>SJYW01022416.1:191913-203211 GCA_006410735.1 Raphicerus campestris
CCATCTTTGCATGAAATGTTCCCTTGGTATCTCTAATTTTCTTGAAGAGATCTCTAGTCTTTCCCATTCTGTTGTTTTTCTCTATTTCTTTGCATTGATCACTGAGGAAGGCTTTCTTATCTCTTCTTGCTATTCTTTGGAACTCTGCATTCAGATGCTTATATCTTTCCTTTTCTCCTTTACTTTTCACCTCTCTTCTTTTCAGAGCTATTTGTAAGTCCTCCCCAGAAAGCCATTGAGCTTTTTTGCATTTATTTTCCATGGGGATGGTCTTGATCCCTGTCTCATGTACAATGTCACAAACCTCAGTCCATAGTTCATCAGGCACTCTATCAGATCTAGGCCCTTAAATCTATTTCTCACTTCCACTGTATAATCATAAGGGATTTGATTTAGGTCATACCTGAATGGTCCAGTGGTTTTCCCTACTTTCTTCAATTTAAGTCTGAATTTGGCAATAAGGAGTTCATGATCTGAGCCACAGTCAGCTCCTGGTCTTGTTTTTGTTGACTGTATAGAGCTTCTCCATCTTTGGTTGCAAGGAATATAATCAATCTGATTTCCATGTTGACCATCTGGCAATGTCCACATGTAGTCTTCTCCTGTGTTGTTGGAAGAGGTTGTTTGCTATGAGCAGTGCATTCTCTTGGCAAACTCTATTAGTTTTTGCCATGCTCCATTCCGTATTCCAAGGCCAAATTTGCCTTTTACTCCAGCTGTTTCTTGACTTCCTACTTTTGCATTCCAGTCCCCTATAATGAAAAGAACCTCTTTTTGCATGTTAGTTCTAGAAAGTCTTGTAGGTCTTCATAAAACTGTTCAACTTCAGCTTCTTCAGCGTTACTGGTTGGGGCATAGACCTGGATTACTGTGATATTGAATGGTTTGCCTTGGAAATGAACAGAGATGATTCTGTCGTTTTTGAGATTGCATCCAAGTACTGCATAGAGTAGCCATCATCGTCAACAAGAGTCCGAAATGCATCCAAGTACTGCATTTCAGACTCCTTTGTTGACCATGATGGCTACTCTATTTCTTCTAAGGGATTCCTGCCCACAGTAGTAGATATAATGGTCATCTGAGTTAAATTCACCCATTCCAATCCATTTTAGTTCACTGATTCCTAGAATGTCGGCGTTCATTCTTGCCATCTCCTGTGTGACCACTTCCAATTTACCTTGATTCATGGACTTAACATTCCAGGTTCTTATGCAATATTGCTCTTTATAGCATTGGACCTTGCTTCTGTCACCAGTCACATCCACAACTGGGTATTGTTTTTGCTTTGGCTCCATCCTTTCATTCTTTCTGGAGTTATTTCTCCACTGATCTCCAGTAGCATATTGGGCACCTACTGACCTGGGGAGTTCTTCTTTCAGTAGCCTATCATTTTGCCTTTTCATACTGTTCATGAGGTTCTCAAAGCAAGAATACTGAAGTAGTTTGCCATTCCCTTCTCCAGTGGATCACATTCTGTCAGACCTCTCCACCATGACCTGCCCATCTTGGGTGGCCCCACAGGACATGGCTTAGTTTCATTGAGTTAGAAAAGGCTGTGGTCTGTGCAATTTGATTAACTAGTCTTCTGTGAATTTTGGTTTCAGTGTGTCTGCCCTCTGATGCCCTCTCACCACACCTACATCATACTTAGGTTTCTCTCACCTTGAATATGGATATCTCTTCACGGATCTCCAAGGAGCGGTGGCTGCGCGGGCACAGGAGCGCCGAGAGGAGCTAGCCCATGTTCAAGGTCAGGAGGGGCAGCATTGAGGAGATACCCCTCGTCCAAGATAAGGAGCAGCGGCTGCACTTTGCTGGAGTAGCCATGAAGAGATACCCCATTCAAGGTAAGAGAATCAGCTATAAGTATACATATATCTCCTCCCTTTTGAGTGAGGCTCAAAGCCTCCCTTCCACCTCACCCCTATAGGTCATCTCAGAGCACCAGGCTAAACTCCCTGTGTTATATAGCAGATTCCCACTAGATATCTATATTATGTGTGGTAAGGTGTATATTGCAATACTACTCTTTGAATTAGTCCCACCCTCTTCTTCCGCCACTGGATCCACAAATCCATTGTCTATGTCTGTATTTCTATCCCTGCCCTGCAAATAGGTATCAGTACCATTTTTCTAGAGTCCATATATATGTGTTAATATATGATACTTGTTTTTCTCTGAAAGACTTTATTTTAAATAAAAAATCCAAAGCTTATAACCCTGAAAATCAGTTGCTTTTACATGATCTTCAATCAATTCAATAAATATTGGNGACGACAGAGGATGAGATGGCTGGATGGCATCACAGACTCGATGAATGTGAGTCTGAGTGAACTCTGGGAGATGGTGATAGACCAGGAGGCCTGGCATGCTGTGATTAATGGGGTCACAAAGAGTCGGACATGACTGAGCGACTGAACTGAACTGAACTGAATTTTGACAATAGCTGACAGGTATGATTTCTATCTTTCTTGGAGAGTCATAAACATATCATTGTATTAAAGGCTCAGAGAAGCCTGTGGTAAAGGAGACAGTTAACTTTGATTAAACCAAAATATCCCAAATTTATTTATTTGTAATCATTCATCAGGCTTCCCCAGTGACTCAGCAATAAAGAATCCACCTGCAATGCAGGAGACATAGGTTCGATCCCAGGGTCAGGAAGATCCCTCAAGAAGGAAATGGTAAACCATTCCAATATTCTTACCTGAGAATCTCATGGACAGAAGAGCCTGGTGGGCTCTGGTCCATGAGGTTGCAAAAGAGTTCGACATGATTTAGCAAATAATCAACAACAGTCACCCTGTTAATAATATCTAGAACTTGTTCTAGGAAACACAATTTATTAGCCTAACCTGGCCAACCTGGAAACTTTACCTTAGGATAATGTCATTTAATGTTAATAAAAGATAAATAGAACTCTGTGTGTGTGTATGTCTGTGTGTGTGTGTGTGAGAGAGAGAGAGAGAGAGAGAGAGAAAGATTGAGAGAGAGAGTTAGGTTCTGAGACTTGCTGACAGCACATTTGAGTACCCAGCCCTGCCTCATTCTCTACTTTTGAACAATTACATCTTTTTTGTTTGTTTGTTTGTTTATGAGATTGGCTAGTGAAAATACCCTGATCAACATAGTTATGAATATGATTATAATAAAGACTAAGAAATTATTAACATGATCCAGACAAAAGGAAACTTTTCTCAAATGCCAAGTATGAAGAAAAGAAGCTTTTGAAATTGTTTTCTGTGAATTTTCACTTTAAAAAATATACAATTTATTATACTGTTTGTTCATCAATAACATTGCCCCTAGTTACTTATATTTAAAACATGACAATTGATTTGAAATGGAACCCAGAGACAAGTTTATTTTTTTCCAAATATATCTTTCAGATCATTGAAGTGATTTTGCATAATGGTTGCATCTAGGTATTAGTTAGCTGGCACATTAATAAATGAACTGGACTTTTTTTCTTTTTCAAGAAATGAATCGTAACATATTTATGATAAATTCAATGCTTATAGTCATTTAGGAAATCTCTAAAGGCACAGCATGAACATTTAACTTACTTAGTTCATAGGAATCTAGATTTCTGGATTTGTTTAGTAAACAAATTTAGTAGTAGAAAGTGCCTTCACCTAGTTTCAGCATCATATAATGACACATTTAGGGAGAGAGAGATGAATATCAAAATACTTAATGAAATCATAGCTCCTGGATCAGCTCTCCTGAGAGCCGATGAAGTGGTTAAGAGCATCTCTCAAGCAAGTAACAACACATCTGACCTACAGTCACCTCTTAATATTATCTTGTATTGTTACTTTTTAATTTGCACTTTCATTATTAGGACTTAGTAAGCTCCCCAAGTGGTGGTAACTAACAATTTTCTTTGGGAACCATTCCAGCAGAATCAGGTTGTTGCTATCATCATAATGACGATCCAGTTCTTAGACATGAGTTTGATCTTCTATAGGACTAACACACCGAAAACTCTAAACGTGGTAACTAAAGGCAATGCAGTTCTCCAGTTGTCAGGCCTTATTACCTCTTTTCTCAGCAGCCCTGTTGTGCAAGTCTATTTACAGGAAAGAACAATGTACCTCTCACTGTACATGACATGCTCAATCTAGGAAAGTAACATCCTGTTTAAAATATATTCAAAGACTTAGGCTTTCCTTTATTAAAGACTGTGGAATACTACACCTGGTTACATCTCCTGTCTAAACCCCAGGAATAAAGAGAAGCTCAGTAGAAAATCCGCAGCCTCCTGAAAGAATCCTCCCCCAGATATTGGCAGAAACCATCTCAGGGTCCTATTCTCCCTAGAGATGACTTGTTCCTCTAGGATTCGTTCCAGTAACCTATTCAAAAGAAGACATTTACTATATACAATGCACTGGCATGCTCTTTAGAATATTATAGCTTCATGGGGGTTTTTGTCACCTTTTTAATAATTTTTATTTTATTATTATTCTCTTGTTCATGATAACTTTTTCTTCTGAGGTATTTGTATAATGCATGGCTGAAGCTTATGGCTCTTTCCAATTAGTAACTAAAGAATAATTTTAATGGAAACTGAGTAACATCTACTTAAATATGTTTGTGCCACAATAAGAAGGTAGCTTTTATATCTCCAACATATATATGATGAAAAGGCATATGTGTGTGCTAAGCTGATTCAGTTGTGTCCAACTCTTTGTGGCCCTATCAACTACAGCCTGTCAGGCTCCTCTGTCTGTGGGATTCTCCAGGCAAGAATTCTAGAGTGGGTTGCCATGCCCTCCTCCAGGGGTTCTTCCTGACCCAAGGATGGAAGCTGTGTCTCTTACATTTACTTGCACTTGCAGGAGGGTTCTTTACCACTAGCACCACCTGGGAAGCCTGAAAATGCTTATATTTGTATATATATACAAGCTGGAATCAAGACTGCTGGGAGAAATATCAATAACCTCAGCTATGCAGATGACACCACCCTTATAGCAGTAACCAAAGAGGACTAAGGAGCCTCTTGATGAATATGAAAGAGTAGAGTGAAAAAGCTGGCTTAAAACTCAACATTCAAAAAACTAAGATCAAGGCATTCAGTCCCATCACTTCATGGCAAATAGGTGGGGAAACAATGGAAACAGTGACAGACTATTTTCTTGGGCTCCAGAATCACTGTAGATGGTGACTGCAGCCATGAAATTAAAAGACACTTGTTCCTTGGAGAAAAGCTATGACAAACCTAGACAGCATCTTAAAAAGCAGAGACATTACCTTACTGACAAAGCTTCATCTACTCAAAACTATGGTTTTTCCAATACTCATGTATGAATGTGAGAGTTGGACTATAAGGAAAGCTGAGCACCAAAGTACTGAAGATTTCAAACTGTGGTGCTGGAGAAGACTTTTGAGAGTCCCTTGGACTACAAGGAGATCCAACCAGTCCATCCTAAAGGAAATCAGTTCTGAATATTCATCGGAAGGACTGATACTGAAGCTCAAACTGCAATACTTTGGCCACCTGATGCGAAGAGCTGACTCATTGGAAAAGCCCCTGATGCTGGGAAGGATTGAAGGCAGGAGGAGAAGGGAATGACAGAGGCTGAGATGGTTGGATGGCATCACCGACTCAATGGACATGAGTTTGAGCAAACTCTGGGAGATGATGAAGGATAGGGAGGCCTGGTGTGCTGCTGTCCATGGGGTTGCAAAGGGTTGGACACAACTGACTGACTGAACACCAGCAGCAATATAAGATGTTTATGTGTGTATGTATGTTTATATATATACATATGCATCTTAATATATATAAAATTATGAAAATGTCCTTTCTTGTATTAAATGTGACATTGGTTAGTCTACTCTCAAGCTGCCGTAGAAGTAACAAAGCCATTGGTTTGTTTGTGTTCCCTACAACATATGCATTTAATTGTAGAAACAACCAAGTCACAATTTTAATTGCATTTATACCAAATCAAATATCTTTCATCACCTCAATACTATAATTTATTATTATGTTGTAGTCAATTATTGTACTCTGGGCTGTTGAGAGGTGCATTCTAGTTATATTTGCAAGATGGTATATTGCCATGTCCTCCAGAAATGGAAATTGTCATGTTATCCTTTGCTGCTGTGCTGTGCCCATGAAACCAGGGGATGGCCAGAACCCTTGATTGCAGCCTGAGAGGTGAGGAGAAGAGCTATGTATTTAAAGCACACAATTTAACACAACTAATTGTTGGCTTCAGGCACCACTGAAAATAAATTTCCCAAATGACCATCAAAAAGTCAATGTAATTGCGGATGGGGAAAAGTGTCAGATGGCAATGGCCCATACGTGGCTATAGGTACCTTATTATTTTTCAGTGTACATTTATGACTATATTGTGAGAATTTTATGTACATATATAATTAATTGGAATTATATATTGTACCTCTCTATGATTGTAGGGAGTGGAATGATATGACCTGTGTCTAGGGGAAGAATATAAAGAAAAGTCAGGAAATGAGTGCTCCTCTGTGTGTTATGACATTGGTGGGGTACTCTCATGGAATTAATGGAAGAAATGAAGGAATGCCTCATTTTTACCTGCTGATTTGTGAACTAAATAATACAGTGGGCACTTGTGATTAAGCAAATGGAATAACCATATACACTTCACTGTTTAGGCATTAATATGCATTGCCTGATAATATTATCACAAAATTACTCTTCTAAATTCTGTTTAAACAGATGTCGTTAAACCTGTGGACAAAGAAACTGGTTTATAAGCTGTGCTTCCAAACAAGGTTTATATAGTAAAATTCAAAATGAAAGGTCTTTAACTCTTAAGTTTGCTTCTGGCCTCCCTTGCAAGAAGCAATGCCAAATAAGGTATTTGATAGACCAAGGTCATGAACTCCCCAGGAAGCTCTCTGAAGGTTGTGAAAGGGGATAAATTGCTTCCCTTTCCTGCCGGCTCCAAAGCACTCCTGTCTCAGTTCTGGAAATGCATATGGAAACAATTGCTCCTGGACTATTTCTTCTGCCCTTCAGGTGGGCCGTGGCCTCTCCACGTCTGCTGCATTAACCATCTGCCCAGTATAGGGGTCAGGGTTTAACTCAGCCAGCCCTGAGCAGACAGCATTCCATCTGTAGCTCTTGCTATTCAAGAAAATGGTGCAAATCCAAAACATTTTTGAGTTCCATCCATTTACTGCATTGCGATCAGTGCAAAGAAACAGAGGAAAACAATAGAATGGGAAAGACTAGAGAGCTCTTCAAGAAAATTAGAGATACCAAGGGAATATTTCATGCAAAAATGGGCTTAATAAAGGACAGAAATGGTATGGACCTAACAGAAGCAGAAGATATTAAGAAGAGATAGCAAGAATACACAGAGGAACTTTACAAAAAAGATCTTCACGACTAAGATAATTAGGCCAGATCACTCAGCTAGAGCCAGACATCCTGGCATATGAAGTCAAGTGGGCCTTAGGAAGCATCACTATGAACAAAGCTAGTGGAGGTGATGGAATTCCAGTTGAGCTATTTCAAATCCTGAAAGATGATGCTGTAAAAATGCTGCACTCAATATGCCAGCAAATTTGGAAAACTCAGCAGTGGCCACAGAACTGGAAAAGGTCAGTTTTCATTCCAATCCCAAAGAGAAGCAATGCCAAATAATGCTCAGACTACCACACAATTGCACTCATCTCACACACTAGTAAAGTAATGCTCAACATTCTTCAAGCCAGGCTTCAGCAATACATGTACCATGAACTTCCTGATGTTCAAGCTGAATTTAGAAAACGCAAAGGATCCGGAGATCAAATTGCCAACATCTGCTGGACCACTGAAAAAGCAATAGAGTTCCAGAAAAACATCTATTTCTGCTTTATTGACTATGCCAAAGCCTTTGACTGTGTGGATCACCACAAACTCTGGAAAATTCTGAAAGAGATGGGAATACCAGACCACCTGACTTGTCTTTTGTGAAACCTGTATGCAGGTCAGGAAGCAACAGTTAGAACTGGATATAGAACAACAGAATGTTTCCAAATGGGAGAATGAATATGTCAAGGCTGTATATTGTCACCCTGCTTATTTAACTTATATGCAGAGTACATCATGAGATATGCTGGGCTGGAAGAAGCGCAAGCTGGAATCAAGATTGCTGGGAGAAATATCAATAACCTCAGATATGCAGATGACATCACCCTTATGGCAAAAAGTTAAGAGGAACTAAAAAGCCTCTTGATGAAAGTGAAAGAGGAGAGTGAAAAAGTTGGCTTAAAGCTCAACATTCAGAAAACTAAGATCATGGCATCTGGTCCCATCACTTCATGGGAAATAGATGGCGAAACAGTAGAAACAGTGGCTGACTTTATTTTGGGGGGCTACAAAATCACTGCAGATGATGACTCCAGCCATGAAATTAAAAGATGCTTACTCCTTGAATGGAAAGTTATGACTAACCTAGACAGCATATTAAAAAGCAAAGACATTACTTTGTCCGCAAAGGTATATATAGTCAAGGCTATGTTTTTTCCTGTAGTCATGAATAATTGTGAGAGTTGGACTATAAAGAAAGCTTAGTCCTGAAGAATTGATCCTTTTGAACTGTGGTGTTGGGGAAGACTCTTGAGAGTCCCTTGAACTACAAGGAGATCCAACCAGTCCATCCTAAAGGAGATCATTCCTGTGTGTTCATTGGAAGTACTCATGTTGAAACTGAAACTCCAATACTTTGGCCACCTGATGCAAAGAGCTAACTCATTTTAAAAGACCCTGTTGCTAGCAAAGATTGAGGGCAGGAAGAGAAGGGGACGACAGAAGATGAGATGGTTGGATGGCATCACCGGTTCAATGAACATGAGTTTGGGTGAACTCTGGGAGTTGGTGATGGACAGGGAGGCCTGGTGTGCTGCTGTTCATGGGGTCGCAAAGAGTCAGACATGACTGAGCGACTGAACTGAACTGAAATGAACTGAACTGAACTGTCTTGACTCCAGTTCTTGGCTGCTGGTGCTAATTCCCTCCACTTCTTTCCTCTTATGTGGTCCTGAAGTCATCCTGGGAGGGGAATAGGCCACCAAGGACAGTCAAGTCATGATTTTCATTCAGTCTATTCCATCAGGATCCTTTTTGAAAGAAAAAGCCAGACCTAGTCTTTTATTTTCTGAAAACTCATGATGCAGTTAGCTCTCAGGTCTTGTGTCTTAATTACAGTCTCAATGCAGTACATTTTATGGAACTGAAAGTGATATTGTATAAAATGCAATATTATTTGAGAATATGTGAACAATATAATAGGTATAAAGTATGCTTTTTACCCCTCCCTTGAATGCTTTCAAGAAAAAAGTACAGTTTTAAAGAAGATGCTACTACTAAGATGAAATAGCGATGTTTCTTTTTTATGTTCCAGNTTGTCTTTTGTGAAACCTGTATGCAGGTCAGGAAGCAACAGTTAGAACTGGACATAGAACAACAGAATGTTTCCAAATGGGAGAATGAATATGTCAAGGCTGTATATTGTCACCCTGCTTATTTAACTTATATGCAGAGTACATCATGAGATATGCTGGGCTGGAAGAAGCGCAAGCTGGAATCAAGATTGCTGGGAGAAATATCAATAACCTCAGATATGCAGATGACATCACCCTTATGGCAAAAAGTTAAGAGGAACTAAAAAGCCTCTTGATGAAAGTGAAAGAGGAGAGTGAAAAAGTTGGCTTAAAGCTCAACATTCAGAAAACTAAGATCATGGCATCTGGTCCCATCACTTCATGGGAAATAGATGGCGAAACAGTAGAAACAGTGGCTGACTTTATTTTGGGGGGCTACAAAATCACTGCAGATGATGACTCCAGCCATGAAATTAAAAGATGCTTACTCCTTGAATGGAAAGTTATGACTAACCTAGACAGCATATTAAAAAGCAAAGACATTACTTTGTCCGCAAAGGTATATATAGTCAAGGCTATGTTTTTTCCTGTAGTCATGAATAATTGTGAGAGTTGGACTATAAAGAAAGCTTAGTCCTGAAGAATTGATCCTTTTGAACTGTGGTGTTGGGGAAGACTCTTGAGAGTCCCTTGAACTACAAGGAGATCCAACCAGTCCATCCTAAAGGAGATCATTCCTGTGTGTTCATTGGAAGTACTCATGTTGAAACTGAAACTCCAATACTTTGGCCACCTGATGCAAAGAGCTAACTCATTTTAAAAGACCCTGTTGCTAGCAAAGATTGAGGGCAGGAAGAGAAGGGGACGACAGAAGATGAGATGGTTGGATGGCATCACCGGTTCAATGAACATGAGTTTGGGTGAACTCTGGGAGTTGGTGATGGACAGGGAGGCCTGGTGTGCTGCTGTTCATGGGGTCGCAAAGAGTCAGACATGACTGAGCGACTGAACTGAACTGAAATGAACTGAACTGAACTGTCTTGACTCCAGTTCTTGGCTGCTGGTGCTAATTCCCTCCACTTCTTTCCTCTTATGTGGTCCTGAAGTCATCCTGGGAGGGGAATAGGCCACCAAGGACAGTCAAGTCATGATTTTCATTCAGTCTATTCCATCAGGATCCTTTTTGAAAGAAAAAGCCAGACCTAGTCTTTTATTTTCTGAAAACTCATGATGCAGTTAGCTCTCAGGTCTTGTGTCTTAATTACAGTCTCAATGCAGTACATTTTATGGAACTGAAAGTGATATTGTATAAAATGCAATATTATTTGAGAATATGTGAACAATATAATAGGTATAAAGTATGCTTTTTACCCCTCCCTTGAATGCTTTCAAGAAAAAAGTACAGTTTTAAAGAAGATGCTACTACTAAGATGAAATAGCGATGTTTCTTTTTTATGTTCCAGTATAACTTACTATTCAAATCTCAAAAACAGGTTTTATCAAATAGAAATAAAACTCTTATTTTATTAGTGGAAGAAGCCAGTAAGTACTTCCCAAATTATGTGTGATATGATAGAATCAATCCATTGGCATTCTTACTAATTTTGATTAGATATTTTGCTTGTCTATAGAATTATTTTGGAAGATCCCTGTTATTTCATTTATCCAATTTCCATAATTTATAGAAGAAAACATCAAGGTCCTAGGGGACTGGAGGATTTGTCTAAGTGTCATGCCCATAGCAAGCTTGGGCAAACATGAACTCAGGTCTGGAATAATGGTGTTATTCACTACAGTAGGCTATCTGCTTATATTTGTTCATCTGATTGGGGAGTGGATCGTTAACACTTTACAATTAATTCACTAAGTAAAAAGTTGCTACTTTTTTCAAAGTAGCAACATCAATTCCTCCCATTTTTTAATAAAAAA
>SJYW01022416.1:203292-222366 GCA_006410735.1 Raphicerus campestris
TGAACCGTGAACTTCCAGATGTTCAAGCTGGTTTTAGAATTGGCAGAGGAACCAGAGATCAAATTGCCAACATCTGCTGGACCACTGAAAAAGCAATAGAGTTCCAGAAAAACATCTATTTCTGCTTTATTGACTATGCCAAAGCCTTTGACTGTGTGGATCACCACAAACTCTGGAAAATTCTGAAAGAGATGGGAATACCAGACCACCTGACTTGTCTTTTGTGAAACCTGTATGCAGGTCAGGAAGCAACAGTTAGAACTGGACATAGAACAACAGAATGTTTCCAAATGGGAGAATGAATATGTCAAGGCTGTATATTGTCACCCTGCTTATTTAACTTATATGCAGAGTACATCATGAGATATGCTGGGCTGGAAGAAGCGCAAGCTGGAATCAAGATTGCTGGGAGAAATATCAATAACCTCAGATATGCAGATGACATCACCCTTATGGCAAAAAGTTAAGAGGAACTAAAAAGCCTCTTGATGAAAGTGAAAGAGGAGAGTGAAAAAGTTGGCTTAAAGCTCAACATTCAGAAAACTAAGATCATGGCATCTGGTCCCATCACTTCATGGGAAATAGATGGCGAAACAGTAGAAACAGTGGCTGACTTTATTTTGGGGGGCTACAAAATCACTGCAGATGATGACTCCAGCCATGAAATTAAAAGATGCTTACTCCTTGAATGGAAAGTTATGACTAACCTAGACAGCATATTAAAAAGCAAAGACATTACTTTGTCCGCAAAGGTATATATAGTCAAGGCTATGTTTTTTCCTGTAGTCATGAATAATTGTGAGAGTTGGACTATAAAGAAAGCTTAGTCCTGAAGAATTGATCCTTTTGAACTGTGGTGTTGGGGAAGACTCTTGAGAGTCCCTTGAACTACAAGGAGATCCAACCAGTCCATCCTAAAGGAGATCATTCCTGTGTGTTCATTGGAAGTACTCATGTTGAAACTGAAACTCCAATACTTTGGCCACCTGATGCAAAGAGCTAACTCATTTTAAAAGACCCTGTTGCTAGCAAAGATTGAGGGCAGGAAGAGAAGGGGACGACAGAAGATGAGATGGTTGGATGGCATCACCGGTTCAATGAACATGAGTTTGGGTGAACTCTGGGAGTTGGTGATGGACAGGGAGGCCTGGTGTGCTGCTGTTCATGGGGTCGCAAAGAGTCAGACATGACTGAGCGACTGAACTGAACTGAAATGAACTGAACTGAACTGTCTTGACTCCAGTTCTTGGCTGCTGGTGCTAATTCCCTCCACTTCTTTCCTCTTATGTGGTCCTGAAGTCATCCTGGGAGGGGAATAGGCCACCAAGGACAGTCAAGTCATGATTTTCATTCAGTCTATTCCATCAGGATCCTTTTTGAAAGAAAAAGCCAGACCTAGTCTTTTATTTTCTGAAAACTCATGATGCAGTTAGCTCTCAGGTCTTGTGTCTTAATTACAGTCTCAATGCAGTACATTTTATGGAACTGAAAGTGATATTGTATAAAATGCAATATTATTTGAGAATATGTGAACAATATAATAGGTATAAAGTATGCTTTTTACCCCTCCCTTGAATGCTTTCAAGAAAAAAGTACAGTTTTAAAGAAGATGCTACTACTAAGATGAAATAGCGATGTTTCTTTTTTATGTTCCAGTATAACTTACTATTCAAATCTCAAAAACAGGTTTTATCAAATAGAAATAAAACTCTTATTTTATTAGTGGAAGAAGCCAGTAAGTACTTCCCAAATTATGTGTGATATGATAGAATCAATCCATTGGCATTCTTACTAATTTTGATTAGATATTTTGCTTGTCTATAGAATTATTTTGGAAGATCCCTGTTATTTCATTTATCCAATTTCCATAATTTATAGAAGAAAACATCAAGGTCCTAGGGGACTGGAGGATTTGTCTAAGTGTCATGCCCATAGCAAGCTTGGGCAAACATGAACTCAGGTCTGGAATAATGGTGTTATTCACTACAGTAGGCTATCTGCTTATATTTGTTCATCTGATTGGGGAGTGGATCGTTAACACTTTACAATTAATTCACTAAGTAAAAAGTTGCTACTTTTTTCAAAGTAGCAACATCAATTCCTCCCATTTTTTAATAAAAAAACTTTGAAATTTTTGGAGTAGTTTTTGGTTTATAGAGAAATTGTAAAAGTAGTACAGGGAGTCTCCCCTGCCAACATCTTCTATTAGTATGGTGGTGGTGGTTTAGCTAAGTCACGTCTGAGCCTTTTATGACCCGATGGACTATCCTGCCAGGCTCCTCTGTCCATGGAATGTTTCAGGCAAGAATACTGGCGTGGGTTATCATTTCCTTCTCCAGGACATCTTTGTGGCCCAGGTATCAAACCAGTGTCTCTTGCCTTTACTTTGTCACAGTTAATGAACCCATACTGATACACTATTATTAATTAAAGTCTGTACTTTATTCACATTTCCTCAATTTGTACCTCCTCTCCTTTCCCCTCTAGGGTCTCCTCCAGGAGCCATGTTACATTTAGTCATCATGTCTCCTTGTATCTCTCTCTCCTGTCATAGTTCTCAGACATTCATTTTCTTTGATGACCTTGGCAGCTTTGAGGAGTGCAAGTAAGGTGTTTTGTAGACCATCCCCCAATTGATATTTGACTGACGCTTTCCTCATGATTAAACTGAGGCCATTGGTTCTGGAAATGAAGCCCACAGAGATGAAGTACCAGTCTCATCACATCACATCAATGGTACACGTTATCAACATGACTTATCACGTGGTTGTTACTCATAGTCACCTGGTGTTTGTCAGGTTTCTCCACTCTTTTCTCCCCATTTCCATACTATCTTCCTTGGAAGGAAGTCCCTGTGAGCAGCCAATACTTTAGGGAATTACATTTCATCTCCTTGGGTAGATCACCTACATAATTATGTGGAATCNCAGGTTTCTCCACTTTTTTCTCCCCATTTCCATACTATCTTCCTTGGAAGGAAGTCCCTGTGAGCAGCCAATACTTTAGGGAGTTACATTTCATCTCCTTGGGTAGATCACCTACATAATTATGTGGAATCTTCTGCACTGGAGAAGACTTTTTGCCATCTATTTATTGATTTAACCACTATTTATTGATTTAATAAACTGAATTCAAAGACTTTATACTTGGCTTATAATGCAACACTATTTTCTTTGTAGCTCAAATCGCTGTGGTTTTGGCCATTGGAAACTTTCAGTTGATTTCTATATCTGTTTGACAAACTCCTAACATTGTGGTTATTTGTATCTGAGCATTTCTTTACTTTTGGCACTTACAAATGGTCCATACTCACCCAGTATACTCCCAATCTTAGCAACAGAATCATCCCTTTCTCTAAGAAGTCAGTTCATTTGCTGGATAATGGTATTAGAAACCCAGATCTGGGCACCAGGTTTGTTTGTTGTTCCTGAGGTGTTATTCCTTCTGGGCCCTCTCAGTTGGCAAAGAAAGAATATATATGGGTGTGTACTAAACTGTGTATATACACATACTTTTAATTTTTTTCTTTGCAAAGTGGCTGATTGTTTTTTAATTTTTTTTATTTTTTATTTTTTTAATGGTAAAATTACTAATACAGATATACTAGGAATTATATGGAGTTCTTAATATTCTGATCTGTCCTGGTATTCTTTTTTTTTAACTTTATTTTTACTTTATTCTACGTTACAATACTGTATTGGTTTTACCATACATTGACATGAATCAGCCACAGGTGTACACAATCTCCCAATATTTTTTAATTTTTTAATTAAAAAAATTTTTTTAATTATTGAAATACAGTTGATATACAATGTTGTGATAATTTCAGATATACAGCAAAGTGATTCAATTTTATACACATATGGATAATATACAGAAATACATTTCTTTCAAATTCTCTTCCATTATAGATTTTTACAAGATACAGAGTATACTTCCTTGTGCTATACAGTAAGTCCTTTTTGGTTATCTATTTTATTTATAGTTGTATATATTTTAATCCTGAGCTCTTAATTTATCCCTTCCCCTTTTTCCCCTTTGGTAACCACAATTTTGTTTTCTATGTTTGTTTCTATGTTTCTAATATTCTATTGTGCACCTTTAAATATTTCTGTATGTACCGAGCTGAAACTATATCAACATAAATATGAGTTTGTTTTCATGCCTCAAATTCTAATATATTGCCACAAGGATCATTCTAGCCTTCTCCTCTTGCCTATCTGTGACCTCTCAGTCCAATAGTGAGAACCCAGCACCCACTTTCTGTCACACATATACTTAATCACTTAATTCTAGTACATATATAATTCTTTCAGAATTGTTAAGTTTTACTGCTATGAAGAAAAAAAAGGCCTTTATCAATTGGCATACACTTCTTATGTACAGTGTCTTTTGTCTTTAGTCTTGCAATCTCCACCCATTTCCAAGGTTACCTAAGACAGTGCCTTTTTGTCCAACTTTAGTGAGATTATTTCATACATTTGTTACATCTAATACATTTGTTAGATTCTTTTTGTCACAGTCTTCATTCTGTCATGAGACTTTCTGATCTCCTGAATGATTTTTTTTTAATTTACATACACTGAAGTTCACTCTCCAAAAACATATCAAACAAATTTTTAAGAGTAGTTTTAGGTTCATGGCAAGACTGAGCAGAAGGTACATAGATTGGCCGTATAACCCTTGGAACATGCACACCCTCCACTAGTATCAAAATCCTACATCAGAATGGTAAGTTTATTGGAATCAGTGGATTTGTATTGACATATCATACTCACCTGTGATTTGTAGGTTGCATATAATTTACTGTTGGTGTTGTACATTAGACTAAATATATAATGACATAGCAAATATATAATACATCATTTAGTACCATACAGAGAAACTTCATTGCCTTAAATTTATCTCTTCTCCACCTATTCATCCCATCTCTCAACCCTTGGCAACCATTGACTGATTATTTTTACCATCTCCATAGTCTTGCATTTTTTAGAATGCCATAGATTTAGAATCATACAGTATGTAGTACTTTCAGATTGGCTTCTTTCACTTAGTAATATGCATTTCAGTTTTCTCCATGTCTTTTCATAGCTTGGTATCTCATTTCTTTTAGTGCTGAATAGTATTCCATTTCCTGGATATACTGCAGTTTATTTATCCATTCACCTGAAGAAAGGAACATTTTGGCATCTTCCAAGTTTGTGCAATTATGAATAAAGCTTCTGTAAAAACATCCATTTGCAGGATTTTACATGGGTGCAAGGAGAAGGCAATGGCACCCCACTCCAGTACTCTTGCCTGGAAAATTCCATAGACTGAGGAGCCTGGTAGGCTGCAGTTCATGGGGTCGCTAAGGGTCAGACATGACTGAGCAACTTCACTTTCACTTTTCTCTTTCATGCATTGGAGAAGGAAATGGCAACCCACTCCAGTGTTCTTGCCTGGAGAATCCCAGGGACGGTGGAGCCTGGTGGGTTGCCATCTATGGGGTCACCCAGAGTCGGACACGACTGAAGCGACTTATCAGCAGTAGCAGCAGCACATGGATGCAAGTTTTCAAATTCTTTGGATAGATACTAAGGGAGTGTGGTTGCTAAGCCATATGGTAAGAAATAGTTTAGTTTTGTAAGAAACCGCCACTCAAATAACTACCATTTTTCCTTCCCCATCAGTAATGTAAGAGAGTGCTTATTTCTCCATATCCTCAGCAGCATTTGGTGTTGTGTGTCTCAATTTTGGCCATGCTAATAGGTATATGGTGATGTCTCCTTGTTATTTTAGTTCATATTTACCTTTTTACATGTGTTGTGGAGCGTGAGACACACTTGGTGTTGTAAAGTTCTATAGGTTTTGAAAAAAGCATAGTGTCATTTCCCACCATTACACTTTTCTTACTCACCAAGTGGTGTCCAACTCTTCACCACCCTATGGACAGTAGTCCACCAGGCTTCTCTGTCTATGGAATTTTCCAGGCAAGAATGTCACAGTGGGTTGCCATTACTTTCTCCAAGGGATCTTCCCAACCCAGGGATTGAACATGCCTCCCCTGCACTGGCAGGTGGATTCTTTACCACTGAGCTGTCTTCTATACAGAATAATTTCACCAATAAAAAATAAAAATACTATATGCTTCTCTTTAACTCTCTCATCTCTCCTAACCACTGGCAACCACTAATTGGTTGATTATCTCTATACCTTTCAGGCTGAATTATTTCACTTCGCTAGTGGTAAAGAAAATCCCATGGACGGAGGAGCCTGGTAACCCACTCCAGTGTTCTTGCCTGGAGAATCCCAGGGACGGGGGAGCCTGGTGGGCTGCCATCTATGGGGTAGCACAGAGTCAGATACGACTGAAGCGACTTATCAGCAGCAGCAGCAGTGTTAAAGAACTGGCCTGCAATGCAGGAGACATAAGAGATGTGGGTTTGATCCCTGGGTGGGGAAGATCCCCTGGAGGAGGAAGTGGCAACCCACTCCAGTGTTCTTATCTGGAGAATCCAGGCCCCTGGTGGGCTATGGTCCATGGGGCTGCAATGAGTTGGACATGACTGAAGTGACTTAGCACAATATGCATTTAAAATGAATTTATATTTTCTACGTGGCTTGGTGGTTCATTTATTTGTATTGTTGAAAAGAATTTCATATGTGGATGTAGCACAGTGTGTTGATCCATTACCTTATTGAAAGACATCTTGATTGCTTCCACTATTTGGTGATTATAAGTGAAAGTGCCACATAAATTTGCATACAGACTTTTGTGTGGATATGTTTTTGAATTGGTTGCTTAAGTACCCAGGATCATGGTTGTTGGGTTTTGGACTATATTTAGATTTTTAAGACATTTCCAAACTGTTTCCCAAAGTTTTTTTTTTCTTTTTTTGAAAACCATTTTTCATTCCCAATAGCAGAATAAGAGTTTCTGCTTTCCATACCATCACTGGCTGCTTCCATTTTCAATTGTTAGAAATTTTGCTACTTTAATGGTTGTATTATCTCATTGTTTTAGTGTTCCTGGTGAAAAATAACATGAGCATCTTTTCATGTGTTCATTTGTCATTCATATAATTTTTTTTTTGGTGAACTAGGTTTTCAGAACCTTTGCCCATTAAAGAAATTGAGTTGTTTACCTTATTGTTGACCTTTAAGTAAACTTGTATATTTCAGACACAAATGTTTTATCAGATATCTGTTTTGCAAATATTTTTGTAAATATAGCTGCAATTACAATTATAGAACATTAAGTTCAGGTCAATTCAATTCAGTCGCTCAGTCATGTCCAACTCTTTGAGACACTGTGGACTGCAGCATGCCAGGCTGCTCTGTCCATCACCAATTTCCGTAGCTTGCTCAAACTCATGTGCATTGAGTCAGTGATGCCATCCAACCGTCTCATCCTCTGTCATCCCCTTCTGCTCCTGCCTTCAGTCTTTCCCAGTATCAGCGTCTTTTCCAATGAGTCAGTTCTTCACATCAGGTGGCAAAAGTATTGGAACTTCAGCTTCAACATCAGTCCTTCCAATGAATATTCAGGACTGATTTCCTTTAGGATGGACTGGCTGGATCTTCTTGCAGTCCAAGGGACGCTCAAGAGTTTTCTTCAACACCAGAGTTCAAAAGCATATGTTCTTCAGTGCTCAGCTTTCTTTATAATCCAACTCTCACATCCCCACATCACTACTGGAAAAACCATAGCTTTGACTAGACAGACTGTTGTTGGCAAGGTAATGTCTCTTCTTTTTAATATGCTGTCTAGGTTTGTCATAGCTTTTCTTCCAAGGAGCAAGTGTCTTTTAATTTCATGGCTGCAGTCACCATCTGCAGTAATCTTGGCACCCAAAAAAAGTAAAGTCTGCCATGGTTTCCATTGTTTCCCCATCTGTTTGCCATGAAGTGTTGGGACTGGATGCCATAATCTTAGTTTTTTGAATGTTGAGTTTTAAGTCAACTTTTTCCACTCCCCTCTTTAACTTTCATCAAGAAGCTCCTTAGTTCCTTTACACTTTCTGCCATAAGGGTGGTGTCATCTGTGTATCTGAGGTTGTATTGTATCTTCACAATATTAGGACTTTTTTTATAATTAATTAAAATCCTAAATTTGCTGTAAAATAATTGAAACAGGTAGTTTAAAGGTTAGAGAAAAGGCCAATTAGACCTAAGAAATTGCATATTCCCTTTAGCTTGAAAGGGGTTATGACTCTTAAAATTATAAGCCACATTGTTTCCTTTCTTCTGATTAACCTCCCACTGAGATATCATTGCATACATAACAGTCATTCTGCATTTCTCACTAACTGCACACCTGGTTTATTCTATGCCTACTCCATAATTGTCTGAGCCATTCATGGTAATGGCTTTGTCAATATCCATACTAAAGTAACCTCTGGTCAGTACAAAGTAAAGATGTAAAAGAAAACTTTAGTAGAACACTNATGACATAGCAAATATATAATACATCATTTAGTACCATACAGAGAAACTTCATTGCCTTAAATTTATCTCTTCTCCACCTATTCATCCCATCTCTCAACCCTTGGCAACCATTGACTGATTATTTTTACCATCTCCATAGTCTTGCATTTTTTAGAATGCCATAGATTTAGAATCATACAGTATGTAGTACTTTCAGATTGGCTTCTTTCACTTAGTAATATGCATTTCAGTTTTCTCCATGTCTTTTCATAGCTTGGTATCTCATTTCTTTTAGTGCTGAATAGTATTCCATTTCCTGGATATACTGCAGTTTATTTATCCATTCACCTGAAGAAAGGAACATTTTGGCATCTTCCAAGTTTGTGCAATTATGAATAAAGCTTCTGTAAAAACATCCATTTGCAGGATTTTACATGGGTGCAAGGAGAAGGCAATGGCACCCCACTCCAGTACTCTTGCCTGGAAAATTCCATAGACTGAGGAGCCTGGTAGGCTGCAGTTCATGGGGTCGCTAAGGGTCAGACATGACTGAGCAACTTCACTTTCACTTTTCTCTTTCATGCATTGGAGAAGGAAATGGCAACCCACTCCAGTGTTCTTGCCTGGAGAATCCCAGGGACGGTGGAGCCTGGTGGGTTGCCATCTATGGGGTCACCCAGAGTCGGACACGACTGAAGCGACTTATCAGCAGTAGCAGCAGCACATGGATGCAAGTTTTCAAATTCTTTGGATAGATACTAAGGGAGTGTGGTTGCTAAGCCATATGGTAAGAAATAGTTTAGTTTTGTAAGAAACCACCACTCAAATAACTACCATTTTTCCTTCCCCATCAGTAATGTAAGAGAGTGCTTATTTCTCCATATCCTCAGCAGCATTTGGTGTTGTGTGTCTCAATTTTGGCCATGCTAATAGGTATATGGTGATGTCTCCTTGTTATTTTAGTTCATATTTACCTTTTTACATGTGTTGTGGAGCGTGAGACACACTTGGTGTTGTAAAGTTCTATAGGTTTTGAAAAAAGCATAGTGTCATTTCCCACCATTACACTTTTCTTACTCACCAAGTGGTGTCCAACTCTTCACCACCCTATGGACAGTAGTCCACCAGGCTTCTCTGTCTATGGAATTTTCCAGGCAAGAATGTCACAGTGGGTTGCCATTACTTTCTCCAAGGGATCTTCCCAACCCAGGGATTGAACATGCCTCCCCTGCACTGGCAGGTGGATTCTTTACCACTGAGCTGTCTTCTATACAGAATAATTTCACCAATAAAAAATAAAAATACTATATGCTTCTCTTTAACTCTCTCATCTCTCCTAACCACTGGCAACCACTAATTGGTTAATTATCTCTATACCTTTCAGGCTGAATTATTTCACTTCGCTAGTGGTAAAGAAAATCCCATGGACGGAGGAGCCTGGTAACCCACTCCAGTGTTCTTGCCTGGAGAATCCCAGGGACGGGGGAGCCTGGTGGGCTGCCATCTATGGGGTAGCACAGAGTCAGATACGACTGAAGCGACTTATCAGCAGCAGCAGCAGTGTTAAAGAACTGGCCTGCAATGCAGGAGACATAAGAGATGTGGGTTTGATCCCTGGGTGGGGAAGATCCCCTGGAGGAGGAAGTGGCAACCCACTCCAGTGTTCTTATCTGGAGAATCCAGGCCCCTGGTGGGCTATGGTCCATGGGGCTGCAATGAGTTGGACATGACTGAAGTGACTTAGCACAATATGCATTTAAAATGAATTTATATTTTCTACGTGGCTTGGTGGTTCATTTATTTGTATTGTTGAAAAGAATTTCATATGTGGATGTAGCACAGTGTGTTGATCCATTACCTTATTGAAAGACATCTTGATTGCTTCCACTATTTGGTGATTATAAGTGAAAGTGCCACATAAATTTGCATACAGACTTTTGTGTGGATATGTTTTTGAATTGGTTGCTTAAGTACCCAGGATCATGGTTGTTGGGTTTTGGACTATATTTAGATTTTTAAGACATTTCCAAACTGTTTCCCAAAGTTTTTTTTTTCTTTTTTTNTTTGCATACAGACTTTTGTGTGGATATGTTTTTGAATTGGTTGCTTAAGTACCCAGGATCATGGTTGTTGGGTTTTGGACTATATTTAGATTTTTAAGACATTTCCAAACTGTTTCCCAAAGTTTTTTTTTTCTTTTTTTGAAAACCATTTTTCATTCCCAATAGCAGAATAAGAGTTTCTGCTTTCCATACCATCACTGGCTGCTTCCATTTTCAATTGTTAGAAATTTTGCTACTTTAATGGTTGTATTATCTCATTGTTTTAGTGTTCCTGGTGAAAAATAACATGAGCATCTTTTCATGTGTTCATTTGTCATTCATATAATTTTTTTTTTGGTGAACTAGGTTTTCAGAACCTTTGCCCATTAAAGAAATTGAGTTGTTTACCTTATTGTTGACCTTTAAGTAAACTTGTATATTTCAGACACAAATGTNCTTAGTTTACAAATATATTTAAGTGTGTTAAATAGTAAGGGGAAATGAATTCAATGTTCTAGATATATCCCGAGTACTTTATCTTTTAGCTGAAAGCTTGTACACTTTGATCACATTCCTCTAATCCCCCCTCCTCCTACCCTCTGCCACTGGTAATCACAAGTCTGTGATTTTTTTCTCTTTTTCACTGAATTTCTGTCTTGTCTTTTTCTTTCTTTCAAGATTCCACATACATACAAGATTGTATGTCTTTGCTATCTGACTTATTTCACTTAGCATAACACCTTCAAGATCTATCCATGTTGTTGTAAATGATCAGTTCAGTTCTGTCACTCATGTCTGACTCTTTGCAACCCCATGGACTGCAGCAGGCCAGGCTTCCCTGTCCACCACCAACTCCCAGAACCTACTCAAATTCATGCCAATCATGACGCCATCCAGCCATCTCATCCTCTGTCATCCCCTTCTCCCCCTACCTTCAATCTTTCCCAGCATCAAGGTCTTTTCCAACGAGTCAGTTTTTCTCATCAGGTGGCCAAAGTACTGGAGTTTCAGCTTCAGCATCAGTCCTTCCAATGAATATTCAGAACTGATTTCCTTTAGAATGGAATGGTTGGATCTCCTTACAATCCAAGAGACTATGGAGAGTCTTCTCCAACACCACAGTTCAAAAGCATCAATTCTCTAGTGTTCAGCTTTCTTTGTAGTCCAACACTCACATCTATATATGAGTACTGGAAAAACCATAGCTTTGACTAGACAGAACTTTGTCTGTAAAGTAATGTCTCTGCTTTTTAATATGATGTCTAGGCTGGCCGTAGCTTTTCTTCCAAGGAATAAGTGTCTTTTAATTTCATGACTGCAGTCACCATCTGCAGTGATTTTAGAGCCCCCCAAAATAAAGTCTCTCACCATTTCCATTGTTTCCCCATCTATTTGACATGAAATGATGGGACCAGTTGCCATGATCTTAGTTTTCTGAATGCTGAGTTTTAAGCCAGCTTTTTCACTCTCCTCTTTTCACTTTCATCAAGAGGCTCTTTAGTACTTTTTCACTTTCTGCCATAGGGGTGGTATCATCTGTGTGTCTGAGATTATTGATATTTCTCCCAGCAATCTTGATTCCAGCTCATGCTTTATCCAGCTCAGTATTTCTCATGATGTAGTCTACACATAAGTTAAATAAGTGGGGTAACTATATACAGACTTGACCTACTCCTTTCCTGATTTGGAATCATAATATTGCATTTGTGTGTGTGTATATATATATATATGGAACTATAATATTGCATTTTATACACACACACACACACACACACACACACACATGTATAGGGCTTCATCAAGACTATTCCCTGGAAAAGGAAATGGCAATCCACTCCAGTATTCTTGCCTGGAAAATCCTATGGACAGAGGAGCCTGACAGGCTACAGTCCATAGGGTCACAGGAGTTGGACTGAGTTAGTGACTAAACCACTACTCTGTGTGTGTGTGTGTGTACACACATACTATAACTACACTGAAATCCGTTCATCCATTGGGTCTTTCATCCCTTTAATCCATTTGTCTACTCCTTAGTTTGTTTCCATGTCTCAGCTATTGTAAATAAGGCTGCAGTGAACACGGGGATACAAATATCTCTTCAAGATAGTGATTTCGTTTTATTTGGATATATTCCCAGATGTAGAATTGACAGATGATATGATAGTTCTATTTTTAAGTTTTCGAGGCTCTTCCCCACTGTTTTCCATAGTCGTTGCATTGAATTAAAACCCACAGTGCACAAGGGTACTGTGCAACATGCTGACTCTAGTTAACACTGCTGTATGAGATAAGGAAAATCACTGTTCTCATCACAACAAGAATTTTTTTTCTTTTCTTCTTTCATTTTATTGACTCTCTATGAGATGATGTGTGTTAGCTGAATGTATTGTGGCAATCATTGGGTGGCAATCACAATATACATAAATCAAACTGCCATGATGTATACCTGAAACTTCTACAGTGATGTATATCAATTGTTTCTCAATAAAAGTGAACGAAAAAGTTCTGAGATAAGATACAAGATCAGTGTTTTATCCCCATTTAAATAGGTGTGAAAAGAAATGTTCTGGAAGGAGGGTATGATTCACTTAGGTATGATTCACCTCAGTTGGTGATCTCCTCAGCATCTTTCTTCTTGAGGTATCTTCTAAATTCCAGGATGTTGATGAAGCTCTGTATCACTAGCCATATGGGTTTGTGAGTAGAAAGTGATTTAGGGGTGGATTCTGGCTGCTGGCACCATTATCTGTGCCACATTGTTATTTGCTCAGATGTGGGCCATTCAGTTTAGATCTCGGGTACAGTAAATCATTGTTATTGGCATCTGCAGGAACGTTTATATCCTCAGTGACTCTCCAGGCAGATGATCACCAATATCTCCAATGAGAAACTCACATTTCTTGTCACAAGAGACAAAACCTTTATGGTAACTGGCTCATTCTATTTCGATTAATTCTAGAGAACCTCTTGAGAATAAGAAATAGTTATATACTACAGTCCAATTGGGGAGAGTCACAGAGTGCAAGTAAACTTTGGGTAAGAACACAAAGGGCTGTATTTCATAATATCATTTCATCACAACTTTCTCATCTGCCTCAGACAATTCAGAAATTCTGAGGGGGAAAAAAAAAGATGACAATACATATAATTCAGATGGCAAATTGTTTCCTAGTAAAATGTCATGAAAATTGTCATCAAAGGCTGATAATTCAAAAGGTGGTAGAAGAAGCCTGGAATAGATATTATAAGTTGAATAAAGTATAAATTTTTATTGCTAACCAATTAACTTTATTTTGACAATTACTTTTAAATCACTAAAAAATCATTTTTTTGGAACAAAAGATAGTCACTAATCTACTTAATAGCAGATGATCTTTTTGTTTTTGTTGTTCAGTTGCTTCAGTTCAGTTCATTTGCTCAGTCGTGTCTGACTCTTTGCAACCCCATGAACTGCAGCATGCCAGGCCACCCTGTCCATCACCAACTCCGGGAGTTCACTCAAACTCATGTCCATTGAGTCAGTGATGCCATCCAGCCATCTCATCCTCTGTCCTCCCCTTCTCCTCTTATCCCCAATCCCTCCCAGCATCAGAATCTTTTCCAATGAGTCAACTCTTCGCATGAGGTGGCCAAAGTATTGGAGTTTCAGCTTCAGCATCAGTCCTTCCAAAGAACACCCAGGACTGATCTCCTTTAGAATAGACTGGTTGGATCTCTTTGCATTCCAAGGGACTTTCAAGAGTCTTCTCCAACACCACAGTTTAAAAGTATCAATTCTTTGGCGCTCAGCCTTCTTCACAGTCCACTGGAAAAACCATAGCCTTGACTAGATGGACCTTTGTTGGAAAAGTAATGTCTCTATTTTTTAATATGCTATCTAGGTTGGTCATAACTTTCCTTTAAGGAAGGTCCCACTATTTGTGATAAAAGAGACTGTAGTATGACAGGCTCCTCTGTTGTCCACTATCTCCTGTAATTTGCACAAATTCATGTCCATTGAGTTAGTGTTGCTATGTAATCATCTCATCCTCTGTAGCCTCCTCTTCCTTTTGCCTTCAATCTTTTCCAACACCTGTGTCTTTTCCAGTGAGTTGTCTCTTTGCATCTGATATCCAAAATATTGGAGCTTCAGCTTCAGCATCAGTCCTTCCAACGTAAATTTAGTGTTGATTTTGTTAGACAGTTAGAATAAGGAAACAGGATCCAAGATGGCAGTCAGAGAAACCAGTGGCTAGAATAAGTCTGCTAAAGGGGCAAAAAAAGAAAGGAAAAAGTCTGTAAAAGGAAAAGCTGCAGATCCTAGTGAGAACTTCTGGTGGGAAAACATGCCAAATATGCCCTCTTCTCTGACTGGCCTTGAGCATATGCCCTATTTGCATTTTCTTCCCTGTCTGGTCATGGATAGGAGCCCTATTTTACATAAGGCAGGACCAATCAGGCTCTGGGGACTACTTACGAAATATAAACAAAGAACACAATAGGGGAAACAAAAATGGGGAGGGACTTCTCCTAGGGTGGAGTTGGTCCACTCTCACATCTCAAGGGCGTGTCTGCTTACTATATCCCACCTGCTTGAGCTGTAACTAGTCTGTCATTTCAATTTTTTGCTACAATAAGACAAGAACTGAGGAAAAAATAGACCTTACCATTTCCTTTAGGATTGACTGGCTTGATTTTTTTGCAGTTCAAGGAACTCTCAAGTCTTTTCCAGCACCACAATTTGAAAGTATCAATTCTTTGGTGCTCAGCCTTCTTTATGGACTAACTCTCACATTTGTATATGACTACTGGAAAACTGATCTTTACAAGGTGATAAAATCTGTCCTATGAAAGTCTATTCTTCAAATTCTGTAACATGTTTGAGGTCTCACTTAATCTGTACACTATCACGCTTTCCTTATGTTCTGTTTTTTTCTTCATCTAGAGTTATGCATTTAATTATTAACAGAAACATTTATATGTGTTTGGAAATTTGGGAGGCAAAATTTCTCCTAGCTCATCTGAATATTATAAAACACTAAAGATATCCATATGTCCTTTAAAAGAAGATTTTGTATGAGACTGGCTTA
This sequence comes from Raphicerus campestris, assembly GCA_006410735.1. NCBI lineage: Eukaryota > Metazoa > Chordata > Mammalia > Artiodactyla > Bovidae > Raphicerus > Raphicerus campestris. Next base: position 218,813 of record SJYW01022416.1, read on the forward strand.
TAAGCTTAAGAGTATCTAATTTATGATAGCTAAATGGAATCTTTTAAATACATAGAAGTATTGTTGCATTGTGAAAAAATGAAAAAAATGAGGGCAGTCTCCATGGGTGGAGTTTACATTTTTCCTATGGTGTGACTAACAGTTCATTAGGGAAAAAAAAAAAAAAGAAAAAGAAAAGTAGAGAAAGAGAGACTCCCATGGATTAAAATGGTAAAGGAAAACTGGAAATGGAAAACTGCATGACTTTGAGGGTTGTGTGGAGAGAAACAAATAAACATGAGATTTTACAGTCTCTAACATAGTACCTGTAGACTTTGGGGTGGTAGGAAAGGAAACTAAAGAGTTTTCTTTAGAATATGTTGAATGTGCAATGCCTCAGGAATACCAAATAAATGTCTACAAAAATGCAATTCATGAAGCAAAGTTTAGCTGGATAAAAAGAATACTGGAGGAGGGTAAGGCAACCCATTCCAGTATTCTTGCCTGGAGAATTCCATGAGCCTGGCAAGCTACAATCCATAGGGTCTCACAAAGTTGGACATGACTGAAACAACTTATTATGCATGCACATATACATTAAAGTATGAATTATGAGAATCCAAAAAACAAATATTTAGTAGCTTCTAGGTCAAAATGAGACATAAGGTTAAAAAATAAAAACAAAAATTGCCAACCAAACAACAACAAAAACTGCCTCCAAAATGTTTATTAGCTTTCCAAACAAGGTTAAAGTATGAGGGAAATGAAAATTGAAAACCTAAACTATGTGAAAAGTTTGAAACCAGCTAAACCAAATAGGTGATAATTTTCACCAACATTATTACTCTGAGACTGGTGATAGGCAGTTGTGAACCAGATTGCTCTCCTGGCATTTTATCTTTAACTTTCTGATCAAAATTCCTCCAGTATGAAATTACCCCCAGATGCCTGTGACATCAGGCTGCACATAGCCTTCTCCCTTTCAAGCCTCCTTAACTCAAACATCCCTAGCATTTCAGAACTTTCCTTCTTGGCCCCTCTGCTTTTTTTCTCCTTGAAAAACCTCAACATCTTGCCTATTTGTGTTCTTACTTCTTCCTTAAGCATCAGCTAAATCATCTGATGCATGATGTGCTCAATACTAATGAACACCTTTGTGATTACGTTGATATCAGCTGTTTTTCCCAAGCAACACATATACACTTTTATTGTAAAAGCATGATTTTGATTTTAGACACTACAGAGGATGAGGAAATTTGTTGAGACAAAGATAGCATTTGTGCTCAAGCTGTACAAAAAATTCACTCATTATTTATTGTAGGGAAGTTAAAATGTTAAGTTTGATTGGTTATAAAAGTTAGCATCACAAATAACAGAAGAATAATAACGAAAAGCAAGTCTGTCTGAGACTAAAAACTGATGGCATTTCTCTGCCTCTTTTTAACACATACTGATTTTTAGTATCACTACCAATATCCTTGTATTCTAATTGTTTTCCTCTCTTTCACCATTAGAGACAAAACTGATTGAGTGCCCGCTTTGTACCAACACTGGCTTAAGTACTCTACATGGAGTAATTCAGTTCTCAAAATAACTTATGCTGGAGATATTCTTTCTCCGTTTTGCAGAAGAGGAATTGAGACATAGAGATGTTTAGAAGCTTAGCCAAAGAAAAACAGCTAGCATTAGAAGAAGGATATCAATCTGGGTATCCTGAATCCTGAGTTCTACTCTTGAGATTATGAAATATGAGATTGGGTTGTAGAATGTCTTGAGACTGTTATAATAATGAACTGATTAATCTCTTAGTAACATTTGTGTTATTTTTCTTCCAGTCAAGCCTTTTTTTTTTTTTTTTTTCCCTTTCACTTTTTGGCTGTGCTCCACTGCATATAGGATTTTAATACCCCATCACAGATTACAGCGGCTGCATTGGAAGCATGGAGTCCTGACCACACTGGACCACCATCAAAGTCCCAGTCAAGCTTTTTAGCTTGAATCTTTTGAATGCTAGCTGTGGTGAGGTCGGTTTACTAAGATACTTTGGACTGTAATTACTTCATAATTAGAGTGATTCTTCTATCCATCCTTCATTTGGAAAAGCTTTATTTTTGTTACTCATATGTTTGTTCTTTGCCTGCTACTAGGCAACAGTGTAATTTGTAACCTTAGCTAATTATACACTACTTTTAGAATGACTAGGTGCCTAGAATTGAGTTATAATGCCCTAAATAGAGTAACAAACTCTACAATAATATTTTCTAGGCACAAAATACACTAAAAAAGGAAATTTGAAACTTTTCAAACAATGCTATCCAAATCAGACATGCTGAGGGAGCTTCACTAATTTTCTTTCATAGTAAAATCAATATAATAATAGAGCTTGTGTTAATTTGTCAAATATAGATATTCTTTTTCATGTTCACTGAAGTTAAAATTGCCAGGTTTAGCATTTCACATGTTGTTCAGTTGCTCAGTCCTGTCTGACTCTTTGCGGCCCTATGGATTGCAGCAAGCCAGTCTTCTCTATCTTCTACTAACTCCCAGAGTTTGTCCAGACTCATGTCCATTGAGTCGGTGATGCCATCAAACCTTCTCCTCTGTCGCCCTCTTCTCTTCCTGCCTTCAATCTTTCCCAGCAAAGGGTCTCTTCCAGTGAATTGGTTCTCTGCATCATGTAGTTCAATTATTGGAGCTTCAGGTTCAGCATCAGTCTTTCCAAAGAATATTCAGGATTGAATATTTTATGATTATTATCAATATTTTAGGATTGAGAAGTTTGACCTCCTTGTTGTCCAAGGGACTCTCAAGAGTCTTCTCCAACACTACAGTTTGAAAGCATCAATTCTTTGGCACTCAGCCTTCTTCATGGTCCAACTGTAATACTCTTACATGACTACTGGAAAAATCATAACTTTGACTACACAGACTGTTACTGGCAAAGTGATGTCTCTGCTTTTTAATATGTTATCTAGGTTTCTCATAGTTTTTCTTTCAAGGAGCCAGCATGGTTTAATTTCATGGCTACAGTCACCATCTGCAGTAATTTTGGAGCCCCAAAATATAAAATCTGTCACTGTTTCCATCCCCCCCCCCTCTATTTGCCATGAAATGATGAGACCAGATGCTATGGTCTTCATTTTTTGAATGCTGAGTTTTAAGCCAGTTTTTTCATTCTCTTTCACCTTCATCAAGAGGCTCTCTAGTTCCTTTTTGCTTTCTGCCATTAAAGGAGTATCAACTGCATATCTGAGGTTATTGATATCTCTCCCAGCTATCTTGATTTCAGCTTGTACTTCATCCAGCCAAGAATTTCACATGATGGTCTCTGAATTTCATATAAACAACAAAAAAATTATTTTAATATATGTGTCTTGAAAGAGTGTTGTTGAATCACGACGCTGGGATTCTTGGTCCCTGGAGGAGAAGAATTCAATCCGGGGCCAGAGATGAGGCTTTTGTGTAACAAAGTTTTATTAAAGTATAAAGGAAACAGAGAAAGCTTCTGACATAGGCATCAGAAGGGGGTAGAAAGAGTACCTGCTTGTTAGTTTTAGCAATGAGTTTATATACTC
>SJYW01022416.1:234925-256506 GCA_006410735.1 Raphicerus campestris
AGGCTTTTTAGTTCCTCTTCACTTAGAACAGGATAAATCCAGGAGCAAGAGAGGACACTTGATGGACTAAGATTCCTAAAGGGCTGGGAATGGATGTAGCAGAGGGTAAACATGGAGGGACTAGTTTGGACAAGGAGAAAGGTTAACCACCTTCAGTTTGGAGGTAGGTAGAATAGGAAGAAGAGGAAGTGTATGGGGTTGGTGGGGACTGAGGTGAGGGGGATGGACAATAGTAAATCGTGTTTAGACTTGATGCCTTATTTTTTCTCATATTAAAGTTATTATGAATGAAATGAATAAAGATGATAAAAGTCTTTGGGGGAACTCTCCTTTTCCAAAGAGCTGAAATGAACTCAGGTCCCTGTACTTCCAATGATTAGAGTTTGGTATGCAAGATGAAATGATATTCATAGAGAAAGAACTCTGTGTCCAAAGCAAGAGTTTTACAGGAAAACTTCAATGCTAAACACTCAAATTAAGACCAGTAAGATGGACATTGTGTTGACACCATTTTAAAATCTAGCTTGTATAGCTCATCAATTTATTTAGTTCTTTGACTTCAGTCCTCTTAGCGCCCATGGAGTACTTATCGCTTATCATGATGCTCAGTTACAGCATCTGATGGAAAAAGCCCTCTGTAGTTTTTAAAAGAGCACTTTAGCGTTCCAAGAAATGCATTCCAAGTTAAGAAAGACTGAGATGTTTTTATACTTTGTGCTTTTCTTACCCTTGTTTCCTTTTTGCCTTTGACCTATGTTCTTTCATCAGGAACATTATAAATATATAATTTTCCTGTAAGCCTGTAAGTGGGTTCTGAATTATAGGCTTATCAATCCTCTTTTATATGTCTCAGGGAAAAAATAGAACTCAGTCTGAAAACATTGCCCTTGGATTCTTTAGCACAATTATGACCTTGCAGAAAATATAGTAGCTTTTCCTTAGAAATGGTATCTGACTGTCACTACTATCTTATAGATATTTTATATGAGAAGGAATAGAGGGTCACTTCAAACTTCATAAAGTACATCCTAATGGTCACTTAAATGCAAGTCTAGAAGATGACTGGGTTAGTAGCCCACTTAGGTTGAGTGATAATAGATTTCCAAAGCAGAAAATAGAGCAAGTATCAGACTAGAAATACCGGTGGAGGCCTAACAGGCAGAAAAATAATATAACCATGTTGATTTTTATGATCAAGACCATTTATAGTAAAGGAATGTGTAGATTTAATGTACCTTTTATGTTAAACAAAGATAAAAGAAAATAAATGGGATCTTTCCATTTCATGAAAAACATATGTTATTTGGATATCATAGAAATGCTATGAAAGAGGAGAGTAAGCAGTGCTTACAGGAGCATATACAAGAGGGAGGGCAAGAGTTCAGCCCCTGGGATGAGGGAGATTCCAGCAGATTGTGGGCAAATTGAACTATTTTTATCAAGCAGAAATTCAAACAGTACTTGAAATCTCATTGACTATCTCTGCTGTTGAATCTGTTACTTTACCCACAATAGTAACATAGTATATATTTGGAGGTGGGGGGCTTTCCTAGTAGGTAAAGCATCTGCGTGCAATACAGGAGACGTAGGTTAGATCCCTGGGTCGGAAAGATTCCCTGGAGAAGGAAATGGCAACTCATTCCAGTATTCTTGCCTGGAAAATTCCATGGGCAGAGGAAACTGGTGGGCTATAGTCCGTTTGGGCTGTAGTTGCAAAGAGTCAGACACTATTGAGCAACTCACACACACACACATGTATTTTTCATATTAAGACTGACTCTTTTTTAAAGATTTTTTTTGATGTGGGTCATTTTAAAAGTCTTTATTGAATTTGTTACAATGTTTCTTCTGTGTTACATTTTGATTTCTCGGCCAGGAGGCATAAGAGATTTTAGCTCCCTGACCAAGGATCGAACCCCTACTCCCTGCACTGGAAGGTAAAGTCTTAACCACTGGACTGCCAGAGAAGTCCCAAGGACTGACTCTTTGTGTCTTTAAATATTGAAACAAAGTTCAGCTTACATCAATATTTTGGAAGGACCTTTATTTTTTAAATTGTCTAATAACAAATGATTTCTTTCTTATTGCAACTATCACTATTTTCTTTTTTCAAAAAGTTTGTCCCATTCTTGGTTATAAAACAAAGGCTTTGTCTAAAAATATTGAAGTGGACTATTAGCTTACAGAAAACTTTGAAGTACGGTATTTTTCATTAATCTGTAAAAAGTATATTTGTTCTGAGCTTGACATTTATAGAATGTTTAGCTTTTTATTGTATAGCCCTGATTATTTTTGTACTTCACTTTTTATTGTTAAAAAATTAGATGTTATTTAAAGTGCAGTCATTTCCCAAGCTCTGTAGGTTAAGTTTTTCACATGAATATTCATAATTTGTTAAAATTTAAAATTGTTTATATTGTTGTCACTTTTTCATTATGGTAAGCAACATATGTTTAGGGATGCCAGGTCTGCTGTTTCTAAACCTAGGAAATGGTTCTTTATTTATTAGCAAAGAAGAAAGTTACTGTAGATAAGAAAGGACATAGTAAAATCTAGTCTATTTTTCTAGAACAATGTTGTCTTGCAGCAGTGATACCAGTGCCTCTACAAAATTAAATTGGAATAGAAGCATCAACTTTTTCCTGGTTTACTGAAATCCCCTATAAAGAAACTCTATTCCACTAAGGCAGTGTTTAACACTTCAAAGAGCATCATATTCTACTGTTTGGGCTTGTAGTTATGCATAACTATGTGTACAGAACTTCAGACCAGTCAAGAAACTCACATGACTTTAGACCAAAGCAAGAAGTTAGGTTGCTAGGATGCTTTGAGGTGAAACCTTATATAATCTTTTCCTCAAATGCCCCCCAGACTTTATGCAGTAGGTAGGAAATGCCTAAAATATTTAAGTCTGTCCTATGTGCATGTGTGTGCAGTCATGTCTGACTCTTTGCAACCCCTTGGACTATATGTAGCCCACCAGGCTCCTCTGTCCTTGGGATTTTCTAGGCAAGAATATTGGAGTGGGTTGCCATTTCCTTCACCAGGAGATCTTCCCAACTCAAGGATTGAACCTGGATCTCTTGTTCTCTTGCATTGGCAGGCAGATTCTTTACCACTGTGACACCTGGAAAGCCCCCTATATCTTTTCTAGGTCTCATGAATTCTTCAAGAAATAGCTGTAGAGCTGATTTGTCTGTTTCTGCCTTCCAGATGTTGTGGTTTGGTGTTTTGTTGACTGATGAGTTAATTACTGTTTTCATTAAATCTCTCTACTTCCATGGCTACTAGAATCATTCTACCTTTCAGACAGTGTTACCAATAAAAACAAAAACAAAATAAGAAATAGAAGCCAAAAAATATTAGCAACAGCTCTTTCCTTTAAAAGAAAAAAGAAACCCACATTTTACTGTGAACTGAAACACACATAAAGTACACAAATTAAAAACGTACAGCTCACTGAATTATTGCAAAGTAAACAGCGAGGCCAGCAGACCACTGTTCCCGCCATGTGCGCCTTCTCCATCTAAAGCCTTCTTATTCCTCATGGATAAACTACCCTGACTTTAGTAGTAAAGCTACTCTTGCTTTTCTTCATTCAAATTACTACCTAAATAGGAATCAGTAAAGACAAAGCTTAATCCCATCTGCTTCTATGAGAAGAGTCACACATCATGCTTTGTTCAGTTTCCTTTATTTTGTCAGTCATTGTGATTGCAAGATGCCTCCCTGCTCTTTGTGGCCACAATTTATTCATTTTTTTAAACCTATATATAGTGTTCTATTGTATCCAAATTTATTAAATCCACTGTTGATGAACACTTAGGTTCTGATTCCAGCTTTTGGGTGATGTGAGTGATACTGCTGTGACTATGCTTTGGTATTCTTATGAGCATCTGGTACACATGTGTATTAGTACAACTAGGAGTGGAATTTCTGGGTCATAGAGAATGCATGTCTCCCGCTTCAAAACTTTTCCTTGGTGGTTCTGCCAATTTACTCTGCCAATAGAAATGTATCAACATTCCTTTTGGCTCCATATCCTCATCAACTCTTGGAATCGTCAGTTCTTTGAATTCAGTGATAGTGGTGGGATTCTCACTGTAAATGGAATTTTCATTAATTTTACATAGCATTTGACCATTCTGGTACCCATTTTAGGTGGCAGTTTAAGTCTTTTGCCAGTTTCCTCTGAGTTATTCTTTTCTCGTTGAATTTTAGGAGTTCCCTATTACTCCAAATGTAAACCCCCTGTAAGTTATACCTGTTGTAAATATCTTTTCCCAGCCTACAACTTAACCTTACACTGTCTTCGTGTTTATGTTTGGGAAACGCAGTCCCAAACAATGATCAAAATGATCAGTCTTTTACTTGGTGCATTTAACACCCCTCCTGCAGGGAAAGAGCAAATTAGCCAAGATGGCGTGGCCAGGCTCCCTGGCCCATGGCCTCTTGCTCTCGCCCCATGTTTTGTAAATAATGTTTGTGTAACAGCTGAGATCACTTCTAGCACTGTGCAGGCACATCACGGGTTACTTGCTTGGTCACGGGCTACTTTGTGTGGTATGCCTGTATAAGCTTCATCATGAAAGCCCTGGCTGCTGTTTGGGGGCTACACTGGAGCGACTTCATGGTTATGTTTTATGAGGTTATGTTATGGCTCCATTATAACTACGTTATGGTTATGTTGTGGCTGCTGCTATGGATGCTGTGTCAGCCAGAAGAGAGGCTGTCTGTGTTATGGCTGCCGTGCAGAATAAATATGTCTGCAGTTCCTAAGGCTCCTCAAGTCTCCTTCCAGCCTCTTGGCTTGAGCCTTGCCTACCCTCGGCTCAGCAAATAGTGCAGACAGGACAGTGTGAACCACAAGACAACTGTCATCACAAACAGGATCAGCAATACACCGCCTTTCTTCTATAAGGGGCTTCCGCAATGGCTCAGCAGGTAAAGAATCCACCTACAGTGCAGGAGAGGCAGGAGACACCAGTTCAATCCCTGGGTGGCAAAGATCCCCAGGAAATGGGAACCCATTCCAGTATTCCTTCTGAGAAAATCCCATGAACAGAGGAGACTGGCAGGCTACAGTCCATNATACCGCCTTTCTTCTATAAGGGGCTTCCGCAATGGCTCAGCAGGTAAAGAATCCACCTACAGTGCAGGAGAGGCAGGCGACACCAGTTCAATCCCTGGGTGGCAAAGGTCCCCAGGAAATGGGAACCCATTCCAGTATTCCTTCTGAGAAAATCCCATGAACAGAGGAGACTGGCAGGCTACAGTCCATGGGGTCACAAAGAGTTGGGCACAACTGAAGTGACTAGGCACCTCTATAAATTATTTTCAGCAAAAATCAGTAATTCAAAGAAGTTACATAATGAGATAATGAAAACAATCCTTTACTGAACTTTGATAAATAACTGTGCTAGTTAAGAAATTAAAGTAAAATACGAGGAAAAATCAAGATGGTAAAATAGGAGGATGCTGGGTTCACCTCCCCACCCCCACCCCCACATAAGCTACTTATAGAGCGACTGTCACTGAAACCGAACTGGGGACTAGCAGGACAATTGTACAGCTGAGGCTGGCCAAAAGGGGGGAGGGACACACACTTAATGGGGGACAGGGAAGAAGAGGGGGATATCACAGGATCAGAGTTCCTCCCTGGGGAACAAGTGAGTTGAGCCACATCTTAGGTACCCCAGCCCTTGGCTCTAACACTAGGAAGACGACTCCTTGCTGCCACTGCTGCCAAGTCACTTCAGTCGTGTCCAACTCTGTGTGACCCCATAGATGGCAGCCCATGAAGCTCCCCCATCTCTGAGACTCTCCAGGCAAGAACACTGGAGTGGGTTGCCATTTCCTGACTCCTCAGCTGGTTTGAAAACCGGTGGAACTTACCCAAAGGCTGTCAGAAACCAAGACTGTTCTTGGAAAGTGCACGCAGCATGGAAACGGCAGGTTGAAAACTGCCTGGGCTCTGGCTGGCGTGCCCCAGTCATCCCAGGGCACCCCCAGGGCACCCCCAGGGCACACGGAGGTCTGCTCCGGTCACTGCTGTTCCAGTGCTGACCCTCGCTAAGGTGGAGGCTGCTGTTGCCAAGGAGAGTGCACACACATGGGGGGCAGCTGACCAGACTCTAACCCAGCCCTGTCCTGATCCGAGCCACGGCAGCCATTGCCAACATGCTCTTTGGGGCACACTCCCTTAAGGGAGGCTGGCTTCAGGGCGGAGACTACCACTGCCAAGTGCCCATAAGGCCAGCTCAGTGGTGTGTCACCAACCCCACCGGCCCTGACCCAGCCTCTATTCAAGATGCGCATACTTGTGGAAAAAGTGAAATCAGTGCAGATGTCCAACCCCCAAGCGCTCAAGCCTTGGCCCTGCCCCAGCCAAGGCAGACTTCCATTACACTGGAGAGACACTGAGTTCCCTCCTCCGGACTCCTGCTCCAGCCCCTTAGCCCCGCCTCACCCCACTCCCGCCCCTAACAGGGTGGTGGTGGCCCCTGGGCTGAGGAGAAGGCCCCGCTTACACCTGGCTCCGGCTCTCACCCCTCCAGCCAAGGCTCTGCCTCCTACCACGGCGGCTGCTGCTAGCTCAACAGGGAGGCTCCTCAAAAAACTGAAAACAGAGCTATAATATGATCCAGCAGTTCCACTCCTGGGAATATATCTGAAGAAAAAATACTAATTAGAAAAGATATGTGCACCCCTATGTCCAGAGAAACACTGTATACAACAGTGAAGATATGGAAGCAACTTTTCTCCATCAACAGATAAAAGGATAGAGAAGATGTGATACACACACACACACACACACACACACACACACACACACACACACACATACAATGGAATACTACTCAGCCATAAAAAAGAGAAAAGTTTTGACATTTGCAGCAACACAGATGGACCTGGAAGATATTATACTTAGTGAAGTAAGTCAGACAGAGAAAGACAAGTATTGAATGTTTTCACTTATATTTGGAATATAAAAAAATAAAGAAAATGAATGAATATAACAAAACAGATACAGACCACAGATACAGAGAAAAATGATTACCAGTGGGGAGAGGGGTCAGAGAAGCAGGCAAGACGGGGTAGGAGGGGAGATTAAGAAGTACAAAATACAATGTATAAAATGAGTAAGATACAGAGATACAATGTGAAGCACAGAGAATATAACCAATATTTTATAATAACTTTAAATGGAATATAATCTATCAAATCACAATGTTGTATACCAGAAATTAGCATAACATCAATCTACTATACTTCAGTACAAAATTAGCAAGAGAGAATGGGAAAAACATTCGAAAATAAAAGGCTGGACAAAAGTAAAGAAGAGTAAGAAATATTACCACTCAAAAATAAGAGTTAATATATAAATATATGTAATTATACTACTTTATGCTTGAGATATTTTCTTGTTGTTATTGTTGTACTGACTCATTATTTTTTAATGCTGAGTACAATTTTACTTTATTTGTGCTTTATTTTCATTAATATTTTATTTTATGATTATTATTTTTGGCTACAAGTCATATGAGATCTTAGTTCCCCACCAGGGATCAAATCTGTTCCCCGTGAAGAGGAAGTGAGGAGTCTTATCCACTGGGCCACCAGGGAAGTCTTTCAATATTATTTTTTGATGATAATGAGTACGTTACTTGAAATTCTTTACATAATTTCTTTACAGAGTTCTCCACAAAATTACTGATTTATTTCAAAAATGCAAATAACTTCAGAACAAAAACCAAATCTGTTTTTCCACCTGTTTTTATACATACCTGTCTATTTGAAGTTTGGCTTGCTTCACACTGATGTATAATATTCTACGCAAATAACTAGTGACTAAGTGAATTTTCACAAAACTGAGCAAATCAAGAATATAACAGTAACATGATTTAATAGTAACTGTAACTATGACTGTTAGGGGCCTTTGTTTTTAAAAAATTATTGGACAATTACTACTAGAAAATTATTTACATGGAATATCATTATATCAGATTGTAATCAAAGGATTCAATTTTAAACTCTTGTGTTTTAAACTAAATAATACTTTTCAGTTCAGTTCAGTTCAGTCTCTCAGTCATGTCTGATTCTTTGCAACCCCACGAATCCAGTGCAGCACACCAGGCCTCCCTGTCCATCACCAACTCCTGGAGGTCACTCAAACTCACATCCATCGAGTCAGTGATGCCATCCAGCCATCTCATCCTCTGTCATCCCCTTCTCCTCCTGCCCCCAATCTCCCCCAGCATCAGAGTCTTTTCCAATGAGTCAACTCTTCACATGAGGTGGCCAAAGTATTGGAGTTTCAGCTTCAGCATCAGTCCTTCCAATGAACACCCATGACTGATCTCCCTTAGAATGGATTGATTGGATCTCCTTGCAGTCCAAGGGACTCTCAGGAGTCTTTTCCAACACCACAGTTCAAAAGCATCAATTCTTCAGCACTCAGCTTTCTGCACAGTCCAACTCTCACATCCCTACATGACCACTGGAAAAACCATACCCTTGACTAGATGGACCTTTGTTGGCAAAGTAATGTCTCTGCTTTTGAATATGCTATCTAGATTGGTCATAACTTTCCTTGCAAGGAGTACGTGTCTTTTAATTTCATGGCTGCAGGCACCATCTGCAGTGATTTTGGAGCCCCCAAAAATAAAGTCTGACACTGTGTTCACTGTTTCCCCATCTATTTTCCATGAAGTGATGGGACCGGATGCCATGATCTTCGTTTTCTCAATGTTGAGCTTTAGGCCAACTTTTTCACTCTCCTCTTTCACTTTCATGAAGAGGCTTTTTAGTACCTCTTCACTTTCTGCCATAAGGGTGGTGTCATCTGCATATCTGAGGTTATACTTTTAAAAGTATATATTTCCAAATAAAAGACAGTATTCACCTAGAATTCTCTTTGCAGAAGCCTTTATTGAAATATTCTTTTTTCATAGTTTTAAGATTAGTGAGAGTTCCTATTTATTCTTGCCTTTTTCGTTGGTTGCTTCACATTTATTTTCACTCAGTGCAAAACTATTTCTGATTTTCATTTTAATGTCTTCTTTCACCCAATGTTATTTTGTATTTTAATTGTAATTTTCTATAATTACATAATAAAAATTCATATTGGGATTTTCTAGTTAATTGTTATTGGTTTCTAAGTTATTATATTATAGTCTTTTGCAATTTATTGAGACTTAAGGAGTGTGTACCAATTTTAATAAGTTGAAAGAGATGTGTATTCTGAGATTGTTGTAAGTACTTTTTTATTGATATTTTAGGTCAGTAGGTAAACATTAATTTTGTGGTTAAAACTTATCTATATTCCTTACTAAATTTTTCAGTTACTGAGAAATTGGCATTAAAACCTTCCACTTATAATTGTGATTTTGTCCATTTTTCTTCTTAGTTACTTCTTGCTTTTTATTTTTGAGGCTGTATATTCATTTACTATTAAGTTATATGAAAAGTTATTATGTCCATTTAGAACTGACTCTTTTATCACTATGAAATGCCCTTTTTTGATCTCTAGTGAAAAGAGAGAATAGGAAAAGTTGCCTGAAGCACCATTTCTAACTTGTGTGCAGAATTTAGATCTTTAATATGGTTATAGGACCCATCTCAACAAGAAATATTAACTAGCCTCTCAACAAGCTAAGACAAATATTTGTGGTGAAATATTGTGTGGGGGATTATCGGCAGTATCTTGACATTTATAAACTTACAGTGGAGGATGTTATAGTAAGTTATGCTGAGGCAAGAGGGCTAGAAACGCCTTGCTTTCTCCTAACGAAATAAACTGGTGTCCAAGAAAGATGGAGTTTCTCAGTGATCCTAGTATCAAATGAGAGATTGTTAAACCATTTGGGATGTACTGCATACACTCTTTCTAAGATTATCTCATTTTAAAATTACATGTATTTTAATGCATCATTTTTTTAAATATCAAGAAAAAAAATTTTTAAGGCAATTGGAATTTGAAATTCTGCTGTGACACTATCTGATATTTTCTTCCTGAGTAACCTGCTTTGGGAAAAATGTCTGCACGTATGTACATTTACACATATACATATATATGAAAGGAGAATTTTTTTTCAAAAATCTGAAGTAATACTACCTCTTGTTAATATCAGTTATTGTTACCACTTAGTTACTTGAATCAACACAAAATCCTTATGCGCTCTTTCTACCTAACTTTCAGGTGAGGGATCAGCATCCAGAGAATGTAAACACACTACTAAAGATCACACAGTTTAAAAGAAAAAGATTTTTAAACTATGTTTATTATTATTCAAACTTTTAAAAATCTGAAATCAATGCACTTTGTACTATTATGAACTACCTGTTTTATGTCAAAGGAAAGTACTCTGACCAAAAAAACAAACCTCAATATGAAGAAAATGATACTCTTAGGACACTCTAAAGTTCAACTGCANAACTTTTAAAAATCTGAAATCAATGCACTTTGTACTATTATGAACTACCTGTTTTATGTCAAAGGAAAGTACTCTGACCAAAAAAACAAACCTCAATATGAAGAAAATGATACTCTTAGGACACTCTAAAGTTCAACTGCAAGAAACATATAGTTATAACATGCTGGGAAAGAATCCATATACCATGCAGACTTTCTTGTCAAGGAGTACTGAGGCCATCCAGATGCAAAATCAATTAGAAAAGGCTAGAGATCAAAGGGCAATATTGGGGACATTGTTTCATGAATACCATAGATACAGGGTCTGTTTGTCATCATCTTTCATCATTTCTAAAATAGACTGCATGCTTATAGGTTGCATGCAAGTATTAAAGTGCTTTTAAAAGTACAGCAGTGTCTGTGAATAAGTAATGTGATATATACTGATGTACTCTTAAGAAAACATGATCCATGAAAATCTGACCTTTTTATAGGTTTAATGAGAATTGATGCTCCTTTTATAAAACGACTATTACTTAGGAAAATGATTCTGTGGGATTCTTTTAAAATCCAGCTCTTCTACTGCTTCTAGAAACAATTTCATTTACAGTACTTGGATTTACACAAGATTTCTCAGGAGTTTATGCACTGCAAGAAATGTCATAAGTCATGTATACTTGAATAAATGTAATATTTAGACAGGATTAAAGAGCAAATAATTTGGAATAATACAATCATATGCACAACCCGATGCAAAAACCAGATCATTTCTTTTAATGATGCACAGTGCAGAATAAAGGAAGATATATTATCACAAGCAAGATTTATAAACTCAATTACATAGTCAGCCATCTGAAATTCTAGTTTTCACTTATTCTGAATGAAAATCTGTGTCAGAGTTGGTTTATAAAGTAAAGGTGCCCACCATCAAAAGCATCAGCTTAGGGACATGACCTGATTTGAATGAGTTAAGGCTGTATTTTTGGATCAGAATCTTATTTGCTTGAGTAGCTTGAATCCATCAGAAGGGCATCAAGGAAAAGGATGGGATTTCCACAATCCCTCAGACCCAGGAATGTGATGATTCATACTTTATTATGAGCTGTGACACAATCAAATGCATGTATTAAAATATTATTAAGCACTCACAGATGGCTTAAATTTACAAAGTGCATAGTGAGTAAATCATTTAATTGCATTTGTATTCACAATAGCAGCTATAAAAAGGCAGGTAATAATATTGTGATAGTAACAATAACAGTAATAACCTAGAGAAATACTTTTCCATTTAAGGAAATTAAATGCATTTTGAGAAAATTTCTCATCATGGACTATGACTTTATATCTAGTTCTTGTATACAGGCAATTATATAATAGATTCTTTTTTTAACTGTGGAAACAGTGAGAGATTTATTTGAGGAGGGCTCCAAAATCACTGCAGACGGTGACTGCAGTCATGAAATTAAAAGACTCGCCTCTTGGAAGAAAAGCTATGACCAACCTAGTGAAAGAGGAGAGTGAAAAAGTTGGCCTAAAGCTCAATCTTTAGAAAACAAGATCATGGCATCTGGTCCCATCACTTCATGGGAAATAGATGGGGAAACAGTGAACACAGTGTCAGAGTTTATTTTGGGGGGGCTCCAAAATCACTGCAGACAGTGACTGCAGCCATGAAATTAAAGGATGCTTACTCCTTGAAAGGAAAGTTATGACCAACCTAGATAGCATATTCAAAAGCAGAGACATTACTTTGCCAACAAAGGTCCGTCTAGTCAAGGGTATGGTTTTTCCAGTGGTCATGTATGGATGTGAGAGTTGGACTGTGCAGAAAGCTGAGTGCTGAAGAATTGATGCTTTTGAACTGTGGTGTTGGAAAAGACTCCTGAGAGTCCCTTGGACGGCAAGGAGATCCAACCAATCCATTCTAAGGGAGATCAGTCATGGGTGTTCATTGGAAGGACTGATGCTAAAGCTGAAACTCCAGTACTTTGGCCACCTCATGTGAAGAGTTGAGTCATTGGAAAAAACTCTGATGCTGGGGGAGATTGGGGGCAGGAGGAGAAGGGGACGGCAGAGGATGAGCTGACTGGATGGCATCACCAACTTGATGAACATGAGTTTGAGTAAACTCCAGGAGTTGGTGATGCACAGGGAGGCCTGGCGTGCTGCAATTCATGGGGTCACAAAGAGTTGGACACAACTGAGCGACTGAACTGAACTGATAGTGATAACTGTGATTTTAACAAAAGGATATATTTACTCTCAGGAATGCATCCTGAAGTATTTAGCAATAAAGAGTATAACATATCCTATCTGCAACTTACTCTCAAAGGTGATAGAGAAAGAAAAAAGAGAAAGTATATATGACTAAGGCAAATAAAAAAAATAGTAAATAAGTAAATGTGGTGAAAGGATATATGGCTAATCTTATGATCCAGGAATCCCACTCCTTGGCAGATACATTCAGATAAAATGATAATTCAAAAAGTTACATGCATGCCTGTGTTCATAACTGTACTACTCACTCAGGCAAGAGATGGAAATAGTCTAAATTCTACTGACAGATGAATGAATACAGAAGAATGAATACACATATGCAGAGACTGTCATACTAAGTGAAAGTGAGAGAGTCATTCCATAGGCAGGTTGATAAGAAGTCTAGGGGTCCCCAAGGAGAGAGGGGTCTAGAATTCTCAAGGAGGAAGAAAGGACAATTTTTTTTTCCTTCTCTACATTCCTTAGGATTATATAACAACAGTGTATTCTGCCTGAGGACAGTCTCTGGATTAAACCTTCTGGTTAATTCTGTTATCTTAAAATGTAAATTATGGGAGTAGGTCTGATGAGGTCTTTACAACCTCCAGACAGTTTTTGGACATTCATTGGAGAGTATATAACTTCATTGCTAACACTAACAAGGGGGTACTCTTTCTGCCCCCTTCTGATGCCTATGTCAGAAGCTTTCTCTGTCTTACACTTTAATAAAATTTTATTACACAAAAGCTCTGAGTGATCAAGCCTCGTCTCTGGCCCCAGATTGAATTCTTCTCTGGGGGCCAAGAATCCTGGCATCGTGATTCAACAACAACCTTTCAAAAGAAAGAAAAATAGCATATGATATTACTTATATGTGGAATAAAAATATGACACAAGTGAACTTATTTGTGAAACAGAAACATACTCAGAGACAGAGACAACAGACTTGTGGTTGCCAAGAGGGAGGAGGAGGGAGGGATGAATTGGGAGTTTGAGATTAGCATATGCAAATAGTAACACACTCCAGTATTCTTGCCTGGAGAATCCCAGGGACAGAGAAGCCTGGCGGGCTACAGTCCAAGGGGTGGCAAATAGTCAGACACGACTAAAGTGACTGAGCACATATATAGGAAGGATAAGCAACAAGGTCCTATATGGCACACAGAGCTATATTCAATATTCTGTGATAAATTATAATGGAAAAGAATATGAAAAAGAATGTTATATGTGTATGTNAATAGTCAGACACGACTGAAGTGACTGAGCACATATATAGGAAGGATAAGCAACAAGGTCCTATATGGCACACAGAGCTATATTCAATATTCTGTGATAAATTATAATGGAAAAGAATATGAAAAAGAATGTTATATGTGTATGTATGTTTATATATATGTGTATAAAGCCAAATCAATTTGCTGTACAGTAGAAATTAATACAAACTATAAATCAAGTATATTTCAATAAAATATGTTTTTTTCCAAAAAGGATAAAGGGTTATCTTACATACAAATTTTGTGTGACATTGTTTTATGCTTGACATTATTTCTTGATAAGAAGTTAAAACATATTTTAAGAAAAAATTAAAGAAACAAATAGCCTTATACATTAAAGTATAATTTTAAATCTTTGAATTCATCATATGAACATTAAAAATAACATAAATAATTAAACACTCAGTGCATATTCACACATTTTAATCAGCTTCTTAACTGTATCTGTAACTAATAGCTTATCTATATCTGTCCAAAGAATATATTTTCATTATTCTTAACTTTTTAAAAAATTTTATTTTTTTTTTAAATTGACTTTATTTCTGGTAAATTTGAAGTTGTTGACACCTTGAACTGAACTTTATAGAGCATAATAATATTTTTAATTGAGAAAATACTCTCTTAGTTTTTGATAAAGTACCTGATAAACTCAGAGCTAATTCTACCTAANTTAAAAATTTTTATTTTTTTTTAAAAATTGACTTTATTTCTGGTAAATTTGAAGTTGTTGACACCTTGAACTGAACTTTATAGAGCATAATAATATTTTTAATTGAGAAAATACTCTCTTAGTTTTTGATAAAGTACCTGATAAACTCAGAGCTAATTCTACCTAATAAAGGATATACTTAATTCCAACTTGTTTGTTTGAAATTGTATAAATATGTCAACTCTAATACTTTTATAGGTACTATTTTTTTGCCTCCTTTTGAATGCCTTTTAAAATATTTTTCATGAGACCAGCTGATCACCTAGATTTGCCTGTCAATCTTGATATTTATCCAAATTTAGATATTCAAAATCATGGGCCTTCTCCATTCCATTGTATCCTGAGTTGGAATGTAAATTTATACAACTAAAAATAGCTCAATCAAAAGCTTTATTTGGATATTTCAAAGCTAAATTATTCAATCTTAAAATGATACTTTACAAAGAGATGTAATGGAAGTGTACACGGTGTTGGGATAGTCTGTATCTTGATCAGGCTGGTAATTACATGGGTATAAGCAGATATATATATACATGTTTGTATATAATCAAGCTTTGAAACAATCATCAAATGATAAAAAATATATATTGAACTGCACCCTTATGATCAATTTGCACTCTTTATTGTATGTAAATTACACCTGAAAAAAATTAGTTGTCTTGTACATTATCTAAGCATTTATTATTTAATCTGTTCAGTTCCTATCTCACTTTTATGGGGATAAATGTCAATATCTTCCTGGTTGTAAAAATTGCAGGTGTTAAAAGCTTGGAAAGTAAAATTTTTATAGCCCTTTGGTTAAACACTTAATTAAAGATATTCAAGTGATTTTCACCAAATGCAACCGAAATTTAGAGGGCTGTTTTAATTTACAAAAGGTTTATTATTGTAGGGCACTTAGGTTGACTTCAAAGTAATTCAGAATTTAAAACATTTCTAAAACCCAAGCAGTGCAAAACAGCAAAGTGAGAAGGAATGTACAGCTCTGCTGAAGCTTTTTCTAATTAATTCAACATCTGCCGCATGGCAACAATTTTATACTTCAGTTAGTTTATTTGTGCATATATATAACAAAATTGTAAAATGTGACATCTACAGGTTCTGTTTTGATTAGTAGATATTGCTATTTGTTTGGATGTTATTATTACTTATATGTACATCAGCTCAGATAGAGGAAAGTTTCTGCACCATAAGTTCCTTAATTTAGTAAGAATATTGTTTTTAACAAAATGCTGTGCTCCACCACACATGTATTGTGTTCATATTATTGCCACAACAAATACTTTTTTGTTCAATTTTAAACTTAATCAAGTTTACAATAGCATTCACACTAATATCAGATGTTTCACTATCAGCAGAATGAACTTCCAAAAGCTTTTCTTTGACTTCATGAATTGCATGAAAAAAATATGTTATTGGAATTCACTTATCTTCTACCTGAAACATTTAATGACCCTGATGTTATCTTGGCATAATTTAAGTCTGAGATGCTCTTTTGATCATAAACTCAAACATTAACCACCATCACTTCAGGTTTCAAATGTGTTCAATGAAACTTGGAATCAAAGGACACATCATTAATTTGGAATAACAGGCAATTTAATTTAGATGAAAAGACGTGTTTTGTGGTTTGATATGTAAACACACCTTCTGAAGCTGCTTCTATACCATCCATCACAGTGAATAGTAAATGTCAACAAACAATGTTTGCAAGTTACACATTCATCATCAATTATCTTGAGAAATGGAAATTTAGTATTTAATTTTTCATTAAACATGAAGTCTCATTTTTGAGCTTATTGCTGCCAGAAGAATTTATTGCAAATTTTTAAAAAACCATTACAAGATAATACAAAATAGTAACTATTACTGTATTATTTACAACCAATAAAAGGCAAAACAATTCCAGCAAATGCTTTCAGGTTTCTCTGCATAAGCACTATGATGTACTGTTCAGCTTCTGTTTCTTGCATGTATAAATTTACTTGGGGTGCCAAAATGAAATACCATAGATAAGATGGCTGAAATAATAGAAACTTATTTCCTCACAGTACTGAAAGTTGGAAGTTCAGAATCAGGGTGCCAGCATGGCCACGCTCTGTAGAGATTTCTTCTAGCTTACAGACCCTGTCTAGAGATATGGACACATAAAGCAATTTAATTTAGATGAAAAGATGTGTTTCATTCAATGTTGAATTTTGAAAGGATGTGAATCAGAAGAAAGGAGGGCCTGATGGATCCTAAGAAAATCTGAAACCTATAAAGGCAAATCTCATTAGATTTTAAAGCTTAAAAAAAATCCTCTTTGATTTGATACTCTATTATCCAGGCCCCCTGGGGTAGCAGTATCACTCACATAGCTCTGAGGGATGGCCTTATCTCCTCAGCTCCATCCTTTGAGACCAAGGAGGAAATAGAATTACCCCTCAGGTATATGGTGGTGTGGCAGCCCTGACAATCTCTGAATTGCCTTCAGAGCCATTTTTCCCCTTTCCTTGAAAAAGAGTGCATATTTTCATCCAAATAGTACCATGGCCCAGTTTTGTAAAATCCAGGAATTTCAACAGCTCTCCAGTCATTCCATCCTATTTCCTTTGTCGTCTTGAGTTCAAACCAGCAATGTATTTGCTGGCATATATCAGTCTCTATTCCTGCTGAGTCTCTATTTCTGCTGAGATGACTGGTAAAATCCATCAGCCACAACATAGTCTCCTTATCAAGTGATTGTTTGGCCACATCCTTAGTGTTCTCTTCAGAGCAAGCTTTCTCTTTTTTTTGTATAATTTATGCATAGGTTGAGAAATTGCTAAATCTTCACATTCTGGTTCCTTCTTGCTTCACATTGTCTTCTTCAATTCATCTCTCACTTTTTTCACTTCATTATAAGAAGTCAAGAGGAATGAAGTTTCCCCTTCAATACTTTGCTTAGAAATCTCCTCAGTTAAATGTCTAATTTTATAGCTCATAGGTCTGTCGTCCATAAGGCACTGGAACATAGTTAATTTAAGTTCTTGGTGAGTTTGAGACAAAGATGGTCTTTACTCCAATTTTCAAACATGTTCCTCATTTCTTTCTGAGATCTCACCACAATCACCTTTAACAGTCATATTACTGGTCTGTATCTCAACATTCTTCCAGTTTATACCCATTATCCAGTTCCAAGCTTCTTCCACATGTTTGAGTGTTTGTCCCAGAGGCACTCCATTTCTTGATACCAAAATTTGTATTAGCTTTCTCCAGAGAAACAGAACCAACAGGATGGATGGATGGATGGATGGATGGATGGCTGAGTAGATAGATAGATTGATTGATCTACAGAGGCATTATATGGAATGCTTCACATGATTATGGAGGTTGAGGAGTCCCAAGGTGTGCAGTTTGAAAGCTGCAAACCCTGAAAAGCCAATGGTATAGCTTTAGTCCAAGTCCAAAGGCCTAAGGACCAAGAGAACCAACGGTGTAAATTCCAGTCCAAAAGACAACAGGCTTAAAATTCAAGAAGAATCAATGATGTCTCAGCTTGAGTCCAAAGGAGGGAAAAGACTGTCCTAGCTCAGCAGCTAGGCAGAAGGAATTTTCTCTCAGTCAACCACTGTCTTCAGTTAACCTGTTTAACTGATTGGATGAGGACCACCCAAATTGGGTGTTTCAAATATTAATCTCATCCAGAAATACTCTGGCAGACATAGCCAGAATAAAATTTGGCTGAATACATGGCTACCACATAGTCCAGTCAAATTGACAGGCAAAATTAACTGTCATACTGCCTATATTTTGTATAAAAGTGAAGTAAGTCGCTCAGTCGTGTCCAACTCTTTGCGACCCCATGGACTGTAGCCTACCAGGCTTCTCTGTCCATGGGATTTTCCAGGCAAGAGTACTGGAGTGGGTTGCCATTTCCTTCACCAGGGAATCTTCCCAATCCAGGGATCAAACCCAGGTCTCCCGCACTGCAAGCAGACACTTTACCCTCTGAGCCATCAGGGAAGCCCCAGCCTAAAATTTCCCATGACTCCAAAGCTTGGTGACTTAGAAGCTTCCTCTAGTAGCCTTAATATGGGTCTAGGCTCAACTGTCAAATACCCCACAAACCTGGCATTTGAAAGCTGATAATTTTGTCATTTCCTTATATGAAATTGTTTTCTCACCACACGGATTTTACATATGGTGTTCTTTTTATGATACTCTTTCCTTTTAAAAATGCTTATCTCCTGCACTTTATTTTTATTATTTGTAATCATGTATACTAAATAGCAAGTGCAGATAACCAATCAAAGGTGAAAAAAGAGACCACCACATCATAAAGTATCTGGTGTGTTATGCTGAGGATTTGGGGACTCTGAAAGACTTTGGGACATAACTGAAAGACTTTAAGAAAAGAAGAGATATCATCAGAAATTTTATAGTTCAATTGAGTCATAATGTGAAGAATGGATTGAAGGGAGATAAAAGTTGATGTGGAGGGACCATAAGGAAGCACAGAAGCCCAGGTTGCCTGGGTAGCTTAGTTTTAGTGATGTGACAGAAGGAGCGAGGAAGAGAAATAGACAGATTGCCAAGATATTTAGGAGGTAGAATTAATGGAACTTGTTAAGTCTTCAGGAGAGAAATATGGGCTGTGTATATATAATTTTGGATGGCAAAAGAGGCACCAGCTAAGGAGACTATTAAGGAGCAGACAGTATGGTAAGAGAAGACTGAAAGAGTGTAGTTTCTGGGAGGCAAAAATGTGACGAGTTCAAAGAGGAGGGAAAGTGCAAATGGGGGAAAAGCTGCTAGAAGTCAAGTTCATAGGGAGCTGAGTGACTAATCATTAGTCTTAACGGGTGAATTTTTCATAGTGTGATGAGGGCAGAAGTCATGTTGGAGTAAATTAAAGGTGGAAACAGAGATTAAAAAGTAATAAATGCAGAGAAGTGTTTATTTCTTAATGTGGTTGCACCAGATCTTAGTTGTAGCATGTGGAATCTTTAGTTGTGGGATCTAGGTCCCTGTTCAGGGGTGAAACTTGTGCCCTCTGTGTTGGGAGCACAGTCTTAGCCACTGGACCATCAGGAAAGTCCCCCAAATATTCGTAAGTTTGACTGTTAAGTTTGTTGTAGAGAGTACCATTACTGGAATAAAAGATGGGGATGTGAATATTATTTTGAGTTTAAATTTACACATATAATGGAGTTTGATACATTCCCACCACTCTCCCAATTATATCTGGTGATAATAATTTGGAAAAGACAATACAAATTGCCAACATCAAATCGTCCAGGTTTTTTTTTTTTTTTTATGACACCATTCATGGGCATATTTCAGAGGGTTTTAAGATGAAAGAGAAACACTGAGCTGATTTCTTATCCTGGAAAAGTAGAAAGATTAACACCCAATACAATGTAAATGAAACTTTAAAAAATAATAGTAAATACACCCTGGCTTAGACATGCTTTTTGGGCTATGCAATTTGAGTGAGAAGTCTTTGGATTTCCCTCACCTCATTAAAGAGATAAGTAGCTCAGATCCCAAGTCTACTCATCTTCAGAGATGTGGAACTGGTGCGAGTTCTCAGGGTAACTTTCACTGAGAAAGTGCCCAGATGATAAGCTCATGGATATTACAAAGTGAATTACACCCACGAGACCAGCTCCCAAGTCAATAAATAGGCCAGCACCCCACACATAAGAAGCTGCCTCAGGCCCCTGTCCTCCACAGGGTCTACTCTCCACCCATTGGTATCTCTTAGCCTTTCTTCTAAACCCCTAGACTAACGTTGCCTAATTTTCACTATATGTACAGTTGGAATTTTTACAGAACATATTCATTTCTGCTTGACTTTTTTGCTTTAAATTATATTTTCAAGTTTAGATGTAGTTCATTCACTGATGCACAGTATTCAATTGAACGAATCTACCACAATTTATTTATTCTTCCTTTGTTCTACATGAAAGCTTTTTCCAGTATTTGGATCTTAAGAACAATGCTACTATAAATACTCACACACACCCTCATCCTATCATCCTATTACTCCCCACATTTTTCTTGTTATATGCCTAGAAGAGAAATTATTGGATCTCAGTGGAGTCATTTCGTTCATCATTAGTTCAGTTCAGTTCAGTCACTCAGTTGTGTCCGACTCTTTGTGACCCCATGAATCGAAGCACGCCAGGCCTCCCTGTCCATCACCAACTCCCGGAGTTCACTAAGACTCACGTCCATCAAGTCAGTGATGCCATCCAGCCATCTCATCCTCTGTCGTCCCTTTCTCCTCCTACTCCCAATCCCTCCCACCATCAGGGTCTTTTCCAATGAGTCAACTCTTTGCATGAGGTGGCCAAGTACTGGAGCTTCAACTTTAGCATCATTCCTTCCAAAGAAATCCCAGGGCTGATCTCCTTCAGAATGGACTGGTTGGATCTCCTTGCAGTCCAAGAGACTCTAAAGAGTCTTCTCCAACATCACAGTTCAAAAGCATCAGTTCTTCGGCGCTCAGCCTTCTTCACAGTCCAACTCTCACATCCATACATGACCACTGGAAAAACCATTGCCTTGACTAGACGAACCTTAGTCAGCAAAGTAATAATGTCTCTGCTTTTCAATATGCTATATAGGTTGGTCATAACTTTTCTTCTATGGAGTAAGGGTATTTTAATTTCATGGCTGGAGTCATTATCTGCAGTGATTTTGGATTCGCCAAAATTAAGTCTGACACTATTTCCACTGTTTCCCCATCTATTTCCCATGAAGTGATGGAACCAGATGCCACGATCTTCGTTTTCTGAATGTTGAGCTTTAAGCAAACTTTTTCACTCTCCTCTTTCACTTTCATCAAGAGGCTTTTTAGTTCCTCTTCACTTTCTGCCATGAGGGTGGTGTCATCTGCATATCTGAGGTTATTGATATTTCTCCCAGCAGTCTTGATTCCAGCTTGTGTTTCTTCCAG
>SJYW01022416.1:260697-328339 GCA_006410735.1 Raphicerus campestris
TATCAGTGAATCACTTTGCTATACACCTGAAACGTAAATCAGCTGTACTTGAATTTAAAAAGTCACAGAAATACTGTCAGTGTACCAGGGTACATAAATACTCAGGCCAGGCACGCCATAAGCATTGCCTGTTTTATCTGGTTTCCTAGTATCTTCTGGGAAAGAATGAAGACTGGTAAAAATGTTGACACTTTTAAGTAAATGCTCACTTGCTGGTCACCCTTACTCTATTTTATCTGGGAAAACAAGTTAACAAACCTCCAGGAGGTGCCGGGACCCCTCATCACGGGGAGTGACAAGTCACAGCACACTCTTGACCCCTCCCTCCTCAGCTTCTTCCCTGTGGCCTTCCTCATTCTCCACACATGCCTTTCGTGCCCCCGGCTCTGGGCGCTGACAAGAGCCAGATGATGAGAAGGACGGGAGAGGACCCGGGGGAGCCAGGAGGCCACAAAGCACAGGCACTCAGAGAGACCCCTGGGGCCCAGGGAATGCCCACTCCTCACTAGGGAGGTCCCGGGGTCCCATCCAGCCCGGATCCGTGGTTGTAACCAGTCAGAGGATGTTACCTAGCACGCCTCACTTCAGAGGAAGGAGATGTCCACTTTCCAGGATTGCAAAAGATCTCGCCAGCAAGACACTTCTTTGAACACTGACCAACTGGCTGTAAAAGGATAAGAGGCTTCCGAGGGGAGGTTAGTTTGGGGCACTGCCAGATGTGGGTTCAGAGCCTGGGTTCGCTAGGTATCCACTGAAAACCCTTGGACCAGTTTCTCACTCTCTCTGTATTGATTTCGTTATGGATTAAACAGGGGTAGGAAGAGCCCTGCTGGAGGTTGTCCAGATGCTGAACGGCTCCAGGGACATATGTGCTGGCCGACAGCATGCTTGAAACCTGCAGCTTCAGCCGCTGCCACCTCTGCCCCCATCACCCTCATGGGAAGTAGTGGCACCGTGGATGGCACGTGCCAGGGTGGCTTAGTCTGCCATCGCCCCCTACCCCCATCCTCCCAGGCTGTGCCTCTGCTTGGCAGACGCAGCCACTCACGGTGATCTGAACCTTCCAGAGAGCTGTAAGACTCCACCTCTTCACTCCAAGGAGGAGGGGATGCTATCTCGGTGATAACACTCCCAGTGTGTGAGACTTATGTTCCCATGAGAAAGCATCAGAGCCTTTTAGACAGACCCAGGCAGGAAAAAGGAACCACCCACAGGCAGGCCGAAATCAGTGCATAGCAGTGTGAACTTTGAAGTTGAATATCAGAAGTAACCAGTGAGCTTCATCTCTGCCTGCCTGTGTGCTCAGGCGCGTAGTTGTGTCCGACTCCAATCCCGTGGACTGTAGCCTGCCAGGCTCCACCATCCATGGGGATTCCCAGGCAGAAATACTGGACTGGGTTGCCATTTCCTCCTCCAGGGGATCTTCCTGACCCTGGGTTTTTATTTTCTTAAAGCAACCAAAATACACCACTGTTTTGTTATTAAAAAAAAGTTTCCCTTGTGAGATACAAAAGCTCAGGGGAACAGCGTGTTCTGAGACCTGGAATTGTCCACATAGGCAATCTCAGGACTGTGTCTTACTTGGTCAGGCTTAGTTTGGAAACTAGCCTTACTGTTGTTAATATTATATATGTTCCATCAGAAATCTATAACCTGTCTCTTAGTTACATCCCTCTTCTGAGTCCCTTCAGATGATTATCTCACACAGGCCAGAAACTTTTCTTGTTCAGGTCTTGACCCGAAATTTTTCCCGGGGCCTTTTTAACTGGGTTGCATTTGTCTTTTTGATTTCCTAGACCCTTAGATTGACATTGAAGTCCCAAGACTTTCAACACCCCTCTCTTAGAGATTCGGCTGTTTTATTCTCTCCATTTTTATTAAAAAAAAAAAATTATCTTCCATTTCTACAGGCCGGGGGTCCTCTTTCCAGATAAGGAGCTCATCCCAACTCTCAGTCCTCTGTTTTCAAAACCCTGCCTCTTTAGGGAACTGTCTGATAGCTTCTGTCTTTATCTTGAGACTCAGAGACAAGCGTGACCCAGAATGTCTGTCTGAGGCGGCAGAGATGCTGTCATACAGATACACCGAGCGCTATCTGCTCCAGACACTTGCTGTCTGCGGGTGCGTCCCTGGACCGTTGACGGAGTCCATACGCCATCCGTGCCCACAGTTCTTGCCCCTGGGTTTCCCGCTCCCTTTTGTCTTGGGCTCTTTGAAGAGCCTTGCGGAGGAGGGTTCCGAGCCACCCCCGAGCTCTGTGGGGAGTGTGCTGCCGTGTGCTGCGGAACACAGCGGTGATGGCAGGGTGATCAGCCCTGGCGTCCGTTCTACAGTGGTCACCGGACATCCGTCTTCAGCACTTTCACAGTAGTTTCTAGTGTACAAGTTCCGCACATCTTTTGCTAAGTTTATGTCTAAACATCAGCATTTATGTTTTTGACGCAACTGTACATGGAGTTGCTTGCTTGCTTGCTCGCTTTCTCTGGCTGCATCTTAGTTGCGTCGTTCGGGACCTTTCACTGTGCCTTTCATTGTGGTCTCGGCGGTTGTGGTGCACGGGCTTAGCTGCCCGTGTTCCCCGACCAGGGATCAAACCGTGTCCCCTGCACTGCAAGGCAGATTCCCAACCACTGGACCACCAGGGAAGTCCCTGTCTTCAGCACATTTTTACCCCTATTCAGTCTTTTATTTTTTATGTACATAGGATCTTTCCATAAGCATTACTGTCTGCAGCATTTTTCACTGTCCTCTTGAACTATAAGTTTCACCTGCACCTGGGAAAATGAGGTCTTTTTCCTCACAGGCTAGCTGACCAGACAGTTTGGTAGTTCAGACAGTGCTTCCATGCTTCTTGGGACCCTGTGGTGTCGTTCACCTCTCCGGGGCCCTGGCGTGTCCCTGGACATGGGCAGGAAGCAGCAAGCTAAGAGCAGAGTCTGTCCTCTCCCCTCACTGAGCTTTCAGCCAGGTCTCTGGAGCCACCATTTTACCCCCATCGTGCTTACGACTCTCAGAAGGAAACTTACACACCAGCCAGCCCCGCTTCCTTCCCTCAGACTAATTCTCTCTCATCTGCCCCTCATTTCAATTTCATTTCTCTCTCTCTCTCTCTCTGGCTGAACCTGATACTCACTTCCTAATTAGAGATTATGTGCATTTTCGTGGTTCTTGAAGCCTGGGTTTTCTTGAAACTGATGAGTTTATATCCCCCATCAAAGGGAAACCTCCAGGGTAATAGGATTAACCAGTGACTTATTTCCTTCCTAATTTTCTATATTTTCCAATTTTGTCAATGAGCATATATTACTTGTATAATCAGAAAAAAATAAGTGTATTTGGGGAACAAAATGTCTAGACTCCTGGTTTTAGCCTTTTCTTTCTGTTTTTTTTTTTTTTTAAGCAGTAGACCTCTTTGTTCAAATCTTAAAGGGAAACAAATGAAAGAAAAGTTCTTCTCACTGAGGCAGGATGTTCAGTGAGATCCCGTGTTATGTGTGTGTGTGTGTATGTGTTTATGTCTCTGTGTGTATTTATGTCTGTGTGTGTATTTATGTCTGTGTGTGTTTGCACATGTCTGTGTGTGTGTTCGTATATATGTGCTTGTGTGTGTCTCTGTGTGTGTGTCTCTATGTGTATTTATGTCTCTCTGTGGATTTGCATATATGTGTTTGTGTGTCTCTGTGGGTTTATGTGTGTGTCTCTGTGTGTTTGTATGTGTCTGCGTACGTACGTTTTGTGTGTATGTATGTGCATGTCTGACTATGTGCATGTCTGTGTGTGTGTGTGTTTAGGGGATACCTCCTGTATTGCTGGATATTCTGATTTTTTTTTCATCCCCAGAGGGGAATGCACATCTGGACCCTCTTTGCCCATCACATGGGGAACTATGTCTGGCCCAGCTCTGGCCTCTGTGATTACAGAGTTAATGCCTTTCCCACAGAGCCTGCACCATCAGTTGTGAGTAGCTGCGCTGTTTCTGGACAGGAACGTTCCCTTTGTCCGGCAGTTAACAGACTGTACTCGTCTCCTGTCTCCTGCAGGCACTTTGCCTGCTGGGATGGAACAGAGTAGAGATAAATGTATCATGGGCAGGTCCGTTTTCTCAGGACACCCTATTCAGAACAGATAGGAAGAGTGATTCCCTGAAATGTTCTTGGCTGGGCTTGAAGTCTCCTGTCTTCCCAGCCTTGTTTCAGGGGGTCCAGCAGTCTCCCTTTATGGATATGCCTCTCCGTTTCTGGAAGGGCCAATTCCCCTTCCTTCACTGGGACCGGTTGTTCTGTTAAGGATGGTGTGGAGGAGCAAAAGGCCCAAGTCCCGCATGTGCCAGCCTCCTTGGGTTGGAAACATGGCTCTGCCATCTACTAACTCTGTGCCCTTGTCCGAGCTACTCACATCAATACCCGTTCTAAGCCTCAGTTCTCCCACTGTTAAAAGTGATAAGATTCTATCTGAAAACTCCTGGGGTCCTCATGAAAATGAATCCTGGGGATTATTAAATGAGGCTGTGTGTGCACCGTGTTTAGTTGAGTCCTGGTGGTGGTGTTACACATGCTTGTTGCTATGGTCATGTCGATGATGCCTTTCGTCGTGCTGTGTCGCCATCTCTCAGCACTCCTGGCAAGGCTCAAACCAAGTTTCTGAATGTTTACAAGGAAAGAAAGGTAATGCTGTGACTCTTGTGAAGGTGAGAAAATGTGTAGTGGGGGAGCACAACTCTGTGATATTGGGGAAGTCAGGAGCCCCAGCTCCTACCTGGACAGGTAGAGCTCAGGGCTTGCCGGCCACAAGTCAGTGGTGTCATCTCTGCAGGGGCAGCTAGAGCCGGAGCCTCTTCTCTCCTTCCAGAAAGAACTCTTTGAAGACATACCCATGGGGTGAGCAGGATCTATTCATACAACTATTTTGACTACTGTTTCTTGAGTACTTACTATAATGCCAGGCCCTACATTTATGGTTTCTTTTCTTATCACACAGTGCCTACAAAGAAGCTTTGGTACTCATTTCTCCAAATCACAAAACAGGTCCGTAGAGGAAAGCAGCCAGCATCCCGTAGCTAAAAAGAGAGCTAATTCCCGAACCTAAACTCCAAACCCATCTGCTTTCATCACCCTACATCCTTTTCTATTACCATTTCCCCCAAACGACCATGGAGCAGAAGTTTTCCACCAACTTCAGGCATTTAGCATATGACCAGGTATTGAAAAAAAACTGTTGAAACATCTCTTACTTTCCCTGCCAGAAAAGGTGCACAGTCCAGAATTCCATTTGGACAGACTGTCTGGGTTTGCTCCCAGGTGGGTAAAGCCCCGACCCAGCCATGGGCTGTTTCTTGACTGGGCCACCAGCCTTCTCTGTCACCTTGCTCTTTCCTGGACAGTTGCTTCAGGATAGATTTGAATTCACCATGTTTGCAGGTTGACCACATAAACACTGGCCTTTCCTGGAGACTGCCTCAACTATCTTGAAGTTGTGATACCCAGAGGGTGTCACAGCCCCAAGACTGGAAAGTGGGATGTTTGAGGAGCTGAGCCGCCCTGGAGAACCCCTTCTGTTTCACCACAAAGGAAAGTTTGAGGACGTGCGTCTGCTCTGGAACTTCTGCCTCAGGATCTGAGATGAACAGTCTGGAAAAAGATGTCTCATCACCCATTGGCTCCCTCAAGGTGATCTTCACGCCTCCCTTGTCTATACTTCCTTCTTCCACATGCCCTTTGGGTCCGCTGGGTTTCTTTATGGGTTGCTTCTCAGAAGAATGCTTCTACTGTCTGCCATTTGACTCTAGAGAGCAAGCATCCCATTCTTTGCTAATATGATCCCTTCTTCTAACATGGTCCTCCCGCCCTCACCTGTCCCAGGCTTCCCTCTCTTTCTCCTCTTCTCCATCTCTGGAGAAGCCACTGGGAAATGGCATCTTGCCTTTGACCTTCTTTGTGCTGATTCTTTCAAAGAAAGAACCACCTCACGATGTCTTGTCTTCTAACATTTCTGCTTGTCTTTGTGGGACCTATACTTTTCCTACTGGTGCTTTAATTTTCTAAATTTTTTAAATGAAAAAGAATGAAAGTTGTGTGATTTCTGAAGCTGGCTTATCCTCCTAAAGGGGATTCCCTCTGGCCTCTCTTGATCCCTCTTCTCAGCAACTTCCTTGATGTCTCTTATCCTCAACCACTTACTTTCAATAAACATCATTTTTGGAAGCCCCCGTTGTCTGGAAGGGTCCCAGCGTTCTGACAGTCTCCTAGGGGGTCCACTTGTACCATGCCTGTGTCTTCAGCCACTTGCAGTTATCTGGGGTTAGTCAGTCTCCAGGAGGTGAGTGCATTGGACTGGCACAGCCCCCAACCTTAAGGAAGTTTATGTTCTTATGACTTGACTTCGCCTCAAGGACTAAGCTCTTGGACCAATTGAATCTCAGGGTTGCCATATGATGCTGATTCTTTTGGTTGGCAGAGTAATCAATTGAAGTTTTTAAATGCATTTTCCTCCATGCTGTTCGCAATTTTTCATCTTTCAGTCCTTCAGTAAATTTGTACTGAGGACCTACTATGTTCCTGGTGCTGAGCTTAGACACAGGGATTGATCTGGGCACAAATCATCCCTGCTCTCCTAGAGCCTGTGGTTAAGTGGGGAAGAAGGATGAGTCAGTCAAATAATTATGCTGAAATGTGTAAAATTTCAGCCATAAATATGTTTGAAGGAGAGGCATATAGGGCTGTGAAAGCATGTACCAGCAGACCTCAGAGATATTGCAGGGTTTGGGTCCAGGCCACTGCAAGTAAAGTGAATATCTCAATAAAGCAAGTCACATGAGTTTTTTGGTTTCCCAGTGCATATAAAAGTTATATTTGCACTATACTATAGCCTATTAAGAAGCCAATAACATTATATCTTTTTTAAAAGTGTGTATATGTTAATTTTAAAATGTATTTTTTATTGATGAAAAATACTAACCATCATCTGAGCCTTTCCGTAAACCACAATCTTTTTTTGTAACAGTAATATCAAAGATTACTGATCACAGATCACCATAGCCAGTATAATAATAATGAAAAAGTTTGAAATGTGAGAATTATCAAAGTGTGACACAGAGGAAAGAAATGAGCAAATGTTGCTGGAAAAATGGCACCCTTAGACTTCAGCCATACTGGATTGCCACAAATTTGTTTTAAAAAAAGGCAATAAAACAAAGTGTGCCTGTGACGCAAAAGGATGGTGTGCTTTGGGTAAGTGGCTCTCCAAGCGTGGTCCCCGGATCATCAGCCTCAGCATCACCTATGAACTTGTTAGAAATATACATTCTCAGTTCCCACCACAGACCCATGGATTAGAAACTCTAGGGATGGGGTCCAGCACCTGTTTTCAGACACGTTCAGGACACTGTGATACACAAGTTAGAGAACTCTTGCTCCAGATGGTCAAAGTCAGCCTCTCTGAAGAAATAACTTTTGAATTATGAAGAAAGAATAGGCAATAGGGTAGGATGGGGAAAATATTTCAGATGGAAAGAATGGCATGTTTAGAAGTCCAATCATGAGATCAGGGAGCTCCTGAAAATAGGAAGATGTGTCATAAAGGAGGAAGAGAGTGGAGAAGGTGAGTATGGACAAGATGCCCGGAGCCAGGAAATGCTCATCATGAAGGCTTTGCAAAGGATTGGGCAATAGAGAGCTTCTGGAACACTAGGAACCCAAGGATGGTGTGATCTCACTTATTGGGCAATACAAAGCTTCTGGTATGCTAGGAACTCAAGGATGGCATTATCTCACTTATTTTTATCTAAGGAATAATTCTAGCTACAGTATGGAGAATGGATTGAAGAGGAGCAAACCAGCTGGAGATTGTCTCAGGAATCAGGGGAAAGATGATGGTAACTTGGACTAGGGCGGTTTCTGGAAGGATGAATGAAAGACGCAGAATCACAAGATTATTAGGTAATGCCCACAGGTCTCAGTCATCAACTAAACATGTCCAAGAATGACTCTGGTGCTTTGGGTTTACGTGCAAGATGGAGGGGGAGGATGCCAAGCTTGGCAGTGGGAAAAGACTGTGAGGCACTCCTATTGTGTTCGATGAGCCTTTGAGCCACCTGTGTGCAGGTATCAATTAGACAGTGAAAGGCATGGGTCTGGAGCTCCTAGGAGAGCTTGGGGCTGACAGCACATCTTGGTGAGTCATTGAAAGCCAAGCGGCCATTGATGACATCACCTGGGAGAAGGAATGTAATGAAGAGAGGAAAGCCAGAATACATACTGGGGAACTTCAGCATTCTTGTTGACTGGTCAGGAAGAGTCAGGATGACTCCCATACACCAGGTTTAGTGTAAAGAGTAGAGAGAAGGAAGAAGACTGGAAACCCAGAGAATCGTGTGTCACAGAAGCCAAGGGAGAGTTTCCTTCAGGGAGCACTCAGCAATGGTGAAGAGGGGTATATAGCCAGAGGTGGCTGACAGATGCTTGTGGATTAGGTGACTTGGAAGGCCATTTGTGGTTTTAGCAAGAGCTATTTCAATGGAGTTGAAGAGAGCAGAAGCTAGAGTGCAGTGGAATGAGAAATCGAAGGTAAGGAAATGGATAAAGTGAGGACTATAGACAGCTTTTTGGAAATGGTTGTAAAGAGGAGGGTATCTGTGGATGGGAGATGTAGAGTCAAGAGGATTGTCCTGGTTTGTTTGATTTTTGAGTTGCCAGTGCTTCTCACATGTTAAACCCTAAGGACTTCATTGAAAGGGAACAGTTGAATAAAAGAGATGGAACCAGCTGAGGTTAACAAGAACCAGGATCCTAAACAGATGGGAGAGCATGGAGGCCCTCGGATTCTGGAGTTCCCGCTCCGGCCTGGATTTTTCTGAACCTCTGTGGCCTTCCTAGGGCCGGATGCCCTGACCTCGAGTGCCCGCCACCCCTCCCGTTCTTGGCATTCTCCTCCTGCTGACTCGCCTGCCCACGGCCCCTTTCCTGCAGCCCGCTCGACTGTTTTGTCTGCTTTGTTCACCCACTGTTAAGTTATTAACTTGTCAGGGTCTAGACTCCCCACTTCCTTTCCCACTTGGAACCCACTCTTGGCTCCCTTCCCGTTCACCGCCTCGGAAAGTCAGCACTGGAGAGGCCTGGATTGCTTGGCGGGTCATTACTGGCGTGCACACAGAAGTACAGTTAATATAATTGGTATAAGATGGTAAAGCCTTTTTAAAGACCTTGATGCAACTGAAAAAGAAATCATAAAATACAACCATCTCTCCATTATCTTAGCAGTGGAGGCAAATGCTGAACTTAAAGTAGACTTTATTCAAAGTAATTTCTCCAAGAGGATTCGATTTTAAAGGGTCATCTGTAAACATATTAAAGACCATCAGATTTTACATGTTAATTCATGGATTCAATAAGGGTCAAGAATGACCTTTCCTTAGTTTTTAAAGCAGACACAGAGATAGGTAAGTTTTAATATAAGTGTTGCTACTCTGAGGTAAGCAAACTTTGTCTAAGACTCTTAGGAGAAATTTGCAGCAGTTCCTTAAAAAAAATGAGTGGTTTTATCATTACCCAGCACTTTTGAAATCATGGAATAACTTAAATGGGATCTGATGGACTAAGACACAGACTGCTTCCTAGTCACTGACCTACATACTGCTGATAACAATTTGTTGTCTAAGAATAAATCTCACAGAGAAACAACATTTTGGAACATCTATTATGAGCATCTTTTACTTACGTCATCATATTCATTCCTTGCAATTCTTTGGAGTACATATTAGCTACAGTTTTATAAATTAGAGAAATCAGGGCTCAAAACTATTTTGTGAATTCCAAAAATTCATACTCTGGCAGATGGTAAATAGCCCTTGAGCTCCCGTCTTCATGGGCATACCTAGAGAAGCCACAACCATCATTGTAGTAATAGTAACTAGAAATACCAATAGCTCCCATGCACCAAAACCTTGATATGTGAGGAGTCTCATCTATATCATATGTTTAATCCCCATATTAACGCAGCAAGCAACATGGTCCTCATTTCACAGCAGAGGAGACGAGCATGAAGAGGTTAAATTATTTATGTAGTCACAGGCTGGTCAGTGAAGAGCAGAGAGTCAAACCCAGTTCCCTCTGACCCTAACACTCTCTTCTAAAGTTAAGCCCATTTGTCCAAATTAGGGATATTTTCCCGATTCCAAGAACAAACCCTGAGGCATGGTGGATGTAAATATTTTTTTCCTAATGTGCTTGGATGTACAGCTGCCTCCTAGGACTCCTATGTGAAGCCAGGACACAGAATGTTTATTTAATTTTTATTCCTTGTTAGCTTTGCTAGAGGAAGACAGAAACATCCGTATTCCAGCAAGCTTATACATTTGGGTGAGTACTTCCTCATCCATCTAGCAACTTCTCCTGTCAAAAGTCACCCCCAAATCAGAATAAGCCAAGAAAACCTCTGAGCACAGCCAGGGTTAAATATGACTTGTTGAATTAACTCCTTTATCTAGAAGAGTCCAACCTTCACATACAACCAACTGACTCTAGTTATACACGCAGTTCTAACAATCTTTGTTTTCAACTTAGTCTGCAGCTCATAATAATAGAAGAGGGCCCACTGCAGACTGGTGTAGTAACACCAGAGACATGACCAGACACAAGAATCCTTGAGCCCAAATAACCACTAAGAAGCATAAAGGCGAGCCCAAGATGTATAGTTGACTGGAGGTATTTGGGGATCAGATCAAACACTGTATATCCGCTGTAACAATATTACAGCAGAGCCTTATCAGTTGCCACTTTTTATATGGTCACACTGAACATTCATGAAAACCTAATATTAAATCACATTGGGTGTTTTATGAAAAACCGTAAACTAAAGTCCCATACAGGCACTTCCCTGGCAGTCCAGTGGTTAAGACTATGCCTTCCATTGCAGGAGTTGTGGGTTCGATCCCTATTCGGGCAGCAAAGATCCCATGTGCCTCGTGGCCAAAAAACCAAAACATAAAACAGAAACAATACTTTAACAGATTCAATAAAGACTTTAAAAATAGTCCACATCAAAAACAAAAAATCATAAAAAAAAACCAAACCTGACACCCAACTTCATTTGTACTTGACCTACCCTTCAAATCTAGCTGTCCAAGAAAGGGCCCCTGTGAATTATCTTTGGATCCCCAAAACACAGTGCCCGGCCCATGGTATATGCTCACTAAAGTTAGATGATAAAATCAAACACTTTGTTTTTTGAGGGTTCTGAGTAGCCTCTTTCACTCTGGTTACTTAGGATGCAGCATTCCTGGGTCTATTCCAGGAAGACTTTATGAAGGAGAGATGGGGTAAACCCCTGAAATGAACTCTGCTTGTTCTGTGTTTACAGATGATTACGTGGTACCCAAATGCTCCTCAAAAAAAAAATCATTCCGTACATGTTCATTGCAGTTATCATCATGATTGTCTTCACCACGATGGACCCATATTGTATATTTTACATCTGGGAAAGATGTGAAAAAGAAGTTGGACCTTCCTCTCCTGGGACACATTTAAACCCTTTAGACCAAACCAGACTGGGAACTATCCAATCAGCTCTAACCCAAATAAGGAGGGATGTGCCCCAGGAATTGTTTGTTGGATATTCAGGCTACCCACCTCTTCGGTTTATCAGGACAGAGTTCGTTCCACTTAGAGAGGACAGTGCCCTGAATAAATCAGTGCGGCTCTTGGTGTATTTCAAGTTGAATTTCAGAAAGTTCCGGGCCACCTGAAGATGCACTTGTATTGAAAGGTTAGCAGCAGCCGGGGGCCCANGAGGACAGTGCCCTGAATAAATCAGTGTGGCTCTTGGTGTATTTCAAGTTGAATTTCAGAAAGTTCCGGGCCACCTGAAGATGCACTTGTATTGAAAGGTTATCAGCAGCCGGGGGCCCAGCTCCGCGTGTCTGCTCCCAGCACCTGGCCTTCCTTCCTGTTCAAGGGCAGCTTCTTTTCCAGGTCACAGCCCTTGGGAAGAGGCAGCGTCGATGACCTGTTAAACGAGCGCCCCGCCCGCACGCAAGCCCTGCTCCCCACTCCCCAGCAGCATCAGAACCTCCTGGGGACGGGGGGCGGAGGCAGGGTGCAAATCTCTCAGCATCTGAGGGCTTGCTGGCCTCCATTCTCGGTAGAATTAGCAGGAGTTATCCATAAATCCCCGCGGCATCCATCAGCAGACAGAGCAAGACTGCCTTTTTAAAGAAGTTCACTGACCTCTTGTTAACTTAACTCCTTGTTAGGAAATCTCTAATCAGCTGTGTGCTAACAGGCCCAAGGCCCCGGGTCAGCAAAGCAGGGCTGGCGGTGGGGTTGGGTTTCCAGCTGTGTGCTGTCCGGTGTCTGAGCCGACTGTTTTGTTTTCCTCCTCCAGCTATCTTCCAGATCATTCAGAGCATCAGAATGGGCATGTGAGCCAGCCCTGGGGGGTTGATACTGCCCCCTCCCGCTGGAGGGTGGAGGACCACTTCAGCTCTTAGCCGGGTATCTGTGGGAAGCCGACAAGTCACCCAGAAGAAGAAAAAACAAAGGCTNAGTGCAATTGTGCAGTAGTTTGAGCAGTCTTTGGCATTGCCTTTCTTTGGGATTGGAATGAAAACGGACCTTTTCCAGTTCTGTGGCCACTGCTGAATTTTCCAAATTTGTTGGCATATTGAGTGCAGCACAGATGATGTCAAACTCTTTTCCAGAGTGGCTGAACCAATATGTAATCTTCCTAACTTTAGCAGTTCTGTGTGTGTGGTGACACTTCATTGTGGTTTTCTTTTGCATTTTCTTGATGTTTGTAAGGCTATATAGCTTCAATGTGCTTATTAGCTATGTGGATATCCATATTTGTAAAGTGTCTATTACTCATGTCCATATTTCTCTCATTTTTGTTTCTTTTTGTTATGATTTTGTGGGATTTCTTTATATATATTTTGGTTTGAGCCCTTTGTTGGGTATACATGTAGGAAATATCACCTCCCACTCTTTGACTTGCTCATTCATGCTATTAATGCAACTGCCAACAGATAAGCATCTTTAGTTATAAAGTCTAGTATCATTTTTTCCCCTTTTCCTGGTTAGTGTTATTTGTGATTATAACATATTCCCTGAGGAGTTTTGCTCCCACTTAGCAGCTACAAGTCTTCAAGATAATATTACTCCCATCCTAATAAAAAGAGAGCTGAATAATTAACATCATGTATTTTCTTCAACCAGCCAGAGATCTAAGGTTGCAAAACAATCAAATGAACTTAAGTTCAGAGTGACAAACCTCTCTGAGTAAAACCAGGAAACTCAGATTTGTTTCAGGTCTGACACAGTACAAGAGGAAAAGATAGAACCAAATATGAAGAAATCATCTGAAATTTGAACAAATTCTTAAACTTTGAGCCGAGCTTGCACATCATTTTAGGGTTTCTGGGAGCCCAGACAGAAAGGGAGTTTGTACTTTCTCTCTGGCTCTTTTCAAAGGGTCTGCACTGGTGTCTTGCAGGCAGGAGGTTATCAAATGCTACTAGAGGACAAGTGTGAAACATCACCCAAGTCCTCAGATAATTTAGTCATAGAATAATATGCCATAAGCCATCATGGGAAGAGAAACAATCCCCAAGGTACCAAAGGCCACCAAGGTGAAAGCTACAAGTCAAACCATCCCACCTCTGGTAGAGGGATAGGAAGAGCCTAGCAGCATCAACAGTAACCATCCCCCAGGGGAAGGACAAAAAAGTAGAGGGAGATCTCTTCCTTGACACATGGGGGAGGAGACTATGACAGGCACACACTAAACACAAAATTTCAGAGAAATATACAAAAAGTCAATTGTATTCCTATATACTAGCAATAAAAGCATAGATGCATGCTAAGTCACTTCAGTTGTGTCTAACTCTTTGCAACTATTGGACTGTAACCTGGGATCCTCTAGGCAGGAATACCTAAAGAATTGTGTTTCCATCCCCTCCTCATGAGAATCTTGCCACCTCAGGGATCCAACCCACATCTCTTATGTCGCCTGCATTGACAGGCAGGTTCTTTACCCCTAGTGCCACCTGGGAAGCCCAAGAATGTAAATACTAAAATTAAAAATTCAATCAGTTCAGTACAGTCACTCAGTCATGTCCGACTCTTTGTGACCCCATGGATGGCAGCACGCCAGGCTTCCCTGTCCATCATCAACTCCCGGAGTGTCCTCAATCTCATCTCCATCAAGTCAGTGATGGCATCCAACCATCTCATCCTCTGTCTTCCCCTCTCCTCCTGCCTTCAATATTTTCCAGCATCAGGGTCTTTTCCAATGAATCAGCTCTTAACTTTAGGTAGCAAAAGCTTTGTAACTCCAGCTTCAGCATCAGTCCTTCCAGTGAACATTCAGGACTGATTCTTTTAGGATTGACTGGTATGATCTCTTCGCAGTCCAAGGGACTTTCAGAACCTTCTCCAATACCACAATTCAAAAGCATCAATTCTTCCATGTTCAGCTTTCTTTATGATCTCACTCTCACATCCATACATGACTACTGGAAAAACCACAGCTTTGACTAGAGGGAACTTTGTCAGTAAGTAAGATCTCTGGCTTTTAATATGCTGTCTAGATTTGTCATAGCCTNATGATCTCACTCTCACATCCATACATGACTACTGGAAAAACCACAGCTTTGACTAGAGGGAACTTTGTCAGTAAGTAAGATCTCTGGCTTTTAATATGCTGTCTAGATTTGTCATAGCCTTTCTTCCAAGGAGCAAGTGTCTTTTAGTTTCATGGCTGCAGTCACCATCTGCAGTGATTTTGGAGCCCAAGAAAATAAAGTCTGTCATGGTTTCCATTGTTTACCCCATCTATTTGCCATGAAGTGATGGGACCAGATGCCATAATCTTCATTTTCTGAATGTTGAGCTTTAAGCCAACTTTTGCACTCTCCTCTTTCACTTTCATCAAGAGGCTCTTTAGTTCTTCTTCACTTTCTGCCATAAGGGTAGTGTCATCTGCGTATATGAGGTTATTGATATTTCTCCCTACAACCTTGCTTCCAGCTTGTGCTTCATCCAGTCTAGCATTTTGCATGATGTACTCTGCATATAAGTTAAATAAGCAGGGTAACAATATACAGCCTTGACCTACTACTTTCTCAATTTGGAACCAGATTTTTGTTCCATGTCCAATTCTAACTGTTGCGTCTTGACCTGCATACAGATTTCTCAGGAGGCAGGTAAGGTGGTCTGGTTTTCACATCTCTTTAAGAATTTTTCTAATTTGTTATGATCCACACAGTCAAAGGCTGTAGTATAGTCAGTGAAGCAAAAGTCGATATTTTTCTGTAACTCTTGCTTTCTCGATGACCCAAAGGATGTTGGCAATTTGATATCTGGTTCTTCTGCCTTTTCTAAAACCAGCTTGAACATCTGGAAGTTCACAGTTCACATACCATTGAAGCATTGCCTGGAAAATTTTGAACATTACTTTGACAGCACGTGAGATGAGTGCAATTGTGCAGAAGTTTGAACATTCTTTGGCATTGCTCTTCTTTGGGATTGGAATGAAAACTGACCTTTTCCAGTCCTGTGGCCACTGCTGAATTTTATAAATTTGCTGGCATATTGAGTACAGCATTTTCAAAGCATCATCTTATAGAATTTGAATTAGATCAGCTGGAATTCCATCATCTCCACTAGCTTTGTTCATAGAGATGCTTTCCTAAGGCCCACTTGTCTTCACACTCAAGGATATCTGGCATTTGGTGAGTGATCACACCATCGTGGTTACCTGGGTCATGAAGATATTTTTTGTATAGTTCTGTGTATTTTTGTCCCTTCCCCTTAGTATCTTCTGCACCTGTTTGGTCCATATTGTTCCTGTCCTTTATTGTGCCCACCTTTGTATGGAATGTTCCCTTGATATCTCTCCTTTTCTTGGAGAAGTCTCTAGTTTTTCCCATTCTATTGCACTCCTCTATTTCTTTGCATTGTTCCCTGAGGAAGGCTTTCTTATCTCTCCTTGCTATTCTTTGGAACTCTGCATTCAGGTGGATATCTTTCATTTCCTCCTTTGCCTTTTGCTTCTCTTCTTTTCTCAGCTATTTGTAAGGCCTCCTCAGACAACCATTTTGCCTTTTGCATTTCTTCTTCTGGTGGATGGTTTAGATCGCCTCCTGTACAATGTTATGAACCTCCATCCATCGTTCTTCAGGCACTCTGTCTATCAGATTGAATCCCTTGAATCTATTTGTCAGTTCCACTGTATAATTGTAAAGTATTTGATTTAGGTCATATCTGAATGGTCTAGTGGTTTACCCTACTTTCTTCAATTTAAGAAGAATTTTGCAATAAGGAGTTCATTATCTGATACAAAAACATGTAGTTATTTTTTAAAATACAATACCATGTACAACTATTTTTAAAAAATGAAATACTTGGATGTGACTCTAATAAATCAATGTATGTAGCATTTATAAGCTGAAAACTACAAAATGCTGATGAAATCTAAAACCTAAATAAGTGAATAATAAATAGGCATGTTTCTGGTTTAGCAGATTCAACATGTTAAAGACATTTATTCTCCCCAATTTATATACATGTAAAACACAATTTCTAGCAAAATTCCAACAAGAATGTTTATAAAGATGAGATTATGCTCCAATTTATCTAAGATGGGAAATGAACTAGATTAGCTGAAACATACTGAAAAACAAGATTACAATGGGAAGAATCCTCCTACCCATCCACTTATATAATCAACTATCATATATATACAATAGTTAAGATTGTGCAGTTTTCCCAAAGGTATAGATACACAGATAAATGGAATAGAATTGAGAATACAGAAACAGAGCCACACAAATATGCCCAACTGATTTTTGACAGAGATGCAAAAGCTGTTAAATTGAGGAAAGATCATCTTTTCAATAAGTAGTGCTTTAGTAATTTGAAAGTCATAGGGAAAAAATAAAGATAAACCAAACAAACAAGCAAAAGAAAACCCTCAACCTAAAACTTACACACTTAGGTATAAAATATAAAACTACAATATGAAATGGAAAAAGAATAGGAGAATATCTAAGGGACTTAGAACTAGACCAAGTTATTAGACTTAACACTGGAAGCACTATCCATCCATAAAGTAAAAATTGACAAATTAGGTTTTATGAAAATTAAAATGCACCCTTTGTGAATGATCCTATTAAGAGGATGAGAAACAAGCTACAGATTGGGAGAAAATATTTGCAAACCATGTATTCAACAAAGGACTAATTCATAGAATATATTAAAAATTCAATAGCAAAAACAAACAAGCCAATTACAAAATGGGTAAAAGACATAAAAAAAATTTCAGCAAAGAGGATATACAGATGGCAAATAAACCCATGAAAATATGTTCAACAACATTAAACATTAGGGGAGGTAGATTAAAGCCACAATGAGATAATATGATTAGAATAGCTAAAATAATAAAGAGTGATATCACGAAATGTTGGTGAGGATTCAGAGAAGCAGGATCATTCTACATTGCTGGTGAGAATATAAAACAGTTCTGCCAATCAAAAAAATATTTTTTAATTAGACATGCAACTGTCATGTGCTATGCTGTGCTTAGTCATTCAGTTATGTCTGACTCTTTGTGACCCCATGTACTATAGCCCTTCAGGCTCCTCTGTCCTTGGAGATTCCCCAGGGAAGAATACTGGAGAGGGTTGCCATGCCCTTTCTGACCCAGGGATCAAACCCAGGTCTCCCTCATTGCAGGCAGATTCTTTACCATCTGAGTCAGAAGGGAAGTCTATCATACAACCAAGCGATTGTTCTTGTGGCTATTTATCCCAGGAACACAAAAACTTATATTTACATGACAACGTGTGCAGAAATGTTTTGGGCAGCTTTATTGATAATAGCTCCAAACTAGAACA
The DNA here is from genome assembly GCA_006410735.1 of Raphicerus campestris. Taxonomy (NCBI): domain Eukaryota; kingdom Metazoa; phylum Chordata; class Mammalia; order Artiodactyla; family Bovidae; genus Raphicerus; species Raphicerus campestris. The sequence goes on from SJYW01022416.1 coordinate 278,582, forward strand.
ATGCGAAGAGTTGACTCATTGGAAAAGACTCTGATGCTGGGAGAGATTGGGGGCAGGAGGAGAAGGGGATGACTGAGGATGAGACGGCTGGATGGTATCACTGACTCGATGGACGTGAGTTTGAGTGAACTCCGGAAGATGGTGATGGACAGGGAGGCCTCGTGTGCTGCGACTCATGGGGTCGCAAAGAGTTGGACACGACTGAGCAACTGAACTGAACTGAACTGAGAACAATACAGCTGTAGTCCTTTCACGTGCTAACAAGGTTATGCTCAAAATCCTTCAAGCTAGGCTCCAGCAGTACATGAGCCAAGAACTTCCAGATATATAAGCTGGATTTTAAAAAGGCAAAGAAACCAGAGATCAAATGGCCAACATCTGTTGAATCATGGAGAAAGCAAGGAAATTCCAGAGAAAAATCTATGCCTGCTTCATTGACTGTACACTAAAACCTTTGACTACAGATCACAACAAACTGTGGAAAATTCTTAAAGAGATAGTTATACCAGACCACATTATTACCTGTCTCCTGAGAAACCTATATACAGGTCGAAAAGAAACAATAAGAATTAGTCATGGGACAACTGACTAGGTCCAAATTGGGAAAGGAGTACATCAAGATGTTTATTACTACCCTATTTATTTAACTTATATGCAGAGTACATCATGTGAAATACTGGGGATGGATGTATCACAATCTGGAATCAATATTGCTGGAGGACAAATATCAACAATCTCAGATATGCAGATGATACCACTCTAATGGCAGAGAGTGAAGAGGAACTAAAAGAGGCTCTTCAGTTCAGTTCAGTTCAGTCACTCAGTTGTGTCTGACTCTTTGCGACCCCATGAATCGCATCACTCCAGGCCTCCCTGTCCATCACCATCTCCCGGAGTTCACTCAGACTCACCTCCATCGAGTCAGTGATGCCATCCAGCCATCTCATCCTCTGTTGTTCCCCTTCTCCTCCTGCCCCCAATCCCTCCTAGCTTCAGAGTCTTTTCCAATGAGTCAACTCTTCTCATGAGGTGGCCAAAGTATCGGAGTTTCAGCTTTAGCATCATTCCTTCCAAAGAAATCCCAGGGCTGATCTCCTTCAGAATGGACTGGTTGGATCTCCTTGCAGTCCAAGGGACCCTCAAGAGTCTTCTCCAACACCACAGTTCAAAAGCATCCATTCTTCAGCGCTTAGCCTTCTTCACAGTCCAACTTTCACATCCATACAAGACTACTGGAAAAATCATAGCCTTGACTAGACGGAACTTAGTTGGCAAAGTACTGTCTCTGCTTTTGAATATGCTATCTAGGTTGGTCATAACTTTTCTTCCAAGGAGTAAGCATCTCTTAATTAATGAGGGTGAAAGAGGAGAGTAAAAAGCTGGTTTAAAACTCAACATTCAAAAAAACTAAGATCATGGTCCCATCACTTCATCCCGTCCCCACTTCATGGGGAAAATGTGGAAATAGGGACAGATTTTATTTGGGGGTGGGGCTCCAGAATCCCTGGGGATGGTGACTGCAGCCATGACATTAAAAGAAACTTGCTCCTTGGAAGAAAATGTATGACAAACCTAGACAGTGTATTATAAAGCAGATACATCACTTTGCTGACAAAGGTCCATATAGTCAAAGGTATGGTTTTTCCAGCAGTCATATATGTAAGTGAGAACTGGAACATAAAGAGGGCTGAATGCTGAAGAACTGATGTTTACAAACTGTGGTGTTGGAGAAGACTCTTGAGACTCCCTTGGGCTGCAAGGAGATCAAATCAGTCAATCCTAAAGGAAATCAGTCCTGAATATTCATTGGAAGTACTGATGCTAAAGCTGAAGCTTCCATACTTTGGCCACCTGATGCAAAGAGCTGACTCATTGGAAAAGACCCTGATGCTGGGAAAGATTGAAGGCAGGAGGAAAAGGTGATGACAGAAGATGAGATTGTTAGATAGCATCATCAACTCAAAGGACATATATTTGAGCAAACTCCAGGAGATAGTGGAAGACAGAGGAGCCTGGCATGCTGCAATCCAATGGGGTGCAAAGAGTTGGACACAACTTAGCAACTGTAAAACAACAAAAAGAAACAATACAGATGTCCACAGAGGGTGAGTGGTAAATAAACTGTGATACACCATTCCTTGGAGTACTACTTAGCAGTAAAAAGGAATAATCTGTTTATTCATGCAACAATCTGACAAATTTTAGGGAATTTTGCTGCATGCAACAAGCCAATCCCCAAATACTGCATGCTATATTTTGCTTTATATAACATTCCTGAAATGGCAACACTCCCAAAATGGAGAACATTTTAGTGGTTAGTTTATTGGTTACCAGGATTTAAGAAGGGGTTGGAGACAGGAAGGAAGGAGATGTGGCTGTAAAAGGGCAACATGTGGGATTCTTGTGGTAAAAAGGTCTGTTTTTCACTTCATTAATGTCAGTATCCTGGTTGTGATACTGTAAGGTGTTACCACTGAAGAAAACTGAATTGAGTGCCTATGATCTCTCTGTATTATTTTTTACAAATGCATGTGACTCCACAAATTTTTCTATATTATTTCTTACAATGGTGTATGTATCCACAATAATCTCAAAATAAAAGTTTTAATTAAGGAAAAATATATGGGGAACTAGCAAGACACAGCAGTTTTTGAAAAACATAGACATTTTTGTTATATTTTTCACCATATGATGAAATGTTATTTTGTTACTAAAAACATTAAAAAAAAAAATAAGACCTGTATAATTTCAGGCTTTTTAAAATGTCTAGCGTATAAAAGCTGGTGGTTTCTATTTTGAACTGGCCATTGTAAGTGGTATAGTGCCAGCTTCTGGGTACTGCACATTAAGAGGAATTTACAGGAAACTCAAGATCAAAATATAGGATGAAGATGACACTGAAAACCCTGGCACATATGAAATAATGGGAAAAATAGACAGTGTTTATGCACAAGAGAGGAGTGGTGGACACAAGACTGTACTTTTTAATTATTTGAAGAATTACTTTAAGAAAGGATTAGTAGACTTCCATGGAGGTCCAATGGTTAAAACTTCTTCCAGTGCAGAGGGTGTGGGTTCAATCCCCGGTCAGGAAGTTAAGATCCCACATGCCTCTCAGCCAAAAAACCAAAGCATAAAACAGGAGCAATATTGTAACAAATTCAATGAAAACTTTAAAAACAGTCCACATCAAAATATCCTTTTTTTATAAAAAGAGTTAGATTTCTCTATAAAACCCAAGAAATGAAAATAGAACCATATGGTAGAAAGTACAAGAAGAGAGATTTCAGTTTAGTTACCAGAGGGTGGGTGTGAGGGAAATGGGGAGAGGCTGGTCAAAGAGGACAAACTTCTGGTTATAAGATGAATAAGTTCTGAGGATCTAATATACAGTCTGGTGATTATAGTTAATAATACTGTATTATATACCTGGAAGTTACTACTAGTAGATTTTAAGAGTGCTGCTGCTGCTAAGTTTTCAGTCATGTCCGACTCTGTGAGACCCCATAGATGGCAGCCCACCAGGCTCCCCCGTCGCTGGGATTCTCCAGCCAAGAACACTGGAGTGGGTTGCCATTTCCTTCTCCTGAAAGTGAAAAGTGAAAGTGAAGTCGCTCAGTCGTGTCTGACTCTTAGCAACCCCATGGACTGTAGCCTACCAGGCTTCTCCATCCATGGGATTTTCCAGGCAAGAGTACTGGAGTGGGTTGTCATTGCCTTACTCACTACTAAAAAGAAATGGCAGCTATTTAGTGTGCTGAAGGTGTTAGCTAACACTGTGGTGGTAATGTTTTTGCAATATATAAATATACTAAATCAACACTTTAAATGTATACAATGTGAGCATGTGTGCATGCTAAGTTGCTTCAGTTATGTTCAACTTTGCCACCCTATGGGCTGCAGCCCGCCAGGCTCCTCTGTCCCTGGGATTCTCCAGACAAGAATACTAGAATGGGTTGCCATGCCCTCCTCCAGGGGATCTTCCCAATCCAGGGATTGAACTCATGTCTCTTATGTCCCCTACATTGGAAGGCAGGTTCTTTACCGCCAGTGGCACCTTGAAATGCCATACAATGTTATATGTCAGTTATATCTCAGTAAAGATGGCCAGTTGAGGGGATGATGTGGCCCTTGTCTGGAGTGAAAGATCTTTCCAACAAAAATATAGCTAGCCCCCTTTGCAACATTAATGTGTGACTCTGAATAGGTAAACATGGGTGGCCAGAATGTGGCTGTGTGGAGTTTGAGTTTGGGCAGGATTTCTATTCTCAAATACATTGGCTTTACCTGGGGTAGTGTTATCACCACCAGTGCAGATATTCACATGTGGGCCCATCATCCTGGCCAAGAATCCAGTGGTTCAGCTTGAGGTAGTGTCACTCAGAGTCCAGAAGGACAGGGTGACTTTGGTGCAGCTGGAGTAGACAGTTACAATGCAGCTGTGTTCCTAAAGAAAGTCTGCATCTGCACCAGATACAGGACACTGAGCTATGGCAAAAGATGCTCCTCTGTTCTCTCATCTAACATAGGAAGAACAGCCAAAGTGAGAATAGGAAAGGGCATCCTTCCGAAAGAGATGTTTACACATTCTAGAAGAATTATACTGAAGTGCCAGTAAGGATCCCATTAATGTCTAATCTCCCCATGGTGCACATGGTGAGGAGTTGTGTGCATGGCTTGGAAGAAAGTCCTCATCTCCAAACTTTGTGTTGTTTTCTGTACCAGGTCCTTAAAGAAGCCCTACTTGTGCCCATAAGCACACAAAGTTCCTTAGAAGAATACTATTAACTTCTGTCTCCTGCACTTTTGAATGTACAAATTATTTGTATGTTACTATGAAAGTGAACATGAAGTCACTCAGTCATGTCCAAATCTTTGTGACCCCATGGACTGTAGCCTACTAGGATCCTCTGTCCATGGGATTTCCCAGGCAAGAATACTGGAACGGGTTGCCATCTTCTTTTCCAGCAAGTCTTCCCAAGCCACAGATCGAACCTGGGTCTTTCACACTGTAGGCAGACGGTTTACCATCTGAGCCAACAGGGAATACAGTATACTGAAATTAAATACATCATAGTGCCTACCAGGCAAACACCATTCCACCTCTCCTTCCTTCTTCTTTACTTTCTGACTTTCCCTTCTGTACATCCTTTCTGTTTCTCCAGAAGTCCTTATGAAATGATTGAAGATAGATATTGGTATATGTGGTTGTTGTTTTTCAGTTGCTAAGTTGTGTCCAACTCTTTGAGACCCCATGGGCTGTAGCTCGCCAGGCTCCTCTGTCCATGAAATTTCCCAGGCAAGAATACTGGAATGAGGTGCCATTTTTTTCTACAGGGGATCTTCCTGACCCTGGGATTGAACCCATCTCCTTTGCTGAAGGTGTATTTTTTATCGCTGAGCCACGAGGGAAGCTTTTATATTGAATAGACAGTGATATTAAAAATCTCTTAGAGCAATGTGATATGGCTTCAGACAATTACAATAGATGCAAATGGTGGTGTTCCCCTCCCATGAGGTGTTAACCCGTGCTGAATCATGGATCAGTACTATATAGAGGGGCTGGGCATAAGGGAATGGCACCTGGGGGCTCAGGGAAGAAGCTAAAAGTCAACCAGTATAAATTATTCACCATCTGCATGGCCATCCTGTTGCGTATCATCTCTAGTCTGAGAGAAAGTATGCATAAGGAGGGAGAAAGGACATATGGTGAAAGTAGGAGATACCAGAAGTCAGGCAAAAATGTTTGAGATATATATGGGTCATCTATGGTGAATCTTTAATCTTGTTTGCAGGTCTTTTCCCAAAAGATCTGCAGGCTTCCAGAGGAGAATCCTCTCCCTGTTCACCTCCCTTCACATCCATTCACCAAAATCATCTGTACTTTTAGAATGCAAACTTACTCGAGTTTTAGCCTGCACAAAATATAATTATGAAGCTTCCTTTGCAAATCTGCTGGAGGAAAAAAAGCATTAAGCAAATTCAATTTCAAGTGAATTAAAATGCATTTCATTTCTCTCTGCATGATATAGCCAAAAGACTAAGATGGTAAACCAGGAGTGAATAGAATTGGGTTCAGTTTTTCTTATTGTCCTTCTAACACTATATGTTACTAAACTTCTCTAAGTCTTAATTTCCTCCTCTATAAAGTGAGGGAATGAGGCTAAGCTTCTAAATTAACGATAAATGTTTGAAGAACCCCAAAAGTGACAAAAGTAAGAATATAAACAATATATTAAATTCCTGGTAAAAAGTACAGTGAAAAAATATATTGCTGAATATAAGATTTCTTAATTTTGTAGTTTTTCAGACATTTTATCATAGCTTATATTTACATTTATTAAACATAATATATATCATGGCTAAGTGAAGTGAAGTGAAGTCGCTTAGTCGTGTCCGACTCTTTGCAACCCTGTGGACTGTAGCCTGCCAGGCTCCTCCGTCCATGGGATTCTCCAGGCAAGAATACNCATGGGCTGTAGCTCGCCAGGCTCCTCTGTCCATGAAATTTCCCAGGCAAGAATACTGGAATGAGGTGCCATTTTTTTCTACAGGGGATCTTCCTGACCCTGGGATTGAACCCATCTCCTTTGCTGAAGGTGTATTTTTTATCGCTGAGCCACGAGGGAAGCTTTTATATTGAATAGACAGTGATATTAAAAATCTCTTAGAGCAATGTGATATGGCTTCAGACAATTACAATAGATGCAAATGGTGGTGTTCCCCTCCCATGAGGTGTTAACCCGTGCTGAATCATGGATCAGTACTATATAGAGGGGCTGGGCATAAGGGAATGGCACCTGGGGGCTCAGGGAAGAAGCTAAAAGTCAACCAGTATAAATTATTCACCATCTGCATGGCCATCCTGTTGCGTATCATCTCTAGTCTGAGAGAAAGTATGCATAAGGAGGGAGAAAGGACATATGGTGAAAGTAGGAGATACCAGAAGTCAGGCAAAAATGTTTGAGATATATATGGGTCATCTATGGTGAATCTTTAATCTTGTTTGCAGGTCTTTTCCCAAAAGATCTGCAGGCTTCCAGAGGAGAATCCTCTCCCTGTTCACCTCCCTTCACATCCATTCACCAAAATCATCTGTACTTTTAGAATGCAAACTTACTCGAGTTTTAGCCTGCACAAAATATAATTATGAAGCTTCCTTTGCAAATCTGCTGGAGGAAAAAAAGCATTAAGCAAATTCAATTTCAAGTGAATTAAAATGCATTTCATTTCTCTCTGCATGATATAGCCAAAAGACTAAGATGGTAAACCAGGAGTGAATAGAATTGGGTTCAGTTTTTCTTATTGTCCTTCTAACACTATATGTTACTAAACTTCTCTAAGTCTTAATTTCCTCCTCTATAAAGTGAGGGAATGAGGCTAAGCTTCTAAATTAACGATAAATGTTTGAAGAACCCCAAAAGTGACAAAAGTAAGAATATAAACAATATATTAAATTCCTGGTAAAAAGTACAGTGAAAAAATATATTGCTGAATATAAGATTTCTTAATTTTGTAGTTTTTCAGACATTTTATCATAGCTTATATTTACATTTATTAAACATAATATATATCATGGCTAAGTGAAGTGAAGTGAAGTCGCTTAGTCGTGTCCGACTCTTTGCAACCCTGTGGACTGTAGCCTGCCAGGCTCCTCCGTCCATGGGATTCTCCAGGCAAGAATACTGGAGTGGGTTGCCATTTCCTTAAGTCTATTATTCCTCAGGATGGCAGGTTGAATCTAATTCACAGCTAAATGGTTTATTTTATAAAAGTTTCATATTCTCATTAAAAACAATATTCAAAGGTAAGGTTAAGAGTTAAAGTCAATAAGCCTTAGGATAAATGAAAGTCAAAGAACAATTTATCATTTTACAACCTTTAAATAGAAGTTTGCAGTTTGAAAAATCAGTTAAAGTCTTTGCTAACATTGGTTACTGCATGGTACTAGGCTTATGGATGTTTTTCTTCTTTATTCTCTTTGAACATTTCTGCAAGGAGTATGCATTAATTTTGTGATCAGAATAATAAGTTTTTATTGAAAATAATTGAAAGGTAGTAAGTAGAAGGTAGGAGAATAAGAACAATCTAGCTACCTGATGATCTTTGGTGGATATTAGCTAGTAGTTAGCCCCTAGGTCTTAGTTGGATGGTAATACTTTGAAGTTACATAATATCACATACAAGGAATTAAAGTGATTTGATCTTTATATTTTTAGCATAGCTGCTTTTATATAACTGAGGGAACATACCATACATTTTGAAGATGGATACATGGAGAAGATATTAAATTTTAAAAAGGAAATTCCTATAACTAATTGACTATTCCACTTGCATTAAAATAATCATAATGGAAGAGTTTTGGAGGTAGGAGTTGTTTGTTTGCTTGGGTTATTTTTTATGTATAAAGAGCTGGCATTGTTTCTGTTGTCTTCAATGTCTTCAATGATTCCTTTGAGGAAGATTACTTAGCCCAATTTGATGAAGCCTCTTCCCTTCTCTTACTTACAGAAACAATAAGGGCACATAGTAGGACATATCTCCAGATCATAGTTGCTGATTAAAGTAAATGCTGCAAGAGGGAGTCCCCTGGCAAAATTTTTGTGAGTGGCTCCAATAGAGCTACAGTTAACCCATGTTGCTGCTAGAGGTGCAGTGAGGCAAAGGGCAACTTTAATTATTATGCATTTGTAGATTTTCTAATGAACTCTAATATGATATGATTAGTGGTAAAGAATCTGCCTGCCAATCCAGGAGATGTAAGATGACAATCAATCCCAAGGTCAGGAATATCCCGTGGAGAAGGGAATGGCTACCCACTCCAGTATTGTTGCCTGGGGAATTCCATGGACAGAGGAGACTGGTAGGCTACAGTCCATGTGGTCACAAAGAGGTGGACACGACTGAGTGACTGAGCACACACATTTAAATCGGAAAACAGGCTTAGATACATTAACTTATTCACACTCACTGTCCAGCTAGTATAAGTATCTTACATTTAGATGCCATTTCTCTTTACTCCCTGATAAACTCCCTGGCTGTACTTCCCTTCTAGCTCAGCTTAAAAAGAATCCACCTGCAATGCAGGAGATACTGGTTCGATTCCTGAGTCAGGAAGATCCCCTGGAGAAGGGATAGGCTATCCACTCCAGTATTCTTGGGCTTCTCTGGTGGCTCAGCTGGTAAAGAATCCATCTGCAATGCAGGAGACCTGGTTATGATCCCTGGATTGGGAACATCCCCTGGAGAAGGGAAAGGCTACCCTCTCCAGTATTCTGGCCTAGAAAATTCCATCAACAGAAGAGCCTAGCGAGCTGCAGCCCACGGGGTCACAAAGAGTCGGACACAACTGAACAAATTTCACTCTCTACTCCCACCTGGGTATAGACCTCTAAAGCAAACATGCCCTTAGGCTACCACTGAGATGAACAATTTCTTTAGATGTCTTGGTTTGTAAAGATTTCTTTTGGATTACAGATGAACAATGATAACACCCATGTATCACTACTTTGACATAAAGGAAATTAAAGTACCATCCTAATGAGGTGAACCTAAGAAATATGCTTCCCGGAAACAAACCAAATGAGGGTCTTTTAAAAGCACCTAAAAGTCCCAAAATGTCAGAAAATGACAAAATTTGTTATTGTTTTACTCTCAGAAAAGAAAGAGAACAGGGACTAAAGAAAACAAGAGTTAATTTTAAATGGTTAACTTTAATTTAGTGCATGGAATAGAATTCTTAACAATATAACTAGAAGGGCTAGAATAACTAGAATTCTTAACAATATAACTATGGCTTATATTGATAGTTTGAACAGTTTTTTATCCATATTCTCAACAATACAAACAGAAAACCAATGAGCATCTCTTCTACCTTTTCTGGTTTTTTCATTGTTTACATTTCTCCACATTGCATTGTTACTCAAATTATCTCACCCAGAGCTTCAGGGTGAACTTGTATGTGGATGCTCAGGCAGGAGCAAGGGAGTTTGGAAGTAGCATACTGTGGAAACACAGGAAGAATGCATCAACAGCTGGTAGCAGGACCCTGCCTTGGGGCTGAATTCCAACTTTGGTGTGAGGGAGCTGTAAAGAGATGAAAAAAGTCAATATAGGGTCTCAGTTTTAAGAAGCTATGATTCTTACTACTAAATAAGAAATAAAGCTCAATATCGTAAGACAAGAACTCAGTGATGGAATCTGGCATACAAGGCTGAAAGCTACATATGTAGGAGGGCTCACTTTTTCCCTGATGTCTTTAGACAGTATCTCTGGTGACAGAGAGAATTATATTTATGCTTCTTATAGTTAATAATTAAGATCAATAAGAATCTACCAGTCCTCAGATACTTTATCTTATCTTTTAACACAGATTATTTAATTCCTTTAAAAATCTGCCTGAATTGTTACACAAAAATTTTTTAAAAGATCAAAATCAATACAATATTGTAAAGTAATTAACCTCCAATTAAAATAAATAAATTTATATTTTAAAAAAGCACACAGTCCAACTGTTGTATTCATTTTGCATTTATGACATTCTATATCAAGTTGGTTTCTAAAGAAATTAGATCCAGCATTCTGACAAACTCTCAGCCTTTTGAAATTTATTACAAATACAGACTACATGTCAAGATTAAGTATGTCATTACAACCTTTTTGAGTATTTGCAAACCATGAAACTCATCATCAGTTGAGAGAAAATGGAGACTGGCAAATAGGCATAAACTGATCCAAGGAGGTTATACTATTCTTTTCAAAATTCAGAACCATTTTATGTATTGCATGCCTTCATTGTCAATTTTTTATCATTGTGTTTAGTTTGTAATCAAGTTTCCAAGAAAAAGATGCTTCTGAGATCACAGCTCTCTCAATGGATCTGCATTGTCATCTTCCCATTTTCTTTATACTAGTACCATTTTGTCCCTTCCTCCAGTTACACTGGGAACTTTATAATATCCTTTAGTTTCTCACTACCCTCACTCAATTACAGGGCTTCCCTGTAGCTCAGATGATAAAGAATCTGCTTGCAATGCAGGAGACCCAAGTGAGATCCTTGGGTCAGGAAGATCCTCTGGAGAAAGGAATGGCAATCCACTCCAGTATTCTTGCCTGGAGAATTCCATGGACAGAGGAGTGTGGCGGGCTACAGTCCATGGGGTCGCAAAGAGTCAGACACGACTGAGCAATGAACACTACNTTCAAGCTGGTTTTAGAAAAGGCAGAGAAACCAGAGATCAAATTGCCAACAACCGCTGGAACATGGAAAAAGCAAGAGAGTTCCAGAAAACATCTACGTTGGCTTCACTGACTTCGCCAAAGCCTTTGACTGTGTGGATCACAACAAACTGTGGAAAATTCTTAAAAAGATGAGAATACCAGACCACCTTACCTGACTCCTGAGAAATCTGTTCACAGGTCAAGAAGTAACAGTTAGAAGTGGACATAGAACAACAGACTGGTTCCAAATCGGGAAAGGAGTGTGTCAAGGCTGTATATTGTCACTCTGCTTATTTAATTTACATGCAGAGTGCATCATGAGAAATTCCAGGCTGGATGAAGCGCAAACTGGAATTAAGATTGCTGGGAGAAATATCAATAACCTCAGATATGCAGATGATACCACCCTTATGGCAGAAAGAAAAGAAAAACTAAAGAGCCTGAGATGAAAGTAAAAGAGGAGAGTGAAAAAGCTGGCTTAAAACTCAACTTCAGGAAATGAAGATTACGGCATCTGGTCCCATCTCTTCATGACAAATAGATGGGGAAACAATGGAAACAGTGAGAGACTATTTTCTTGGGCTCCAAAATCACTGAAGATGGTGACTGCAATCATGAAATTAAAAGATGCTTGCTCCTTGGAAGAAAAGCTATGACAAAACTAGACAACATATCAAAAAGCAGAGACATTACTTTGCCAACAAGGGTCCATCTAGTCAAGGCTATGGTTTTTCCAGTGGTTATGCGTGGACGTGAGATTTGGACTATAAAGAAAGCTGAGCACTGAAGAACTGATGCTTTTGAACTGTGGTGTTGGAGAAGACTCTTGAGAGTCCCTGGGACTGCAAGGAGATCCAACCAGTCCATCCTAAAGGAAATCAGTCCTAAATATTCACTGGAAGGACTGATACTGAACCTGAAACTCCAGTACTTTGGCCACCTGATGCAAAGAGCTGAGGTGATGGAATTGGAAAAGACCCTGATGCTGGGAAAGATTGAAAGTGGGAGGAGAAGGGGATGACAGAGAATGAGATGGTTCAATGGCATCACTGACTCGATGGACATGAGTTTCAGCAAGCTTTGGGTGTTGATGAAAGACAGGGAAGCCTGCCGTGCTGCAGTCCATGGGGTTGCAAACAGTCAGACACAACTGAGTGACTGAACTGAACTGAACTGACCAACAGGATTAAATAACCAATGCCCAGAACACTTCATTGTAAATCAAAAATTTGTTACTCCCTATGCCAACCAGTCCATTCTGAAGGAGATCAGCCCTGGGATTTCTTTGGAAGGAATGATGCTAAAGCCGAAACTCCAGTAATTTGGCCACCTCATGCGAAAAGGTGACTCATTGTAAAAGACTCTGATGCTGGGAGGGATTGGGGGCAGGAGGAGAAGGGGACTACCGAGGATGAGATGGCTGGATGGCATCACTGACTCAATGGACATGGGTCTGAGTGAACTCCGGGAGTTGATGATGGCCAGGGAGGCCTGGCATGCTGCGATTCATGGGATCGCTAAGAGTTGGACATGACTGAGCGACTGAACTGATGCTAAAATACATTATAAAATCTGGCTTAATATTTAATAGCTCAAATATCAAGAGTGTATCAGTCAGATATAGTTGCATCAGTCAGATTCACTTGCAGAAAACAGCAGTCACTCTACCAACCTCAAGCAGAAGAGATTTGTAATCGTATATTAAACAGCTAAAGATTTGTTAAGAAAGCTAAAGAAACAGACATTAGACTGAGCCTCTAGGAAGAGCATAGGCAAACTGGGCTGCTGTAGAACTTTTTGCCTTGATTAGGAAGTTGTAGTCTCAGAAAATTGCCAGTGAGATTGGAAAATTGGTGATTGTTGTCATCATAAAATGCAAACAGAACTAATATTTCTAAGCCTGACTCTTTCCCAGTCTAGTATGGTTCAGGACTCACAGAAATATGTCTGATTCATGGAATCTGAAGCACATCACTAATGCTAGCTGGAAGGAATTCTGGGAAATGTAATTTTAGCATTCCAGCCTCAGCATTATATAAAGTCACCTGCTGCTGCTGCTGCTGCTGCTGCTGCTGCTGTGTCATTTCAGTCGTGTCCACTCTGTGCCACCCCACAAACGGCAGCCCACCAGGCTCCCCTGTCCCTGGGATTCTCCAGGCAAGAACACTGAAGTGGGTTGCCATTTCCTTCTTCAATGCATGAAAGTGAAAAGTGAAAGTGAAGTCGCTCAGTCGTGTCCGACTCTTAGCGACCCCATGGACTGCAGCCCACCAGGCTCCTCCAGATTTTCCAGACAAGAGTACTGGAGTGGGGTGCCATTGCCTTCTCCGATAAAGTCACATAATTCACTATAAATGGCTTACAACTTTTATCTATCCCCCCAAAACATGGTACTGTACCAAATTCAGTTTTATAATTCCTTCCTAATAAATTAGAAGGTTGGTCATTAGACCACTGCAGGATTATGGGTATGTGAAATCTGATGAGTTTTCACATCACCCACCAGTCATGTATGAAATGGTAAAAGCAAATCCCCAAAACTGAATGCCACACCATAGTTAGAAAGCCATATTTAGTGCTATGCCACTCTCAGATTAGATATTTTGCTCTATTAACAGTTTCAAAACAAAGAAGACAGTAGAATGCTCTAGCTGAAACAGAATTATAAACAGGGAAGTAGGAGGAAAATGTAGCATAGTTTTGGCACAACACAAAGTTCAGCAACTGGGAAGCCAAGCTGGCATCCAGAACATGCTGGCAATTTGATTCCTGGAAATGTCTTAATCTCTCTATGTTTCAGTTTCCTTAACAATAAAATAAAGTAAATAAAAGTATGTTACTTACTGGGTTTTGTGAGAATAATTGGATTAGAATTGTGCCTGGAACATACTAAGTACACAATGAATGTCAGGTATTATAATTATTCAGTTAGCTAATAAACCAAATTTGTATTTAATAATTAACCTCAACACTAGGGCCTGAGATAGATGCATTAAAAAATGAGACACACTTAGAGTTTAATTTAGAAGAACCAGAAATACAAGCGGTTAGAAAGCATTTTATTTGAATTGCAAAAATAGGAGAAAGAACATGGACTTGGTTTTTTTTTTTCTTTTTCAGCAAAGGCCTTAGGAAGATTGGAAAGTGGAATTTCAGAGAGCAGCATTTTTGACAAGTGGAAATTGCCAGTATGAAACAAAGGAAGATCCAGAAGCCAGCATGGTGAACACCGTTGGGCTCATGCGCATTTTTCCGGCCAAGCTAATATCTAATAAAAGCCATCACAGGTTTTAACTTTTTCTATGACTCAGAGGAGGTGTGGTCTTAGATAAAATGGATCAAGCTTTTTCATTTTTATTTTGATCCTATGCCATGAGTAATCAGGCATCCGATCAGCTGCTTATGGTCAGCGTTTGTGTGATAAAGAGGGAATGGGACAAAATTAAAAGTCAAAAAACGTGAAAGCAATTCGCTTTTAAAAGTAAATCCAAAGTATGCCGCCTATGTGTGTGCCTATGTATGTGCTCAGTCATGTCCGACACTTTGCTCTGGACGCTCTCACGAACTGTGGAGTTTTCCAAGTAAGAATATTGGAATGGGTTGCCACTTGCTACTCCAGGGTGTCTTCTGACCCAGGGAGCTGAACCCACATCTTACTTCTCCAGCGCTGTTGTGGGCCGCTTCAATACTGTCCCAACTCTTTGCAACCTTATGGACTGTAGCCCAACACACTCTTCTGTCAATGGGATTCTCCAGGTAAGAATGCTGCGGTGGGTTGCCATGCCCTCCTCAGGGGATCTTCCCGACCCAGGGATTGCAACCGTGTCTCTTGTGTCCTGCGCTGGCAGGTGGGTTATTTACCACGAGGACTGCCTGGGAAGCCTCATGGTACAGTGTTAAAGCTAGCAGTAGGAAATGCGATCATCTATACATCCCAAGGTACAACCAGCATCTGGCAAGAAACAGTCAATTTATGTGGGAATTCATTTTTCTGTAAGTGCTAGAAGAATATCCATTTTAATAAAGCATTGTTGTGGAGGATTTTCTGAAGAGGAGATGTGAGATATTTCTTCCTAAATCCTCTTAGGATGATGAACTTCTTTTCATATAGTCAGGTATTTCACAGAAGGGAATACTCTTTCATGATTATTTAATAGTCCAAGAGAAGCTTTTTATCTAGAATTGCAATAAACATCTGATTCCTCAAGTTTAAGGGAAACAATATATTCAACATACATTTACTGAGCCTCTCTTCCAAGCTTGACACTTACCAGGTGCTGTAGAAATACAAAGTTAAAGATGAATTCTCTGCTTTCAGAGACTTTCAATCTAGTTGGTGGGGCAAATTATACACAGATAAAAAGGCAAATAATCAATTTTTATTCCTCAGGGTATATGCCTAGGAGTGGGATTGCTGGGTCATATGGTGGTTTTGCTCCTAGTTTTTTAAGAAATCTCCATACCGTCTTCTACAGTGGCTGGAGGGGTGGGATGAGGAGGGAGATAGGAGGGAGGTACCAGAGGGAGGGGATATAGGTATACCTATGGCTGATTCATGTTTAGATTTGATACAAAACAACAAAATTGTGTAAATCAATTCTATTTTAATTAAAAATAAATAATTTTTTTAAAAAGGGGAAACAGTCAAAGTTAAATAAAAAATACAAGGTAAGACTTAATATAAATAAGTTTTACATGTTAAATGTTATAGATATGTGATTACTGAGGCCAAATATGGAGCAAGAAAGAAATTAATTGTGGAGGGTGGGAAAATGATGGGAGCTGGGCAGAATTAATAGAGAGGAAGAAAAGGGCATTCCATGGGGGTGGGAAAGAGCTTGAGCAAAATGCATTTGAATGAATCTGTAGAGCTCAAATTTCTGATGTAGAGAATACTCAGAGGGGACCAAGAGAAAGAAGAAAGAAAATGCTGCTTGGAGACAGAATGTGGAAGTCTTTGGATGCCCAGATAAGGAGTTGATTTATGAGGGAGTTCCACTGCCGGGCTTTCAGAAGGAGAGGAAAAGATGAAATGGGTCTGGCAATATGAGCAGGATAATCTGAATGGAGGGAGCAAGCTGGAGAGTTTTACAGAAAGTCAGGCTTGGTATGCTGAAGGTCTAAAGTAGGCTGGCAACTCTCAGCAGAGAGAGGGGAGTATGGTGGTAGAAGATATTTTTAATGAAGAAAGGAGAGAAAGCTTGGTGCTTATTAGGGAATAACTTGTAGCCTTGTTTTAGGTTGGCCAAAAAATTTCTTTCTTAAGATAGTATGAAAAACCTGAACGAACTTTTTGGCNTTCTTTTTTCTGTAAGTGCTAGAAGAATATCCATTTTAATAAAGCATTGTTGTGGAGGATTTTCTGAAGAGGAGATGTGAGATATTTCTTCCTAAATCCTCTTAGGATGATGAACTTCTTTTCATATAGTCAGGTATTTCACAGAAGGGAATACTCTTTCATGATTATTTAATAGTCCAAGAGAAGCCTTTTATCTAGAATTGCAATAAACATCTGATTCCTCAAGTTTAAGGGAAACAATATATTCAACATACATTTACTGAGCCTCTCTTCCAAGCTTGACACTTACCAGGTGCTGTAGAAATACAAAGTTAAAGATGAATTCTCTGCTTTCAGAGATTTTCAATCTAGTTGGTGGGGCAAATTATACACAGATAAAAAGGCAAACAATCAGTTTTTATTTCCTCAGGGTATATGCCTAAGAGTGGGATTGCTGGGCCATATGGTGGTTTTGCTCCTAGTTTTTTAAGAAATCTCCATACTGTCTTCTACAGTGGCTAGAGGGGTGGGATGAGGAGGGAGATAGGAGGGAGGTACCAGAGGGAGGGGATAAAGGTATACCTATGGCTGATTCATGTTTAGATTTGATACAAAACAACAAAATTGTGTAAATCAATTCTATTTTAATTAAAAATAAATAATTTTTTTAAAAAGGGGAAACAGTCAAAGTTAAATAAAAAATACAAGGTAAGACTTAATATAAATAAGTTTTACATGTTAAATGTTATAGATATGTGATTACTGAGGCCAAATATGGAGCAAGAAAGAAATTAATTGTGGAGGGTGGGAAAATGATGGGAGCTGGGCAGAATTAATAGAGAGGAAGAAAAGGGCATTCCATGGGGGTGGGAAAGAGCTTGAGCAAATTGCATTTGAATGAATCTATAGAGCTCAAATTTCTGATGTAGAGAATACTCAGAGGAGACCAAGAGAAAGAAGAAAGAAAATGCTGCTTGGAGACAGAATGTGGAAGTCTTTGGATGCCCAGATAAGGAGTTGATTTATGAGGGAGTTCCACTGCAGGGCTTTCAGAAGGAGAGGAAAAGATGAAATGGGTCTGGCAATATGAGCAGGATAATCTGAATGGAGGGAGCAAGCTGGAGAGTTTTACAGAAAGTCAGGCTTGGTATGCTGAAGGTCTAAAGTAGGCTGGCAACTCTCAGCAGAGAGAGGGGAGTATGGTGGTAGAAGATATTTTTAATGAAGAAAGGAGAGAAAGCTTGGTGCTTATTAGGGAATAACTTGTAGCCTTGTTTTAGGTTGGCCAAAAAATTTCTTTCTTAAGATAGTATGAAAAACCTGAACGAACTTTTTGGCCAACCCAGTAAAAGTGATTAAAGTATTTTTCATTATTGATGAAACAGAAAGATGGAGAGAGACAGAGAGAGAGAAATAGGTTTGACTTATTTTCAGATAGAGTTCCAAAGGCAAAAGCTATTAACTGTGGGCAAGAATTTTGTATTTTAATTTTCTAAAAAAACCAAGCAAGGGTAAATTATGCTTTTTCTTCTTCTAAATAGTAACACACTGATAGGAGCTTTTTGACATTGTTAAGTTTACCATAAGTCTCTCAGATTAGCATACTGTGGAGATGTAATAACCTTCTTCTGGTGAAACAATTAATTGAAGAGGAGTAGTTAATTACTACAAAGTGGTCATCAAAATAGTCACCCATTACCAGTTCAAAGAAAAACCCACTGAGTTGAAATCACAGCAGCACTGACTTTATAGAATACCTCCTGAACCTTACTCACATTTCTAGGATTCTTCTGGATCACTCATGTAGGCAAATATTGATTTACCATCAAATCATCTCAGTAAGTAAGCCTATAATCATTATCATGAATACAAAACAGAATGCTTGCGATAAAGTGGATTTTAGGATGAGAAGAATGGGAAGTGCACTTCACCAACTAAAGGAAATCTTTAGGAAGGGACTGGTTTCATTTTCCTGGACCACTTTCCTTCATGGCCAGTTACTTTATGAGCACAATAGAAATATCAGGCATCAAATGAAAAATATCTATGTATTCTCCATTTAAAAGCATTTAATTTAGCCTGAGAATTATACATATGGCATTATCAAATGTATTATCTGAATTATTTGAAAGGCATATTTCTTTAGGTTAAAGGTTACCTTGTGGCTATGATTACTAAAAATTAACCCTAACCAATGCATCCCTCCAAAAACTAAGTGAAATATTAAATAAGGCGCTACTGACAGAGGAAGGTCCAATTTTGATTACTCTGTTAAAAGCTGTTCACTGAAAACTATCCAAAGAGTTAAACGGTGGTAGAAGAAAGGTGGAGAAGGCAATGGCACACCACTCCAGGACTTTTGCCTGGAAAATCCCATGGACAGGAGCCTGATGGGCTGCAGTCCATGGGATCGCTAGAGTCTGGCACGACTGAGCAACTTCACTTTGACTTTTCACTTTCATGCACTGGAGAAGGAAATGGCAACCCACTCCAGTGTTCTTGCCTGGAGAATCCCAGGGACGGGAAGCCTGGTGGGCTGCCATCTCTGGGGTCGCACAGAGTCGGACACAACTGAAGCGACTTAGCAGTAGCAGCAGCAGCAGAAAGCTATACTCACAAGAAAAACAAACAAAAAAACCAATGAATGAATGAATGCTCTTGCTGTAAGTTCTCCCCGGTGTAGAATCTGTACAATTTTCGTTGTCAATGCATATCGTGAACTCATTTTCGAAGCAGTGTCCTTTCAGTTCTGATACAAATCACTGCAAACCAAAATGAAGTGCCCAGCTGGGAAAGCAGGTGTAAAATGGCCCAACTAATTATAGCCTTGTCAAGTAATGGCTACAAGGCAACCAGTGACTGCCCTCCTAGTGAATTTTGGGTGATTTCAACCAATTGGATAAGAAATCACACATAGGAAGAAAAAAACCACACACATAAATGACAGAGCAAGACAAGACAAGGCAAGACTGGATTGTTTTTTGATCCGAGGAGAGGAAGGACAGAGCTTCTTAGTAAGCTTATGTTAAGCCAAACATACAGAGAAGAAGGTAGGTAGCTTATTCAGGGCAACTTGCAGGCCCTGCTCTCTAGTTTATTTGCCAGAATACTGAGTTAGACTTGATCAAAAAAGGAGTCCGCAGATGGGAGACACAGCTCTCCCATTCACCACCTTCAACAGAAGATTCAGCAGGCTTTCTGACAATCTTTTTATGAAGCTATAACTATGAAAATTCCCTGAATCGCGACCAAAAAATAAAGAATCCGTAGTACCCTGAAACATTCAACAGCAAACAAANACCTTCAACAGAAGATTCAGCAAGCTTTCTGACAATCTTTTTATGAAGCTATAACTATGAAAATTCCCTGAATCGCGACCAAAAAATAAAGAATCCGTAGTACCCTGAAACATTCAACAGCAAACAAAGCTTGAATGTCTGGGACAGCAGCCGCATTTCAATTCTGATATCCTGGGTCTTTTCTTTAAAACCTTCACGAAATGCAAGCAGGCTCTAAATCCCAAAGGGAAAGGCAAGTTATTACCAGGATCTATAGGGCTGCTTACTCCCCCCGACGATTCTTTGCCCAGAGGCCAGGAATACAGCATTTTATCAGAGCTCTGCTCAGTGGAGTGGAGGACACATATCCAGATGGCAGAGTCACCTGCTTCCAGGCAATGCATAGAAGCAATTATTGCTCTTTGGCTTCAGTCCAGAACAAAAAGAGTTTAATATATTAGGTCCAATCACTATATCCCAGTTGATCCAGGAAGTTTTAGATAAATCATATAAACTTTTTAAGAAAGGGTTTCATTTTGAAATATGATAGTAAAAAATACCATCAATACTTTTAATAATAATCTTACTACCTTATTATTTTGAAATCTGGCAATTCTTAAAAAAAAAAACCTCTAAATCAGTGTTCTCTAATCATAGTTTAGAATATGTCTTTGTGTCAGTAAAGACACCAAAAATGTAAACAAGAGACTGATCTATAAGACAAGTAACTATTGTTAGCATGGGTATGTTCACATTTGGAAAATAGGTCATTTCACCTGAGCCAGGATTCATGTTCCTTCTCAGTCATGTCAGACTTTTTGTGATCCCATGGATTGCAACCTGCCAGGCTCCTCTGTCCATGGGATTTTCCAGGCAAAATACTATACTAGGTTGCCATTTCCTCCTCCAGGGGATCTTCCTGGCCAGGGATTGAACCCTCGTCTCCTGCTTTGGCAGGCAGATTCTTTACCACTGAGCCAAGAGCCAGGGTTACATGAGAATAATTCAACATTTCTGTAGCTATAATTCCTGTCTTACTAAGTTAATTAATGACAAGTGAATGAAAGTTTCTCTTAACAGAAAATTATTATTTCTATTAGACTTACAACCATCAATTGCTTATTGCTTCCCACATAAAGTATAATTCCTTAGTATAATTAATGTCATTTTTTTAAATAAAGAGGCAAAATGGCGCTCTTCTTACTTTGTTTCAAAAGTCATTTAAGAATGTATATAAAAATTAAGAAAAACAGATGAAGAAATTGGGAAGGGTGACAGATATTTCTAGGTTCTGATTCAGAACTAATAATTTACCAGTAATTCTGTGTTTTCCCTCCATCCATTGGCATGCCCCCATCCCAAGAAAAGTCTATGAAAAGATTATATTTGAACCTACCAAGCCTGGGAAGTCTTTGGACATTTTGTCCCTGAGAGTTATATGATAGCCAGCATATAAAATAGCCAACGCACTCCAGTATTCTCATGGAAATGAAAGACTCTCCAGATTCAAGTCACCATCATATATAATAGAAGGATGCTAAACCCTGCATCACTAGTAAAGTCTTAATAAATGAAATGTCTTTATATCTTCAGATTAATCCAATAGTGTTTGGATGGACTTCTCAGGTGGCACTAGTGGCAAAGAATCTGTCTGCCAAGTAGGAGTTGTGTGGTTCGATCCCTGGCTCAGGAAGATCCCCTGGAGTAGGAAATGGCAACCCACTCCAGTATTCTTGCCTGGGAAACCCCAGGAGAGGGTTTCCCAGGGCAGAAGAGCCTGGCAGGCTAAAGTCCAAGGGGTTGCAAAGAGTTAGACACGGCTAAGCGACTGAGCACTGGAAACTCTGTATTACTAGTAAAGTCTTAATAAATGAAATGTGTTTATATTTTCATATTAATCCAATAGTGTTTGGAAGATGTGCAAAAAATAAAGTATTTTAGTAAGATCCGTTCTTCTTTTTCCCACTCATTTAAATTGCAATCCCTTATTGTCACCAACACGTGCCACAAGAGTTCCGCATGTATTGAACTCCTCACCAAATGTCTGTTAAGTGTTTAGTGTGGACTAGATACTTAGAGAGTTCAGCACTGCACTCTAACATAGGCAAGCAGCCAACAGACAACTAGTTACCTCATGCTTCCTCTACTTCCTCCACTGTCTCACCTTGTTCTTATGACCTCCCTTTGTAATGACAGACAGCGGGAGATGGTAGTAAGAAGAGTGTGAAAGCAATGGAAAATAGAGACAGAGACGTGAGGACACTATGAAGGAAGAAATAAGCATGTCTTGCTTATTGTTGCCCGGGGTGAGGAGGTGGTTGGGTGTATAGAAAGAGGACTACCAAGATTCATTTATAGCTTTCTAACTTAGGAAGCTCAGAGCATGCTGATGCCATTCACCAAATAGGAAACACCAGAGAAGATGCTGCTGGAAGCCAGGACTGCCAATCATGAACTCAGTTTTCCTTTTAATGCTACATTTAACCAGTTTTAGAAAATTTAGAGTTGGAATATGATTGTACAGGTCAAAAGAGTCACGTGGACAGAGGGAACAGATGGAGGTTTTCCAACAGCTAAATCATGGTTAAAGTGTGCAAGCATATGAGATGAAGCAGGAAAGTGAATGGAGAAGGGTGCCAATGTCAGGACCCTATGGATTATCAATACTTAAGAAACAGCCTCAGAAGAGAAATGCATTTGGAACCCGAGAAATAAAAGGCAAAAGAGATCTGTGTTAGCCTATTGTTGAGTGTGCTGTGCTTGTGTGTGTGCTTATTTGCTCAGTCATGTCCACCTCTTTGTGACCCCATGGACTGTAGCCCACCAGGCTCCTCTGTTCATGGTATTTTCCAGGCAAGAATACTAAAGGTTGTCATTCCCTCCTCTAGAGGATCTTCCTGACCCAGGGATCAAACACTCGTCTCCTGTATCTCCTGCATTGCAGGCGGATTCTTTACCTGCTGGGCCATCAGGGAAGCCCCTGTGTTAGCCTAGGTTGCCCCCCCAAAACCAGAACCTGAGACAATATTTTTGGTGCAAGTAGTTTATTTTGATAACCCACTCCAATGAATAGGATGGAGGACTGGGACAAGTTGAACAAGGAGGGGAAAGTGTCAATCTGAGGTGTCTCATGTCTCATTGAGTTCACCACCATGGGCAACAGAGATTCAGTTCTGCTGGGGACCTCTGAGAAGCCACATATAATGTAGTCCAAAATTGTCACCCCAGGGGACATAAAAGGGCAGCGTTTAGTGATAGGCTCTGCTCCCCAGGGGTCAAGTTGCCCCTTGGGTTGTCAGTAGCCTTGCACTTCCAGGTTTATGCTCGTGTCAGGATGAGTGAAAAGGTTCAGTGGTATAAGGAAGCTCTGGACAGAAAGAGATCTATGAAGGGAGATGTTTTCGGTTGACTGGTGATTGCACCCAGATACCAGAGTAATAGCTGGAGTAAAAAGCTGAGAATGAGAGATGCAACAGAGATATGTCTGCTCCTTGCATCACTCATATCTGCTCATGCTCCTTATTAATCATGACCCATCATAAATGCTCTGATTATCTATAATCTCTAAAAGAAAATAGTTAATATACAAGGGTGAATGGAAAAACTCCAGTTCCATCTAGCATCATTCTCATGCCTTTATTAATATTCATCATCTTTTTTCTACCACCCACTCAAGATATCTGTCGTACTCGATTAACACTTAAGGGTGTTCAGCTTGCTTGCTCACACAGAAGGGTGGCTTCATCCATGAGAAGATGGAGCTCACAGTTGTTTCATTTTGCTGGATTATGATTGCTGCTATTACTTCTTTACAGTTTTCGCTGAGCAGGAACTTAGGTGTACTCCTTGGGATCTGATAGCAATCAGGTCACCGCGAAGTGGCTGGTTGGAATCCTCAAGAGATGCAGTCAGCAGTGGTTTCTGCTGCAGAAAGAAAGGTGGGCCTTTACATAACTCTCTTCCCTGCTACCATGATTTATCAATTTGGATCCAGTCAGGGAAGATAAATCACACAATAATTTGACAGAGAAAATTCAATTAAAGAATTGTTGGCTATAGCTTAATTGTAGTGATCATTTCACAATTCACACATGTAACAAAACATTGAATTATACACCTTTGTTGTTGTTCATTTGCTCAGTTGTGTCCAACACTTTGTGATCCCATGGACTGCAGCATGCCAGACTTCCTTGTCCATCACTATCTTCCAGTTTGCTCAAGCTCATGTCCATTGAGTCACTGATGCCATCCAAACATCTCATCCTCTGTCATCCCCTTTTTCCTCCTGCCCTCCATGTTTCCCAGAATCAGGGTCTTTTTTAATGAGTCAACTCTTCTCATCAGGTGGCCAAAGTATTGGAGCTTCAACTTCAGCACCAGTCCTTCCAATGAATATTCAGAGTTGATTTCCTTTTAGGGTTGACTGGTCTGATATCCTTGCAGTTCAAGGGGCTCTCAAGAGTCTTCTCCAACACCACAGTTNTCCCAGAATCAGGGTCTTTTTTAATGAGTCAACTCTTCTCATCAGGTGGCCAAATTATTGGAGCTTCAACTTCAGCACCAGTCCTTCCAATGAATATTCAGGGTTGATTTCCTTTTAGGGTTGACTGGTCTGATATCCTTGCAGTTCAAGGGGCTCTCAAGAGTCTTCTCCAACACCACAGTTCAAAAGCATCCGTTCTTTGGTGCTCAACCTTCTTTATGGTCCAACTCTCTTAAATATATGCAATTTTTATTTATCAATTATGCTCTCAATAAAGCTGAAGAAAGAATTATTACTTGTATGTGAGTATTTGAATAACAAGAAATTGGCTAGCAAAAAAAAAAAAAAACAAAGGGAACCCTAAAGAATACAGAAAAGAGCAGCTGTAAGGAGCAGGCAGTACCCCAGGATGAGATGCAGCACCCAAAGAAGCCCACTCCCTAAATCCAGGCCTGTGATCAAGACCTTGTTGGAGATAGAGATGTGTCTCACTGGGCAGCTATAAAGTTAGTGTGCTATCATACCAACAAAACATGCAGAAAATCTACCCTCTGAGGTTGGTTTGAAATATGCTCTCTAGGGTGCTGGGGAAAAGTGGTTCATGGTATCCCACAAACAATGTGCAGAAGGAGGGGGCCTGCTGGGCCTGTGGCAGCCCTGGACTGCCCAGGCAACTCAGTCCTGCAGCACTGAGCTGAATGGAGCAGAATACCCTTTTACTGTCCTCAGCATGGTGATGAGCCTGGTGCGGTCACAGAGTCATCACGTCACTAGTCCTCTCAGCACTTTGGAGCTGCCAAGAGGGGCCTGAGATAGCAACATCCTCTGAGTCAGTCCCCATAACCATTGACAGTTTTAGCTATTTATCATTTTCCATGTGCATCATGACATGAATACATATATATGAAGTTCTGAGAGGTAGAAAGCAAATAAAGTGAAAGTCGCTCAATCGTGTCTGACCCTTTGTGACCCCATGACTGTAATCCATGGAATTCTCCAGGCCAGAAGACTGGAGTAGGAAGCCTTTCCCTTCTGCAAGGGATCGTCCCAACCCAGGGATAGAACCAAGGTCTCCCACATTGCAGGTGTATTCTTTACCACCTAAGCCACCAGGGAAGCCCAAAATAAAGTGTATCTGAGAAAATCGTTTATAAAAGCTGGCAGAGAAGGACAAAAAGGAAGTACAACTCTAGCCTGCCAGAACTCAGATTGTAAGGGGCTTGAGTGTGTAGTGTGGAGGGATTTTCAGTTTGTCTATGTGTGAGAGGAAGGAAGGAAGGAAGGAAGGGAAGGGGAAAGAGAGAAAGGAGGGAAGGAGAAGAGAAGAGGAGAAGAAAAGAGAGGAGAGAGTAAAAGAGAGGAGACAGGAGGGAGGAGGGGAGAGGAAGGGAAGGGAAGAGAGGGAGAAATAGCCAATAGGGATGGAGAAGTATAAGATCCTTGAACAAACTCCAATATGGAGAAAGTTCTTTAGGAAATAATCCCATATACTGGTGGACAGATTATCCCTAAATGCAATAAAATATGCTTTTACAAAGTGGAAATTCCCCAAATGAGTTTTCCAAATAAGACTTCAGAACACACTTTTTGTATTTGCATCACATTCTTCACATAGCATCCAAGTGAGGTGCCAATCTCCAGTGAATCCCTAAATATAACTTGATTGAGTTAAACACAGTGTTCTCCATCTGAACATTTCCTTGAGTATTAATTAGAAGTTCATGGAAATAGATTCTCAGGTTCAGGCCACTAGTCCCCCAAATAACCAGATGTTGTTCAATGAACAACATCTCTAGTGGAGTTTTTTTAAAAATTAATATGTCAGAATAGACTATATATGTGTGTATATATTTAAATTATTATTGTTCAGTTGCTAAGTCATGTCTGATTCTTTGCAACCCCATGGACTGCAACACACCAGGTTTCCCTGTCCTTCATTACTTCCCAGAGTTTGCTCAAATTCATGTTCATTGAGTCAGTGCTATCTAACCATCTCATCCTTTGCCACCCACCCTCTTCTCCTTTTGCCTTCAATGTTTCCCAGCATCAGAGTCTTTTCCAATGAGTTGGCTCTTTACATCAGATGGCCAGAGTATTGGAACTTCAGCTTTAGCATCAGTCCTTCCAGTCAATATTCAGGGTTGATTTCACTTAGGATTGACTGGTTTGATCTCCTCCTATATATATTTTTATAGATTATCTAATTATTATATTTTATTATATGAGTATCATACCTTGTTTCAAGATTTTATTTTCTATTAGGAATAGCTGACAAAAATTCTAAAGAGAAGACAGTTATCCATTCAGCATTTAATCTAAGTTTGCTTTCATTATCTCTGTTGATGGGCTCTGTTTTTAATCTCATTCTGCTGATTCTATTTTTCTGTTTTGCATATTGACACTTTATTTGATTCCAGAAAATGCGTCTTTTCTTGTTTGTCCATGTCAGTATTGGTATGTCTGCTGTGCGGAGCTCATGAGAATTCCTCACTCTTCTTTGCTAGATTTACATGCACATGTTTCTAACCCTCAGGCAACTCAACAGAATCAGGTCACTTTAATATAATAAATACTCTGCACTAGTAAATATGTAAAACAGTGTAAGCAGTATGACACCCATGGTAAAATCCAAGGAGAAACAACAATTTGCAAAAAGCTTACAAAAAAAGAGGTTAATTCAGAAGCTCAAGAAGCTGAGTTTAACAGCGTGTTTTGGAGCACTTTCAAAACCACAAGAGCATTATCATGTTGTAGCATTCCTGTATCCTCAGAAGTCATTTGTGCTCCTCCTAATGGTCTAAGCAAGGATTACTTAATTGCTGTTTTTTCATCTGTGAAATATGAAGTATTGCATTTCACGCTTTCATTCTATTGGGATCTTCTTCCTCCCAAAGAGTTCTCACTCTGTTTGCATTGGTATGTGAACTTGTTCCTTCACACATACACACACACACACACACGTCTTGCAAGAACAAGCAACATTTTACAACTAGAGAAAAAACATTTAATGGTGATTTTATAGTTTTTTTCCCACAAAATATGCTTTACATGGATCACTACAGGGCTCATTCTGGAATTTTCCATAACACAATGAGTTATTTTGAAGCAAATTTATATATACACACTGATAAGGTTTTTTTGAAACAAAATGCAGCCATACCTTTGCATAGACTATGAATCTAGGCTAGCTACTTCAAGTGAAAAATAGTTTTGGTGTAAAGAGTTAACTATGTTGTGGGTACCAAACTTTTAAAATTAAATTAATGACTTAGACACCATATGACATGACTACTGATAATTTACTGACCATAAAGGTAAAATATTAGTCTTTAAATTTTATCTGTCCTTTTAAATTGTGTCAGCCAAGGTCTTTGTGCTATTAAATCCATAACATTTAAAAATATTTCCTCATTAGTGACTCTGCTGCAGTTACTGCTTTCATTTGTGATCCTGGTTTATATTAATAAAATGTTATATAAAGTTCAATATCTATTGCTGCTCATTATTTTTAATCATATGGAGGTGAGCAACATGATTTGCTGAAATATGCAGACCAGAGTTCACATAACAAAGTGCTGTGACTTAAGACATTTGATGATAAGGCCAGTTCTTATAATAACATCACGTTGTGTCAGATCTGCATTGATGCAAATACACATGCATAGATAGGCCATATATTATTATCTATATTTAGTAACAGTAGTAGTGTTAACAGGCATAAAAGGGAATGGTAAGAACATATATCCTATAGAACATCATAACTCACAGACTTTGTACAGAAAGCCTAACCATCACTGCCTAAAAATGAGGAGAATGTCTTGAGACAAATGAATTCTCTCATAACTTTCCCTTCTCATTCCTCGAACTATTTTAGCTATAATGGTATAAAAAGACTACTAAATTTTGAAATTAGAAAAATTTTAAGGTTGGCTTCTATTAAGTTTTTCATTAAAAACAATATTTTTAGTTTTTAGGAGCAGGAAGCAAATCTAATGCTTCCTTCTCCCAACACTCAATAAATATTCCTTTGTGAAATAGGCCTATGTGTTGGAATGTTGTTACAGTTATTATTTTATTTTAATGGAATCAGTCTTTTCATTTCAAAATCATGAATCTTTCATAGTTGTGCTAGGTTTCCATAAACTTTTCATTTTAAAATAAAAGATACTCAGATATTTATGAGGTATAGTTTGCATACTCTGATTAATTTCTCCTTTCTTATTTGTCAGTAATATTTCTCAAACTGCTTATATAAAGGTTGGCCAAGTTAGAGAAGTTGGCAGCTACATGAATTTAAAGACATTCTGAGTGAAGTGGACTTTCCGAGTGAAGTGAAAAGATAATGATCTTACCACAAAGTTTACAGAGGCACTTTTGTAGTTACTTGATTTTACCCTTCTCGTCTATGAAAAAATGCCAGTTCACGTCATCTAAATGCACAGCCACAGCAGTAAGTGAATCAAAATGAAAAATGCTCAGGAAGAGCATCCTTCCAATAGGGGCTTCTATTTTGTTTTGATGGGTATTAACATCAAGAATTTCATGAAGGAAATATTGGGCTTCCCAGGTGACGCTAGTGGTAAAGAACCTGCCTGCCATTGCAGGAGACCTAAGAATCGCAGGTTGATCCCTGGGTCGGGAAGACCCTCTGAAGGAGGANCTTTAGCATCAGTCCTTCCAGTCAATATTCAGGGTTGATTTCACTTAGGATTGACTGGTTTGATCTCCTCCTATATATATTTTTATAGATTATCTAATTATTATATTTTATTATATGAGTATCATACCTTGTTTCAAGATTTTATTTTCTATTAGGAATAGCTGACAAAAATTCTAAAGAGAAGACAGTTATCCATTCAGCATTTAATCTAAGTTTGCTTTCATTATCTCTGTTGATGGGCTCTGTTTTTAATCTCATTCTGCTGATTCTATTTTTCTGTTTTGCATATTGACACTTTATTTGATTCCAGAAAATGCGTCTTTTCTTGTTTGTCCATGTCAGTATTGGTATGTCTGCTGTGCGGAGCTCATGAGAATTCCTCACTCTTCTTTGCTAGATTTACATGCACATGTTTCTAACCCTCAGGCAACTCAACAGAATCAGGTCACTTTAATATAATAAATACTCTGCACTAGTAAATATGTAAAACAGTGTAAGCAGTATGACACCCATGGTAAAATCCAAGGAGAAACAACAATTTGCAAAAAGCTTACAAAAAAAGAGGTTAATTCAGAAGCTCAAGAAGCTGAGTTTAACAGCGTGTTTTGGAGCACTTTCAAAACCACAAGAGCATTATCATGTTGTAGCATTCCTGTATCCTCAGAAGTCATTTGTGCTCCTCCTAATGGTCTAAGCAAGGATTACTTAATTGCTGTTTTTTCATCTGTGAAATATGAAGTATTGCATTTCACGCTTTCATTCTATTGGGATCTTCTTCCTCCCAAAGAGTTCTCACTCTGTTTGCATTGGTATGTGAACTTGTTCCTTCACACATACACACACACACACACACGTCTTGCAAGAACAAGCAACATTTTACAACTAGAGAAAAAACATTTAATGGTGATTTTATAGTTTTTTTCCCACAAAATATGCTTTACATGGATCACTACAGGGCTCATTCTGGAATTTTCCATAACACAATGAGTTATTTTGAAGCAAATTTATATATACACACTGATAAGGTTTTTTTGAAACAAAATGCAGCCATACCTTTGCATAGACTATGAATCTAGGCTAGCTACTTCAAGTGAAAAATAGTTTTGGTGTAAAGAGTTAACTATGTTATGGGTACCAAACTTTTAAAATTAAATTAATGACTTAGACACCATATGACATGACTACTGATAATTTACTGACCATAAAGGTAAAATATTAGTCTTTAAATTTTATCTGTCCTTTTAAATTGTGTCAGCCAAGGTCTTTGTGCTATTAAATCCATAACATTTAAAAATATTTCCTCATTAGTGACTCTGCTGCAGTTACTGCTTTCATTTGTGATCCTGGTTTATATTAATAAAATGTTATATAAAGTTCAATATCTATTGCTGCTCATTATTTTTAATCATATGGAGGTGAGCAACATGATTTGCTGAAATATGCAGACCAGAGTTCACATAACAAAGTGCTGTGACTTAAGACATTTGATGATAAGGCCAGTTCTTATAATAACATCACGTTGTGTCAGATCTGCATTGATGCAAATACACATGCATAGATAGGCCATATATTATTATCTATATTTAGTAACAGTAGTAGTGTTAACAGGCATAAAAGGGAATGGTAAGAACATATATCCTATAGAACATCATAACTCACAGACTTTGTACAGAAAGCCTAACCATCACTGCCTAAAAATGAGGAGAATGTCTTGAGACAAATGAATTCTCTCATAACTTTCCCTTCTCATTCCTCGAACTATTTTAGCTATAATGGTATAAAAAGACTACTAAATTTTGAAATTAGAAAAATTTTAAGGTTGGCTTCTATTAAGTTTTTCATTAAAAACAATATTTTTAGTTTTTAGGAGCAGGAAGCAAATCTAATGCTTCCTTCTCCCAACACTCAATAAATATTCCTTTGTGAAATAGGCCTATGTGTTGGAATGTTGTTACAGTTATTATTTTATTTTAATGGAATCAGTCTTTTCATTTCAAAATCATGAATCTTTCATAGTTGTGCTAGGTTTCCATAAACTTTTCATTTTAAAATAAAAGATACTCAGATATTTATGAGGTATAGTTTGCATACTCTGATTAATTTCTCCTTTCTTATTTGTCAGTAATATTTCTCAAACTGCTTATATAAAGGTTGGCCAAGTTAGAGAAGTTGGCAGCTACATGAATTTAAAGACATTCTGAGTGAAGTGGACTTTCCGAGTGAAGTGAAAAGATAATGATCTTACCACAAAGTTTACAGAGGCACTTTCATAGTTACTTGATTTTACCCTTCTCGTCTATGAAAAAATGCCAGTTCACGTCATCTAAATGCACAGCCACAGCAGTAAGTGAATCAAAATGAAAAATGCTCAGGAAGAGCATCCTTCCAATAGGGGCTTCTATTTTGTTTTGATGGGTATTAACATCAAGAGTTTCATGAAGGAAATATTGGGCTTCCCAGGTGACGCTAGTGGTAAAGAACCTGCCTGCCATTGCAGGAGACCTAAGAATCGCAGGTTGATCCCTGGGTCGGGAAGACCCTCTGAAGGAGGATATGGCAACCCACCCCAGGATTCTTTCTGGGAAAATCCCAAGGACAGAGGAGCCTGATAGGTTACAGTCACAGAGTTGCAAAGAGTCAGACACAAATGAAGTGACTTAGCATGCATGTACGCACAGCACACACACACAAGGTCAGTACTCACTTGGACCGGCCAATTGACCAAGACTTTTTGAAGGATTTTAAAACTGCTTCCTCCACAAATATAACCTTATTGCTGGAGGGTTTTTTTGTTTCCTATATAGTTTCAATCACTTGGATTTGGGGTGTAGCATGAAGGTAAAGGTACAGCCCCTCTCTCACAGAATTGTGACATTTTAAGTCTGTCCAAAAGGGAATATGCTCATCAGAAAAATATATCTCTGTCGTTGTCAAGTTCTACAAACAATTGAGGATGTGTCTCTGAACTTGGAGAGAGAGTAAAACAGAGAGAAGGTTGCACCCAAGACCTATGAAGGGAGTTTTATGGCCTCCAATAGGCGTTCAACAAACATTATGAACTACTTTATGAACCAAACTTCCATGGCAGGATAGAATGAGCTGGGCTTTCTGATAGCAGGATTGGCCCAGCATTGAAGCCAAGCAGCTCGGCCTTTGCATAAACACCGCTGAAGGAAATGTAGTTGGTAGCTTTTACAGCCTTATTTTGGCAGTGCATGCAGCTCACTACTGACTACCGCTAATGATGGTACCTAGACTATTTGTGTACAATTCATGTGTGTTCAGCATTCGTTGTTCTGCATATAAGGAGTTTGTTATAAAATACAAAGCAAATTGTGTTTGCAGAGTCTGATCATAGTACCTTGCATGTTTGTGTTTCAGCTTAGTTCCTTTTTTTTATAACATAATCTTCAAGTTACTATAGTACCTGAAGATGGAATAAACAGAGATAATTATTTCATTAATCTGGACAGAAATGAATTCATAAAGTTATCAAAGAGCTATAAAAGTCCAGTAATTGGCAGCAGCAAGACTGCTTATCCAATAAAGTTTCAGTGTTTTTCTTTTTATGGCTTTGGTTTTATTTCTGTTTATTTTTTAGAAGTCGTGGTGGTTTTTTTTTTTTTTTTACATTTTCTCTTAGCTTATAAGGAGTATCTATTCCAAGTAATATATTTGAAAATCAGTAAAATTTTTCATACAAAAGAAGTCATTAGTTCATGATTACATTTTAGCCCATGACTGTCAATCATTAAAATTCATGTTATTACAGTTATTTCTAAATTCACAAAAAGACCCCTTTGTGTGCAATGGCCTGGAGAAGTAATGTAATATATAATTATGGCCCTTCTGAAAATGCTAATTACAGGATGAAGCTAAATGTCCTCTGTACCATGACTGGAATAACCATATGACTTACTCCTGTCTCATAGCTAATCAGAGATACCTATTTTGATTTTAGCAAAGGACCCCAGGTTGATCAACTGATTTAACTGTTTTTGAATAGATTCATGTATATGCTGGATGTAACAACTCGATTATATATTTTCAGTTTTTCATATATACTTCTTCAAAACTAGTCTCTCAAATAAAATGTAAGCAGTGCACCATAAAAAGACAAATGTGAATGTGAATACTTAGGTCAAGGCTCACAAAATAATAGCTAGATAATGAAAGAAAGGACGTACTTGAAAACTAAGATAAATTAGCTACATTTGTTAAATTGAGACTCAATGGACATGAGTTTGAGCAAACTCTGGGAGATACTGAAGAACAGGGAAGCTGAGCATGCAGTTCATGGGGTCACAAACAGTCAGACACGAGAGAGTGGCTGAACAACAACAAACTGTCGATTTGCAAGTTTGTATTAATTACTGCTGTACAGGAAAGTGATTCAATTATACATATACATACATTAGTTTTTTTTACATTATTTTCCATTATGGTTTATCCTAGGATACTGAATATAGTTCTCTGTGCTATACAGTAGGACCTCATTGTTTATCCATTCCATGTACAACAAAGCTTACTTCTGCTAACCCCAATCTCCTACTACATTTGATCATCAAAGGCACATCCCAAGCAAAAAGGAGATAATGAAAGGAAGCAAAATGATTCATCAGGAGAAACCCCTTTTGCTCAGTGTTATGCTGCTCAGGACAAAGTCTATTTGTCACACTGCTTTTGGTATTAGAAGTGATGAATATATTTGTAGGCCTTTTAATTGCTATAAGATTTAATAAATTGTAATGCTGCAAACTTTATTTGTTTATTAAGACAGTCATTAATTTCAAGTAAATATGCAGTGGGACTGAACAGGATATTGTCAAACAAATAGAATCTGCTTTGTTAGCATAAGAGAATAGTTTCTCTCCAGAATCACGTTCCTCATGGTCAGTCTAGAAACTGTGATTTTTAAATGAATGCTTTGGCTTGTATAATACCTACCCTATAATTTCCAATCATCTGAATTCAGAAAATGTGAAAGAGGATTTTGGCGTCAGATTAAATCTTGTGCTGCATGTTCTGAAAGAGGCTATATGGTCCAAATCAGAGAGATTCAGTACCAGATTAATGAATGAATTAATTGGTGATTTTCTTAATCAACTACTATGTACAGGGGCTTCCCAGGTGGCACTAGTGGTAAAGAACCCACCCCTCAATGCCAGAGACTTAAGAAACTCAGGTTCAATCCCCCTGGAGAAGGAAATGGAAACCCACTCCCGTACTCTTGCCTGGAGGCTGCAGTTCATAGGTCACAAAGAGTCAGACACTACTGAAGTGACTAGCTCAGACAGTAAAGAATCTGCCTGCAGTATGGGAGACCTGAGTTTAATCCCTGTGATGAGAAAATTCCCCTGGAGAAGGGCATGGCAACCATATATTCTCCAGTATTCTTGCCTGGAGAATCCCATGAACAGAAGAACCTGGTGGACTACAGTCCCTGGGGTCACAAAGAGTCAGACACAATTGAGTAGCTATACTTTCTTTCTACTGTGTACAGAGCACATATCAGACTTGAAAGAGGAATAAGAATCATCTCATTCAGAGTTGACAAATTTTTTCTATGACAAGTTAAATAAGACATATTTTCACTCTGTGGTCTACTTAACTCTTCTGTTTTATTGCAAAAGTAGCCAGAGATAATATGTAAGCAAATATGTGTGGCTGCGTGCCAATAAAATTTTATTTACAAGAATAGGCAGTAGTCAGATTTGACCCATCTGCCCTAGTCTGCCAAACTTTGAGCTAAGTAAATAGAATGGATACTCACCTTCTTTTCTAAGCTTTTAAATTTATGTTTTNTAAGCAAATACGTGTGGCTGCATGCCAATAAAATTTTATTTACAAGAATAGGCAGTAGTCAGATTTGACCCATCTGCCCTAGTCTGCCAAACTTTGAGCTAAGTAAATAGAATGGATACTCACCTTCTTTTCTAAGCTTTTAAATTTATGTTTTAATTGGAGAAAAATTGCTTTACAACGTTGTAATGGTTTCTGCCATACAGCAATGCAAATCATCCATAATTATATGTATATCATGGAGAAGGGAATGTCAACCCACTCCAGTATTCTTGCCTGGGAAAGCCCACAGACAGAGGAGCCTGGCAAGTCCTCTGGCAAGTCCATGGGGGTGGCAAAGAGTCAGACATGACTGAACCTGCATGAACATATGCCTACATACATCACCTCCCTCCGGAGCCCCCTTCCTACTGAGATGTTCATTGAGAGATAAATGCATAAAGAAGATGTGGTACATATACACATTGGAATATTACTTAGCCATAAAAAAGAATGAATTTGAGTCAATTCTAGTAAGGTGGATTAACCTAGAGCCTTTTATGTAGACTGAAGTAAATCACAAAAGAGAATTTTATATGTTAATGCACATAGATGGAATCCAGACAAGTGATTTTGATGAACCTATTTGTATGGAAGGAATGGAGCTACAGACACAGAGAATAGGCATGTGGGCACAGTGGGGGAAGGAGAGAGTGGGACAAATGGAGAAAGCAGAGACATATATATGCTGCTGCTGCGGCTGCTGCTGTCACTTCCATCGTGTCTAACTATCATGTGTGAGACTAGATAGCTGGTGAGACACCTTTGACATGCTGCAGATAAAAGGTTTTTTCCTGTCTTGGATGCTTTTTAACCAGCTTGTGCTCCATTGGAGAAGAACATCACTTCATAATGGCTGGGAGGACTATCAAAAAATGAATGGTTGAAGAGTTCTTCATGATCTCCTCCTGAAAATCCCAGCCCTTGATGACCTTTTCTTTCCGGATTTAATCATAGAAACACAATCTTCGATGAGATTTCTTTTTTATCTGCTATAAACTTTGAAAAGAATGAGAAAATTTCTAGCGCTTTCCCATAAAACCACTTTGGTTCTAATATTTATTCAAATAATACAATGTTCTAGTTGAGCCTAATGAGCCTGGCATGATGGCCATATTTTTTAAAGTCATGTGATATTCAAAGGGTTTTAGTATCATTAGGGCATCCATCCATACATATTAAAATATTATGAGAATACAGTGAAGAAAATAAAATAAGGACATTAAGACAAGAACACTGATAATTCTGTCTTGGAAATCCACTTCGTTGGAGCCACAAAGTTTGAGGCTCAATCTGACAACATTGTGTATAATCAATAAATATCTCCTGACATCCCATGCAGATTTACGGAAAAGTGAAGACAAAAGGCTGTAAGTGGTGTTCTTATTTTGGCAAGTTCTTCCTGGGAATTATTTACAGTTACTATCATTCTGGCAAAGAAAAGGGGGATGTTAAAAGGAAGGTGAGGTTCTCTAATAATTGTAGATTATACTCATTTTTTTCTCATGGATGTGAGTTTGTTTTACTGTCTAATTTTATTGCTAGTTCATATGCCACATCTTCTGCCAGCCACTGAACTGAGAAGCAAAGAGGATGAAAATATGGCAAGTCCACTGAACTCTCAGATGGTATAGTGGAATCTATGCATATTAAATATAAAGTGGAAAAGAAAATCAACTTTCAATTAAGAACAAATCTTTATCCAAAATATTTGGAACTTTCTGTCAAGGAGAACAGAAAAAAGCTTTCTATCCTCAAGCCTGGATATAAAATTCAGTTTATTCTTTCCTTATTGAAACATAATATTTTAACTTGTGCCAAGCATTATATGAGTTTCCATGGGAGACTTTTTAAAATTAAGAAGAACATGTTGTATTTAACCTCCATGAGCTTATAATTTTCTTTGGTGAAACAAAATAAACATAAAATAAGAAAAATATAGTCTTGTGTTTAATCACTGATACTTTGCTTATTTATATATATATATATGTTCTATTGGAGAATGCAGAGAAGTATTGTCAGATGAATAAAAAGAGAAGATTTCATGAAACAGAGAAATGAATTCAACTTCCAATGACTCTTAGAATGAAAATACAGATAATATACAGGTCCCTAAAAGTATGAAGGGGCTTCCCTGGTGGCTCTGCCTGCAAAGCCAGAGACTTGGGTTTGATCCCGGGGTCAGGAAGATCTCCTGGAGCAGAAAATGGCAACCCACTCCAGTATTCTTGCCTGGGGAATCCCATGGAAGATGAGCCTAGCAAGCTACCATCCTGCTGCTGCTGCTGCTGCTAAGTCACTTCAGTCGTGTCTGACTGACTCTGTGCGACCCCAGAGACGGCAGCCCACCAGGCTCCCCCATCCCTGGGATTCTCCAGGCAAGAACACTGGAGTGGGTTGCCATTGCCTTCTCCAATGCATGAAAGTGAAAAGTGAAAGTGAAGTCGCTCAGTCGTGTCCGACCACAGGGTCACAAAGCGTCAGCCACAACTTAGTGACTAAAACAACGATGACAAAAGTACAAAGAGCAATTTGGACTCAACACTTAGGTAACTGGGATCTATTCCAGTATCCCGAAAGGGAAAGTGATAATGAACAAATTTGTATTCATTTACTTATACAATCTCAAAATTTTAAAAATATTAAATGAAAGAACTGCATGTATGTATATATGAAGTTCTCAGCATAAAATAAAACCGTGGCTGTTATTACGATCTCTTAGAATAATCTCTTCAGTTTACAGATAAGATCTCCAGGTCCTTGAATGGTGTAGTGATTTGTTCCATGTCATACAAGAGAGTTGCTTATAAGGCAGGCCTCTTTCTACTAAATCATGATTAACAGAGATAAGCCTGGCCTGTTATGAATGGCCTTCCTGGAGTTCTACAATCTGGCAGCTTAGGCTTGATGGACTGTTTTACTGGTCTTGCATACTAACAACTTAAAAATAGATGTAGAATTTAAATGGAGAAGGAAAAGACAGCAATCTGGCTTTCACTCAGGCCAAATTCTAACCCCCAAATCCCTTTTGCCCAAGCAGATATTAACATGTTTCTATTTAAGATATTAAGCAGATTGGGTTTGAATTCTGGCTCTATCATTTAGAAAATGAGAGGCTTCTAATTTACTGAACTTCTCTGTCTCAATTTCCTTATCTTTAAAATAGAACATAGCTTATATAGATGAAAAGACTGAATTATTTGATATCTAAAAAGAGATTAGGAGAGAATCTGGCATAGAGTAGACACTCCATAAATGATAGCTATAATAATTGTCTGCCAGACTTTGCTCATTAAATTTCTTTATTTATTTTGAATCATACCTAAATCAGCATCACAGTTTCCTTGGAACTTAGAGTGCTATGGAAGAAAATTTGGTTGACTAGGTAGATAAGATGAATTCATTTTCTGTAGCCCATCTTGCATTCCTAGTATTATGAAATTAGAGGAGGTAAAGGAGAAAGTAGTAAAAGGCATACACAATTTTAAATAAGGACAGTGATCAAAGGGGAGGATATGAAAACAGACAAGAAATGTTAACACATCTTTGAAAGTTGGACAGCAGATAATTGAAGTATAATTGTTAGAGCAGCAACACTGAAGCATAACTTCCTACAGTGAGAGCTAATTTTTATCACAGAATCCGAGAAAGGATTCCCCCCAAAATGGAAGCACGAGTTATCTCTGAAAATGAGGATTAATGGATTAGGCTGAAAAGAGGATGACTGAAGATTTCTCTGCTGCTGCTGCTAAGTAGCTTCAGTCGTGTCCGACTCTGTGCGACCCCATAGACGGCAGCCCACCAGGCTCCCCCGTCCCTGGGAGTCTCTAGGCAAGAACACTGGAGTGGGTTGCCATTTCCTTCTCCAATGCATGAAAGTGAAAAGCGAAAGTGAAGTCACTCAGTCATGTCCGACTCCTAGCGACCCCATGGATTGCAGCCTACCAGGCTCCTCTGTCCATGGGATTTGCCAGGCAAGAGTATTGGAGTGGGTTGCCATTGCCTTCTCCAGAAGGAACAATTAAAATCCTTTCCTTTGTCCCATATATCTGGGCAACCCTCAATATTCCTGTTGCTACAAAGACTTGAGAACTAACCTCCTATCTAGCCCTGCAGAAGGGCTCTGGGCACAGCAGAGTTTAAAAATAGGACATCATGAATCCCATAGCTTTCATCAACTGACTGACCAAGTTCACTTTCTCTGTGTGCTTTTGATTGGCGGTTAATGCAACATCACCCACTGCTAAGTATTAAAACTTCTATAATTATATTTTGATTATAAATAGTACTCAATTCAAGGTTATGGCCAGTAAAAGCCTTTCAAAATTTTTTTGNGTATAATCAATAAATATCTCCTGACATCCCATGCAGATTTACGGAAAAGTGAAGACAAAAGGCTGTAAGTGGTGTTCTTATTTTGGCAAGTTCTTCCTGGGAATTATTTACAGTTACTATCATTCTGGCAAAGAAAAGGGGGATGTTAAAAGGAAGGTGAGGTTCTCTAATAATTGTAGATTATACTCATTTTTTTCTCATGGATGTGAGTTTGTTTTACTGTCTAATTTTATTGCTAGTTCATATGCCACATCTTCTGCCAGCCACTGAACTGAGAAGCAAAGAGGATGAAAATATGGCAAGTCCGCTGAACTCTCAGATGGTATAGTGGAATCTATGCATATTAAATATAAAGTGGAAAAGAAAATCAACTTTCAATTAAGAACAAATCTTTATCCAAAATATTTGGAACTTTCTGTCAAGGAGAACAGAAAAAAGCTTTCTATCCTCAAGCCTGGATATAAAATTCAGTTTATTCTTTCCTTATTGAAACATAATATTTTAACTTGTGCCAAGCATTATATGAGTTTCCATGGGAGACTTTTTAAAATTAAGAAGAACATGTTGTATTTAACCTCCACGAGCTTATAATTTTCTTTGGTGAAACAAAATAAACATAAAATAAGAAAAACATAGTCTTGTGTTTAATCACTGATACTTTGCTTATTTATATATATATATATGTTCTATTGGAGAATGCAGAGAAGTATTGTCAGATGNAGGGAGGCCTGGCGTGCTGCTATTCATGGGGTCGCAAAGAGTCGGACACGACTGAGCGACTGAACTGAACTGAACTGAATATATTCAGGCATTCTGATGTCATGGACATTATATATTTACAATTATTACATTCTCTTGTTCATTTGAACCCATGAAAATAAGCTTTCCTCTTTATGATATTGCCAGTTTGCTTAGGTCATTAAATAACTTGACAGGAGCCCGAATATGATACAAAGGCTTTTTGATGTGTGTGCATCCTCAGTCGTGTCCGATTACCCCACGGCCAGTAGCCACCCGATCCCTCTGTCCGTGGGATATTCCAGGCAAGAAGAGCGAAGTGGGTTGCCACTTCCTCCTCCACAGGATCTCTGACCCTGGGGTCAAGCCTGCTCTCCTGCATCGCTAGGTGGATTCCTTACCACTGACAGGGCAGGGCCTCAGGTCCACGACCCTATTCTTCTCGCTGGTTTGAGAAGCAGAGGAGGGTGAACAGTGCTAAGTATTGAGGGCCGAGAGCACCAGCAGCCCTCATTGGGGTTCATTTTTGTTCACAGCAGGACACAGGATGAGCCGTGGTGGTAGGCGGGGAAGGACTTCTGTGAATCTGGTTAAAGAAAGTAGAGGTGGGAGGAGCAGGGTGAGGACTAATTGGAGGAAAAGAGCCTCACGCAAGGCCCCCCTTTGACTAGAAATTGAGAGTTCTCTATTGACTTGAGGACAGTGTTCCCTGCTACGGATTCCCTGACCGTCACCTTCCTGGATTTGTTAGAGAGGATTTATCTGGGCGATGATGAAAAGAGATAATTATGTAGAAAGAGGTATATGATTAGAAAGGAAAGAATCCTCCTCTGACTTACACATGCAATATCTTGTGAATTTTCTAGATTCAATAGATGGTTTCACAACTAAAACATCAAAGGAACACTTTTTAAGCTGCAACCCGTTCCTGTTCATGCATTGTCCCTCTGCTTCCGTGGCATAATTATAATAAACGTAACTTCCACACAAGAACACTTAAAACAGATGGCTTGCTGTTTACAGTAAGTCCACTACATATGAACAAGTTCTGTTTTGAAAGCAAAGCCCAATTTCTTCACAAGTCTAACAAAGTTAGTCTAGATATCCAGCTAACAACTGGCTCTACAGTACTGTACTATAATAGGTTTATACTATTTTTTACACAAATAATACCTAAAAAACAAATGCACAAAATACAGAGAAAACGTTTTTAATCTTATAGTGCAGTGCCTTGAAAAGTATACCAGCTACATCACCGTGCTTTTGCACTTGCTTCTGGATATCGTGGGCTTGAAAGAAAAATACAATATTCTCTATCCAGTGCTGTATGGGAAAGCACACACAAGCCAACCACTTGTCGAGGATGCACACACATGGCAATGTACTCCAGACTCAGACTCGTGAACTCACTCACGTGATCGGACATGTGAACACATGTTGACAGCTTTGAACGTTCATACATAGGGGACTTGTTGAACTTTTACTATCCCGTCTTCGCCTTTAACAACAGTTTGATATTTGGAAACAACAACCAAAGTTATCATGAGTCTCCCTGGTGGCTCAGGTGGTAAAGAATTTGCCTGCAATGCAGGAGATGTGGGTTCCGTCCTTGGGTGGGGAAGATCCCCTGGAGAAGGGCATGGCTGTCCACTCTAGTACTCTTGCCTGGAGAATCCCATGGACGGAGGAGCCTGGGCTACCGTCCACGCCCAAAGAGTCAGACACGACTGAGCAACTCACACTTCACTTTCAAAGTTATTCTGGGCCAAACGTTCTCAAGAAAGTAGCAACCAAGTCACACCATGTTGTTTTCACAAAAAAGAATAAAATTAATTTATTTACACATTATTTGATAAATGTCCATATTTTTTGAGTCCTGGTAGGTGCCAGGTGCTGTTCTAGGTGCTGAGGACACAGCTGAGGGCAGGACAAAGCCCCTGTTCTCAGAGTTTACATCCAAAACGGGAAAACAGACAAAATATCCAAAGCTGGTGAGTTCACTGAAGAAAACTGACGCATCACGGGAGGACTGACAGTGGAAGAGTCAGGGCTACTCCAGGCAGGGCGGGGGTCCGAGGAGCCTTCTCTGATGAGGCAACACAAGGAAGAACAGGGAAGGGCGCAAGGCTTAGGACTCAGGGCTTCCGCTGCAGGGGGCATGGGTTCGATCCCTGGTCGGGGAATGGAGATCCTGCATGACACACTCACGCTCACACTCACACACACGCCCAAGGGACAGGGAAGAAAAGAACGACGGTGATTTGGTGCCTACATGTAGCAGGTTCCACCTGCCCCATTCATTCAGAATGCTGGCCGCGGTTCTCAGTCCTGTAAATAGCGATTTCACCGCCACAGTGCGCTGCGGTGACACCCTTTCTTAACAACTGAGCCCTGACTCCTCAGAAAGACTCACATTCCCCCAAGAAATCATATTGATATTCAGGCATTCCCACCACTTCGTCCAAGTTACAACAATCTGGAAGAGTTTTAGTTCATCAAGTACAGATAGACAATCACAAGTAGGATCTGTCTTCCAAATTAGTTTTCTAAAAATGTTATGGTGGAAATTTCCCAAAAGTGAAAATAGAGAGCTTGCAAGAACTTTAAGAAAGCATCTCTTTCTCGCTCTGCTCAACCCTCCTGAGAAAGATCTCTCTCTAACCCTCTAATCATTTGCCTAAATTCCCCAGGAGAGACCATACCAGCCCTTTCTTCTCCTTTGGTTTTGCCAAAAATAAGGACATAAGTAGTAACAGACACTTTGGCTAACTGAAACCATTATTTTGGGTTTCTTAAAAACAGACATCTTAGATGTATTCTTCAAACAACAAATTATTTAAGAAAAACTCTACTCTGCAACCCTGCTTTGTTCAAAGTCTAGCAAGTCACA
Organism: Raphicerus campestris; assembly: GCA_006410735.1. NCBI lineage: Eukaryota > Metazoa > Chordata > Mammalia > Artiodactyla > Bovidae > Raphicerus > Raphicerus campestris. Next base: position 321,305 of record SJYW01022416.1, read on the forward strand.
ATTTCTACTGAGGACTCAATGACTGCCAGAACTGTTTCATCCATTGCAAATCACACCAGGCACAAATTTGGCTCTCGAAATTTTAGGCCAGATGCAAGTTTCAAAGCTTTTTTGTCCAAAGATACATAAACTATTTTCTGATTTGAGAGTTGAAATGAATTTGTTTCTCACCCTTCAAGCTCAAAGTCAGTACAATTGCCTCAAGCAGCGGTTTTGAAATACTACTAATTTGATATTTATCAGTATGTTTATAAGTGCAGTGATCAAAGCAGACATCATTTTTTTAAAAATTCTTTATTATATTTTGGAACCAGTGACAGCTTATCCCTCACTTGTGACTATTAGCAATGCCTAATTCGGGTTTTGGTTCTGTGCTGTGTGCTCAGCCATGTCCAACTCTTTTTCACCCTATGGACTCTATGCCCCCAGGCTCCTCTGTCCATGATATTCCTCAGGCTAGAATACTGCAGCGGGTTGCCATTTCCTTCTCCAGGGGATCTTCCTGACCCAGGAATGGAACCTGCATCTCCTGGACTGGCAGGCAGATTCCTTACCACTGAGCCACCAGGGAAGCCCAGAGTTTTGGTTCTTCAGTTCAGTTACTCAGTCATGTCCGACTCTTTGTGACCCCATGGACCCCCAGCACACCCCACCATGCCAGGTCTCCCTGTCCATCACCAGCTCCCAGAGTTCACCCAAACCCATGTCCATTGAGTCGGTGGTGCCATCCAACCATCTTATCCTCTGTCGGCCCCTTCTCCTCCCACTTTCAATCTTTCCCAGCATCAGGGTCTTTTCAAATGAGTCAGTTCTTCGCATCAGGTGGCCAAAGTCCTGGAGCTTCAGCCTCAGCATCCGTGAGCGGCTATTTTGTGCCGCTGTGCACAGCTGATATTACTTTCTGCTGTTTTCTTCCTATGGTTGTCTGTTCCTCGCCACGTGCCACGTCCCTACCCCTCACTTCGTGTCTTCGGAAGTCACCGGGAGCCTTGAAGACAGAGGAGACCAAGCGCCTCAGAGAGAAGCCAAAGAAGCTCCAGTCTGTAGCAACAGCATAGACACGTGCTGTTGAAAAGAGTCACACAAACAGTTACAGGCGGCCTTTGCTTTATTGCTATTTACAGTACCATGAGACCACTTGTTTATCTAAACCATCACCAAAGCAATTCTACTCCAAGGGAATTACCTCCCCACCTTTCTATAGACGCAGTTGCTTCCCATCCGTCCTTAAATGAAAACAAGCACGTCAAGGGCTGGAAAGGACAGGCTGCACGGGGCCAGCATTTTCTTGATGAGTCATATCTGGACTCGCAGACAAAAGTAATCCCATTCACATCCTATTCTTTTCTCTAACCAAGACATAGTCTTCTTGAAAATTATTCGCTTTCCATGAAGAAATTTATGGTGGAAAATATAACTCAAGAGAAAAACTAAGGAAAGAAAACCCTAAGAGAAAAAGGAAGAATAGGAGGCTATCTTTTTTCCCATGTATTTTAAGTTCATCCCCATTTTGCAAAGCAGTCAAAGTGAGCTTTGCACTTCAGTTGACCCCTCCGGACAGGCACACCAGCACAGAGCAAGAGCAGCTGGAAGCACGGGAAGGCAGGGCCGGGCCTGCAAAGAGCTGCAGGCAGTTCTCCCAGGAGCATCAGGGTGGCACTGGCACTATACGGATGCCCACCAGAGAATACTACTTGACGCACTTCCGTCATCCTCAAAACAGGAGCTCTTCTTGAAAATCAAGAAATCGACTGAATTTAAGTGACCCTTTTATTCAATTTCTTCTTCCTTCTTAGGACCTAAATTTACGCCTGCAATCCAGATGACAGATGTACAAGTTACCTCTTCTGGCGGCAGAAAGAACTAAATGCGAAGGGAATCTGGGGCGGGGGAGGGGCAGGCAGGAAATGAGCTACCCCAGGTATTCTGAATCTCCCAAGACTTCACTTCCCAGGCGGCTCAGTGGTAAAAAATCCACCTGTTAATGCAGGAGACTCAGGTTCGATCCCTTGGTCTGGAAGGGAGAAGGAAATGGCAACCCGCTCCAGTATTCTTGCCCGGAAGATCCCGTGGACAGAGTAGTCTGGTGGCAACAATCCACGGAATCGCAGAGTCAGACACAGCGGAGCAACAACACTAATTTGCACACATCTCACCAACAGTGAAACATCATTCCAGTTTGTCCAGGAACAAGGCATTTTCTCATCTCTACTTCCAAGCAGGGTACTTTTTATACCCTCTAAAGCATCATTAACAACATCGTGTGAACTGCCCATGGGCTCTAAATCCCACTTGAATTTGCACATCTCACTCTTTAAGCAGTATTTGGGTATCACCAGTACCCTGCAAGACAGATGAGACGTGTTCATGGCAACACAGCCTTTAACCTTTCCTCTCCTCTCCCACGATGAGGGTGAATTACCATCAGTGATGGGGACCCTGTCTGCAGCGTGCACAATTGATTTGACCTGACTGCCTCCTGAGCTCTAATGGACTTTGTGGCCGAATCCCCTGGGATATAAAATATGTCAGAGTGAATTGGGGCAGGTTAAAGAACAGACTGGCTTTCCGTCGCAGCTCAAATGATCATACATCTCCCAGTTGTTCGAGGCAAAAGATTAAAAATGATCAATACCCAAATCATTTTTTTCCAAGTGTTGCCCTCAGAAATCTATTCTGGTTATTTTTCTACCCCCTGCCAAGCCTGGTTTTACAAACCTTGAAAGAATCCTTTTCTTCAGACACAGAAGTGCATACACAGCTGTGTCCTCAGCTTATTTTTATTTAATTTATCCTCATCTGTCCAGTATTGATTACTCAAGCTGTACAGAAGTCCTTTGGATTCAGATAGTGAATTTCTCATTCTTCTAGTTTACACTGAAGTTTCTATTCACAGCGAGAAAAAGCTCACCAGAAAGGAAGTACGCACTTTGGTTAAACAAAAGAGAAAGTAGTAAAGAAAAGGAAGTCCAGATAAGGTACAAGAAGTAGAAAAAAAAAGATTGAGAAGAAGCAACGTATACTCTCTAAGGGGAGATTCATGTACAGAGAAAAGAAAAGGAAAATCAAACACACAGTGAACCAAGAAAAGAGTACTCTGTTGAGCTTCTGCATGGATTAAGAGAAAAGCTGGTAAATTCTTTGCTGAATAAACTAATCTTCAATATTTAAACTCAGTTCCCTAAAACAATCTTTATTTTACATGCATTTATTAAGTAAATAATACTTATGATCATTATTGTTAAATTACTTGACTCATGTAAATATGAGTATTTGTATGGTCACAGACAATGTCAAGGAAGACTGCATCAAGACATTATTTTAAAAATACAGCTGTATGAATTCAGAATAAACTATGTAAGTATATCTATTTAAAAAAAAAAGAAAAATTGGCATCTGAACAATAATGTGTTAAACTAGATCTCACTGAGTCCAAGAACTTCTTAGGGGATGCCATCCAACTCTGCATTCCAGGAGTCAACACTGGACATGGAACAACAGACTGGTTCCAAATAGGAAAAGGAGTCCATCAAGGCTGTATATTGTCACTCTGCTTATTTAATTTCTGTGCAGAGTACATCACGAGAAACGCTGGGCTGGATGAAGCACAAGCTGGAATCAAGATTGCTGGGAGAAATATCAATAACCTCAGATATGCAGACGACACCACCCTTATGGCAGAAAGTGAAGAGGAACTAAAAAGCTTATTGATGAAAGTGAAAGAAGAGAGTGAAAAAGTTGGCTTAAAACTTGACATTCAAAACATTAAGATCAAGGCATCTGATCCCATCACTTCATGACAAATAGATGGGGAAACAGTGGAAACAGTGACAGAGTTTATTTTCTTGGGCTCCAAAATCACTGTGGATGGTGACTGCAGCCCAGCCATGAAATTAAAAGACGTTTGTTCCTTGGAAGAACAGCTCTGACAAACCTAGACAGCATATTAAAAAGCAGAGACATCATTTTGCCAACAAAGGCCCGTCTAGTCAATAGCTGTAGCAGCGTTAGTTACTCAGTCATGTCCAACTCTTTGTGGCCCCGTAGACTGTTAACCTACCAGGCTCATCTGTCCATGGGGTTCTCCAGGCAAGAACAGTGGAGTAGGTCGCCATTCCCTTCCCCAGGGGATCTTCCTGACTGGGAGATTGAACCCGGGTATCATGCATTACAGGCAGATTACTGTCTGAGCTACAAGGAAGCTCTATGGTTTTTCCAGTAGTCATGTATGGATGTGAAGAAGGCTATGGCACCCCACTCCCGTACTCTTGCCTGGAAAATCCCATGGATGGAGGAGCCTGGTGGGCTGCAGTCCATGGGGTCTCCAAGAGTCGGACACAACTGAGCGACTTCACTTACACTTTTCACTTTCATGCATTGGAGAAGGAAATGGCAACCCACTCCAGTGTTCTTGCCTGGAGAATCGATGGAGGAGCATGGTAGGCTACAGTCCATAGGGTCGCAAAGAGTCGGACACGACTAAAGCGACTTAGCAGCAGCAGCAGCATGTATGGATGTGGGAATTAGACCATAAAAGAGGTTGAGCATAGAAGAACTGATGTTTCTGCAGCAAAGACCCAGCACAGCCAAAAGTTAAAAAAATTTTTTTAATATTTAAAGATACATCATGATTCTATTTAAGGGGTGGGGGTGGCAGATAGCAAATATTTTATGCTATGTGGGCCAAATACATTCTCCATTGTAACCACTCCACCATAGACAGTATGGTAAGACTGAGCATGGCGGGGTTCCAATAAAACTTTACTTAATATGAGTTGCTCAATCATGTCTGACTTTTTGCAACCCCATGGACTGTAACTTGCCAGGCTCCTCTGTCCATGGGATTTTCTAGGCAAAAATACTGGAGTGGATTGCCATTTCCTTACTTAGGGACATTTCTTTACTCAGGGACACTGAAATCTGGATTTCATATACATTTCACATGAAACAAAATATTCCTCTCTTTGTATTTTTTCAACTGTTTAAAAGCATAAATGCCATTCTTAGCTCCCAGCTGCAAGAAATACAGATGGTGGGCTGGAATTAGCCTATAATCTATAGGTTCTCAACCCCTGTTATGCTTTAGAACTTCAGCATCTCATTCCAGTTACACATCTCTTTGTAATTTTCTACCTATCACATCTTCCTCAGACCTTATCTTTCTAAATCATCTTTACAGCATGTCCAAAGAAAAAGAAAAAAACACTTCCATTTCTATATATGTTTATAGTTACACTTTTTGAAACATTTCAGCTCTTTTCTGATTTTCTTGGAATGAGTTACCAGTACGTACACGGTATATGGCATTATATTGCATAGTTTTTTTTAAAGGGCATGGCTCCAATTTTCATTTGGGCTTTACACTCCAATGCCCTTCCAGATGACAACCAATTTTTTCATATAGTTGTTTTAGCAACAGCATATGGGTCAAAGATGATACATGTTTAATATGCTGAAGAGTTCATCAGGAGCATAGGAGAGGAAGTGTGGTGCATGTATTGACCCTAACGTGGAATTTAAAAGAACTTTCTAGCATGAAGGCTCATCTTGCAGTACCTGGGACCCATTCCTACAACCTTCAGAAAAGAACATGGATGGGATACATACAAAGAATCCCTCTTCTATGTTAACCTATTTGATCTCATCTGATCCTCATTTTAACCCTGTGAAGACATGTTATATCATGTCCATTTTTTAAAGCCTGGAGCAATTAAGTGACTCACCTAAGTTAACAGAGTAAACAGTTAAAATAAATTGTAGAGCTAGACCTCCTGCCTCCAAATTCTAAGACCATTTTGTTCTGTTGTTTCACTTCTGATCTGGAGTCAAGGTTATCTTAGCCTGTTTTTCAATATAATTAAATATTAAGAAACTGACCAAGCAGATAGAATACACACGTAAAAGCAAATCCACATATATTACAGTCAACATGTCAGTCATCACTGAGCAAATATTTTATCGTAAATGTAGCATATTATATGGACAATAGAAAAACAACAGTAACATCTTCTGAACTCCAGTAAAGAGGCTAAAAGTCAGTCAGTCCAGTCGCTCAGTCGTGTCTGACTCTGAGACCCCATGAATCGCAGCACGACAGGCCTCCCTGCTCATCATCATCTCTCAGAGCTCACTCAGACTCACGTCCATCGAGTCAGTGATGCCATCCATCCATCTCATCCTCTGTCGTCCCCTTCTCCTCCTGGCCCTAATCCCTCCCAGCATCACAGTCTTTTCCAATGAGTTAACTCTTCGCATGAGGTGGTCAAAGTACTGGAGTGTCAGCTTTAGAATCATTCCTTCCAAAGAAATCCCAGGGCTGATCTCCTTCAGAATGGAATGCTTGGATCTCCTTGCAGTCCAAGGGGCTCTCAAGAGTCTTCTCCAACACCACAGTTCAAAAACATCAGTTCTTCGGTGCTCAGCCTTCTTCATAGTCCAACTCTCACATCCATACATGACCACAGGAAAAACCATAGCCTGGACTAGATGGACCTTAGTCAGCAAAGTAATGTCTCTGCTTTTGAATATGCTATCTAGGTTGGTCATAACTTTTCTTCCAAGGAGTAAGCGTCTTTTAATTTCATGGCTGCAGTCACCATCTGCAGTGATTTTGGAGCCCAAAAAATAAAGTCGGACACCGTTTCTACTGTTTCTCCATCTATTTCCCATGAAGTGATGGGACCAGATGCCATGATCTTTGTTTTCTGAATGTTGAGCTTTAAGCCGACTTTTTCACTCTCCTCTTTCACTTTCATCAAGAGGCTTTTTAGTTCCTCTTCACTTTCTGCCATAAGGGTGGTGTCAGCTGCATATCTGAGGTTACTGATATTTCTCCTGGCAATCTTGATTCCAGCTTGTGTTTCTTCTAGTCCCGTGTTTTCATGATGTATTCTGCATAGAAGTTAAATAAGCAGAGTGACAATATACAGCCTTGACATACTCCTTTTTCTATTTGGAACCAGTCTGTTGTTCCATGTCCAGGTCTAACTGTTGCTTCCTGACCTGCGTACAGATTTCTCAAGAGGCAGGTCAGGT
>SJYW01022416.1:332467-364313 GCA_006410735.1 Raphicerus campestris
TCCTTTTCCTATTTGGAACCAGTCTGTTGTTCCATGTCCAGTTCTAACTGTTGCTTCCTGACCTGCATACAGATTTCTCAAGAGGCAGGGCAAGTGGTCTGGTATTCTCATCTCTTTCAGAACTTTCCACAGTTTATTGTGATCCACACAGTCAAAGGCTTTGGCATAGTGAATAAAGCAGAAATAAATGTTTTTCTGGAACTCTCTTGCCTTTTCGTTGGTCCAGCAGATGTTGGCAATTTGATATCTGGTTTCTCTGCCATTTCAAAAACCAGCTTGAACATCACGGTTCACGTATTGCTGAAGCCTGGCTTGGAGAATTTTGAGCATTACTTTACTAGCGTGTGAGATGAGTGCAATTGTGCAGTAGTTGAGCATTCTTTGGCATTGCTTTTCTTTGGGATTGGAATGAAAACTGACCTTTTCTAGTCCTATGGCCACTGCTGAGTTTTCCAAATTTGCTGGCATACTGAGTGCAGCACTTTCACAGCATCATCTTTCAGGATTTGAAATAGCTCAACTGGAATGCCATCACTTCCACTAGCTTTGTTCATAGTGATGCTTTCTAAGGCCCACTTGACTTCACATTCCAGGATGTCTGGCTCTAGGTGAGTGATCGCGCCATCGTGATTATCTTGGTTGTGAAGATCTTTTTTGTACAGTTCTTCTGTGTATTCTTGCCACATCTTCTTAATATCTTCTGCTTCTCTTAGGTCCATACCATTTCTGTCCTTTATTGTGCCCATGTTGGCATGAAATGTTCCCTTGGTATCTCTAATTTTCTTGAAGAGATCACTAGTCTTTCCCATTCTGTTCTTTTTCTCTATTTCTTTGCACTGATCGCTGAGGAAGGCTTTCTTATCTCTCCTTGCTATTCTTTGGAACTCTGCATTCAGATGCTTATATCTTTCCTTTTCTCCTTTGCTTTTCACTTTTCTTTTCACAGCTATTTGTAAGGTCTCCTCAGACAGCCATTTTGCTTTTTTGCATTTCTTTTCCATGAGGATGGTCTTGATCCTTGTCTCCTGTACAATCTCAGGAACCTCTGTCTGTAGTTCATCAGGCACTCTGTCTATCAGATCTAGTACCTTAAATCTCTTTCTCACTTCCACTGTATAATCACTATCTGTGCTTAAATCCAACTGCTCGCCTTCTCTAATCTTCCTTCTTCCATTCTGCTTGTACAATTGCATTGAGCTAAGAAAAAGGTACACACATGTTTAGGTTTCTTGCCTTTAAGGCATAGTCCCAGAACTATCAGCCAATCAAATCAAGCAGGTGCCACTAACATAGAGCCTGAAGAAGTGGCATCTGCTCTCCAAAGGTACCACATAGTAGCACTTTCAGAGAAAAGCTATTCACTTAGTCTAATTATTTATCTATAAAGAAGAAGTATACTCATAATCTTTATATTTAGGATGATTCCATCATGTTCTGACATTCATTCCAAAGAGACCTCAAGAGAATTTGTGGGCTGGATGTGTTCCATGCTTCACATGTTACCATGTCTTTAGTTTCAACCTGACCTCCCCCACCCCAAAAAAGTTCTTTTATCAAGGTTGATTTTTGTGCAGAAACTTTAAAGTAGCAGGAAAATATTTAAAATAAATTCTTTGCTTGCAAGTGTTTTGATTTAGAAGCTGTGAAATTCCACATGTATTTGTGTTGAGTGGATTGGAATATCTGTAACTTTCAGAACTCAAAATATGTATTCCATAAGAAGGGTTTAAGTAAGTATGAGTGATTTCTTTAACTAAAAATATAGATTATTACTTTTTAAATTATCATTCTGAAAGTATAGTTATTTTATCCTTTTATTAAAATTTTCAATCCACTCATTAGGCAATTTCTGCATCAGATGAGCATTAGAATATGGCAACAATTCAGTCAGAAGCTTTGCCCACCTTTAAATAAATGCCATGAGGCATATAATGTACATGACACATTTTTCTCTGTATTATTAAGGACGATATCACTGGATTGGTTCTTTTGTGTTTCTCACATTCCGATGATAGAATGAAGCACATTAAATCAGAGAATAATGGGAAGGGCATCACAAATGAATCCTAGAGAGTTCATTCAAGCAAAAGAGGTATGTAGAAGTCACAGAGGCTTTTTATGATCAGTAGGCTTTTTTTTACACCTCCTTCACTCAAGCCTTTCTGAATGGATCAGGAGAGTCTCCTTCCACTAATCACTTTGGTGTGACCTTCTCTCCTGGATCTCATCTGGAATAAAATTACGAGTTGCCTCAGCTCTGCACAGGGTTAGTATCCTAATCATGTGTACCCCTGAAATCCAGTGAAGATTCAATTAGTGCTGATGAGGTGAGACCCCATGGTGCCTGCTGCTCTCTGTGTAGGTAGAACATTAGAAAAAGAAATGAAAAGCTATGATTGCAGCTGAAGAAATGGAGGTTCAGACTTCCAAGTCCAAAGAATGGTTATGGAAGCCTCTTGCCTGATTGTCTATATTCTCTTTGGGTTTAATTCCACTAAAAGCAAAAACAAACCTATAACTCTTAAATGCTATGTGTGAAACACTTTTCCTGGAAATATACTATATAATGGGGATAGAATGATGGACATGTCCAAATTCCGTCCCAAAGAAACTTAATTCTACTGAAAGAGATAAACACAAATAGAGATGACTGTAAAATCTGGCAGAATAATAAATGCTCTGAGTAATGTGAAAATTCTATAGGAAGTAAGAATAGTATTTTTGTGGTTTTTAAATGGTTAAAATTAGGGGAGCTTTCACTAAGGAGTTGGTGTTTAAATAGGATTGTAAATAATTGGTAAAATTTCAAGGACTGGATGGAAAGCATTGGCATTGGAAGCTCTGAAGCAGTTTTGGAAACTGCAAAGGAGACATAGTGGAAAAACAAAACAGAGAGCTGTTAACTCTCTTCAACTAAGGCCAAAAAGGCTAAATGAATTATATAGATCATTTCCATCTGTTTTACAGGAGGAATTGAATTTGTTATCCTGAAACTATGTAAGATACTATTCTTCTGCTGTGAACACAAAGTGTATGTTGATATGTTCCCATCATTATGTAAAAATTCAGACTGAATTTTTTCTTGTCAAGTCGAAGAGTAGGGAAGATACTTTTCTCTTTTCAAACCTAAAAAGTAATGTTTTAAATAAGAACTATTGGATGGATAAGACATTCGTTACTAATAAGAAACCCAACTGTGTCTATGGACTCCAAGAAAGCTAAGTTTTCTTTGCTTCTGGTGGGATAGTCCAGGATGGATGCAGAGTGCAAAAAGATGCTGCAGTCACTGAACATCTGGACTGAGAAACTTTTGATAAGAAGCAAATAAACCAAAACACATGTACTTTCCAGCTGTGAGCATTTGAAGCAGTTTAATGCTCATATTTCTGATTTGTATGGAAGACAAGAATTTCCTTAATGTAAGCTCATGCATTCATGACTCTGTGACTCTGTGTTGGTACTATAAGTTCCTCTGGTTATGTAGCAGCCTCTTTTCTCTATTTGGAAAATGTAAGAGCTTATGAAAGATTCAGGTTTTGGAGGCTATTTGAATTCATTTTAGATTTTTCAGAATATAATTATGTCAAGCCTAAATACAACCACAAATATGACCAAGTCTTAAAATTACCATATATGTCAAATCTTTTAGAAAACTTCATTTGAAAAAATTTGTTTAGTTCAAGTTTTCAGAAAAGTAAAAAATTATATGAATATTGGAGTGGAACAGCAAATTCATGAATAGCACTACTATATCTTTTAAAAAGGAAGAAAGATGCCAACAATAAAGACGGATATTTCTATAAATGTCTGACTTCCTCAAAGTCTGAGTAAACCAACATTGAAATGACACAGAAATATGGAGGCCTGGCTTCATACAGGTGTGCCTGAACATCACACTCAATGGGAGCTCCTCTTATGGGGATTCCTAAAAAGATAATATGATACGGGCATCTTTCAATAAAGGGGAAGGGGCATTAGTCAGATTAGCAATTAGACAACCAGACATTTTTCAAGGATTTTGGACAAGTTTCTAAAGCCCTCCCAGGATCAGTTTACTCTGGCATGGATTTAAACAAGAATAAAATGAAGTAAAATGATATCATGCTAATTTCATGTTGGAACTTAGTAAGGATCCAATCAGGACTTCCCAGGTGATGCAATGGCAAAGAATCTGCCTCCCAATGCGGGAGATTCAGCAGACATGGACTCAATCCCTAGATCAGGAAGATTCCCCTGGAGGAGGAAATGACAACGCAAAATGGCAACCCACTCCAGTATTCTTGCCTGGAGAATCCCATGGGCAAAGGAGCCTGATGGGCTATAGTCCATGGGACACCAAAGAGTCAGACACGACTTAGTGACTAAACAACCACAAAAGATTCACTAAATGTCAGGTTTTTTTCATCTCTTCTGTGAATAAATAGAGGGTTGAGTTGGTACCAAAAGATCCTTTGGCTCTGTTTTTAGGACAACATATGGGGATTTAGCCAGGCACACAATTACAGCTCATTAACAATGACAGTTGCTTCCAGGCCAAGTTCCTTTCTCAAACCTCAACACAAATCTTTAGCATATGGCTGAAGCAGCCTTAAAGATTTAAGGGTAAACATCTCCTGTTTGTCATGAACCTATGTATTTGCTAACTTGATTACTTACTTTTTGAAAGAATAAGAAATACATATACATTAATCTTTCACACCTAAAGTACTGTTACTCCTCTCCCAAGGAAACCTAAAGAATTTCTATCAGTTTTGGCAAGGCATAAGCAACCCACCTTGTTGAGAACTATGCTTCCTTTTTACTTTGGATCTTTGAATTATAAATGGTTAAAGAAAATTGTAACTGGAGAACAAAATTTCTGGATAGCTATGTCTTTTTGATTATTATTAACATAGGTCTCCAACATCTGTTATGTCTTATTGAAATGCATCAGGGTAAACACAGCTGCTATTCCATTGGAAAGTGGGAATAAGGAATGGAGGAAGTGAGAAAGGATTTTTTTTCCTTTGTGGGGAAAAAAAAGACTTTTTTAAAAAAATTGTTGTTTCAGTATCCTAGGACTTTCTTGGACTTCCTGAAACTGTAGCATAGCAGACAGACAGATGTAATAAGAATAAACTTAAAACACCCTTTAGAAGAAATACATTTCAGGCACCTTGTGAACCAAGGAAAACTTTTCCAAAGTTTGTTTCTGCTTCTGAAAGAAATGGGTACATCTTCGTGAAATAATTTACAGTTTCTCTTTCTCCCTGAAAGCAGGGAAATTGGTCATACAGCATACCACTTCTTCAAAAGCCAAAGTGCACACATACACAAAGTGGCCTGGTAACTGATGTCTGTAGGTATGAGGTGGTCAGTGCTATCATTGGACATGAAGGTGAAGCTATTCATAGCTCCTGAATCAGTGCTTCTTACCCTGTTCTGTTTCTTCCACTTAGCAGCATGCATGAATCTATATCAGAGACTCAAGCACATTTAAAAAAAAATCATTTCCTTTACTGAACAAGTACTTTAAAAATAATCTGAAAAGTGAATAAAAACAAAAAATTCAAGTTTTACATACTTCCGAAACATGACCTTGGAAATGACCAGAGGTGCCATTTTCCTCTCCACTTTCCTTCCCTGGTTTATTTTTAGAAAGGCAAGGGCAATGTAGCATCTTGTTGTGTCCCATATATTGAAGCACAATAAATGGATGAGAAGTCAGTGCTCTTCATCGCCATACTCCCTAACAACTCGGTGTAAGATAGCTGTGAACTGCAACACCTGTCTCTTATACACATCTTAGAAGAAATACATTTCAGGCACCTTGTGAACCAAGGAAAATTTTACTAAAGTTTGTTTCTGCTTCTGAAAGAAATGTGTACATCTTCGTGAAATAATTTACAGTTTCTCTTTCTCCCTGAAAGCAGGGAAATTGGTCATACAGCATACCACTTCTTCAAAAACCGAAGTGCACACATACACAAAGTGGCCTGGTAACTGATGTCTGTAGGTATGAGGTGGTCAGTGCTATCATTGGACATGAAGGTGTAGCTATTCATAGCTCCTGAATCAGTGCTTCTTACCCTGTTCTGTTTCTTCCACTTAGCAGCATGCATGAATCTATATCAGAGACTCAAGCACATTTAAAAAAAAATCATTTCCTTTACTGAACAAGTACTTTAAAAATAATCTGAAAAGTGAATAAAAACAAAAAATTCAAGTTTTACATACTTCCGAAACATGACCTTGGAAATGACCAGAGGTGCCATTTTCCTCTCCACTTTCCTTCCCTGGTTTATTTTTAGAAAGGCAAGGGCAATGTAGCATCTTGTTGTGTCCATATATTGAAGCACAATAAATGGATGAGAAGTCAGTGCTCTTCACCTCCATACTCCCTAACAACTCGGTGTAAGATAGCTGTGAACTGCAACACTGAAATCCGAGCACATTCATCACGTTTTTATCTGAAACCTTAATGCAGAATAAAAGGGGGATGAGATGGTCTATAATATATTTAGGAGACGTTTCAAAAAGTGAATAAAATCTTGCTCCAGGGAAGAATCTATTATAGACAATTTAGGACCCACTGCAGTTGGAGATGAACTTGAAAACATGCAAATGATGATGTAGCACTAAATTTCAGAAACCTGAATGCTCTGGAGAGTAAATGAGAACCAGTATCATGACATAAATTGCTCAGTCAGTGTGTCAAGCTTTTCTATTTCTTTTCCTTTCATTGCAAACTTATTTACTCTATGTGAATGTTAACACATACGAGATCCCTGGATACAAAATGGTCACAAATTTTTATGATTCAAGCACTCCCGTCCAGATATCTAAGTGAAGAAACCCATCTGATGGGCTGTAAGGCAGTGTAGGTAGGAAAATGGATTGGAGCAAAGCCTTTCACCTGTATTGCTAAAGGCTCTTCTTACCCTGATGACATATTTCTCTCATACCCTTGTGCACACTTGCCATTACATTCCTATTTTTCTCGTCTCTCTAGGATCATTGAGGATTCTCTGAGCAATCAGACAAGCAGTTACTGTACTGCAGTCTCAATACTAGCTAGTCAATGTAGACTCAACAGCCAATGTACTTAAGTCAGATTTCACTATTGTTAGTAAAAGGCATTTATGCTTGCAGAGAGTGAGAATATGCAGAAGAAACTAGGTTCAAAACCTTAGCAAGTGAGTGCCTTTGTTTATATCCATCAAAGACTTGGCTCTGGTGAATATTTAGGAAAACAATATTAATGCTGCTGCTTCAGAGGATCCTCAGGGAAATCTGATAAATATCTGATTAAATTTGTCTCCAACATAATTACATTAAAGTCAAACTTGTTTAACTTTTTCTATGCTTGGTTATCTCCACACAGCCAGAAAGATGTTAATTGGCAACCTAGCTTCTAATGTATTTATACCACTGGTGTTTTATCAGGTTCAAATTTTACAATGCAAATGAGAAGAGAATGAAGTTTTTTTAAAAGTTAATTCAACTCTGAGGTTTTTAGTTTTCAATGAAGGTGATGAATCCTTCAGTTCACTTTTTTTTTTTTTTTTTTACTATTGCTCTTTTAAGAATGTAAATTTTTTGGAAGGTATTAGATGTGCATAGAAGTATTCTGTAACCCTAGACATTAGAAAATAGAGTCTAGGAAAATTTAAAATTTAGAGAGACCCCACCCAACCCACACTGGAAGTATTAGAGAAAGACTTTTCCTTGAGAATTTACCACAGGGGAAAGGTCTTCACATTTGAATTGCCTTCTCCAACTCTATTATCAGTTATGTGGCTTGCAGCTGCCAAGTCATTTCAGTCATGTCTGACTCTGTGTGACCCATAGACGGCAGCCCACCAGGCTCTGCCATCCCTGGGATTCTCCAGGCAAGAATACCGGAGTGGGTTGCCATTTCCTTCTCCAATGCACAAAAGTGAAAAGTGTAAGTGAAGTCGCTCAGTCATGTCCGACTCTCTGCGACCCCATGGACTGCAGCCTACCAGGCTCCTCCATTCATGGGATTTTCCAGGCAAGAGTATTGGAGTGGGGTGCCATGGCTTTCTCCTATGTGGCTTGGGTGTACCCTTAAAGAGCTTTTAATTTAACACAAAAACTTCCCTGGTGGCCCATTGATAAAGAATCCACCTACTGATGCAGAAGACAGAGGTTTGATCCCTGAGTCAGGAAGATCCCCTGGAAGAGGAAATGGAAACCCACTCCAGTATTCTTGCCTGAGAAATCCCAGGGCCAGAGGAGGCTGGTGGTCTACAGTCCACAGGGTTGCAAAAGAATCAGACACAGCTTAGCAATGAAACAACAGCATAAAGAACATGACATAAAAAAGAGCACAAGGGACTTCCCTGGTGGTGCAGTGGTTAAGATTCCACATTCCCACTCCAGGGGATAGGGTTCAATCCTTGATGAGGAAACTAAGATCCCACATACCTCAGTTCAGTTCAGTTCAGTCGCTCAGTTGTGCCCGACTATTTGCGACCCCATGAATCGCAGCATGCCAGGCCTCCCTGTCCATCACCAACTTCTGGAGTTTACCCAGACTCGTGTCCATTGAGTCTGTGATGGCATCTAACCATCTCATCCTCTGTTGTGCCCTTCTCCTCCTGCCTTCAATCTTTCCCAACATCAGGATCTTTTCAAATGAGTCAGCACTCCACATGAGGTGGCCAAAATATTGGAGTTTCAGTTTCAACATCAGTCTTCCCAATTTAGGATGGACTGGTTGGATCTCCTTGCAGTCCAAGGGACTCTCAAGAGTCTTCTCCAACACCACAGTTCAAAAGCATTAGTTCTTCAGCGTTCAGCTTCCTTTATAGTGTAACTCTCACAGGGCATGGCCAAAAAAAGAAAAGCAAAAAAATAACAAAGCCAACAAAAAGCCTAAAAACAATGTTTCTAAAAATAGAAACAGTGCATTAAATTACNGCTCAGCTTCCTGTATAGTGTAACTCTCACAGGGCATGGCCAAAAAAAGAAAAGCAAAAAAATAACAAAGCCAACAAAAAGCCTAAAAACAATGTTTCTAAAAATAGAAACAGTGCATTAAATTACTATACATGCAAA
This sequence comes from Raphicerus campestris, assembly GCA_006410735.1. Lineage (NCBI taxonomy): Eukaryota > Metazoa > Chordata > Mammalia > Artiodactyla > Bovidae > Raphicerus > Raphicerus campestris. The sequence continues at coordinate 341,531 of SJYW01022416.1, forward strand.
TGACACAACTGCCATCTATACTCTTAAGTTTTGCTGAGCATATTGATGGATTTCTATATCCAAATGAAACAGAACATTAAAATGGATACTACCCTTTGTCTTCATTTTGGATAAAGCCCCAGAGGTAAGACAAATGCTGTTCAGTGCTCACACATTCTTAATAGTGGAGCCAAAACATCTATGCATGATTTGCTAAAGGTTGATAGCAAATCTGGTCCAGTATACCATAGATAGTCACTACCTCCAGGATATATAGAAAGGAATATGACTGATGAGAGTGTACTGGTAGAGAGGGCTTCTTATAGAGAGTCCATTGTCAGAGTACTATGTTCTCTCTCACCCAAAATTGGAAGACAGTGACATCTGTCGCCAAGTAGCTGTCTGGAGAAGCCTGTGGCTACAGAGCTAGGAGAATAGTGCTGCTCTGGGAGCAGCCTATACTTCCTAGTTCATTTCAGTTCAGTTGCTCAAATATGTCCAACTCTTTGTGACCCCATGAACTGCAGCATGCCAGGTTTCCCTGTCCATCAAAAACTCCCAGAGCTTACTCAAACGCATGTCCCAGAGTGTAGCTGAACAAATAGATATATATTTCCTGTGGACACATCTGAACTCAGTAGAAGGGTGGGGAATTTGGTCGCTTCAGAGACCCTCCCCATGAGGACAGCTTGAAGGAATGATGTGGCTCTTACAAAGATGAGATAATAGAGTCATGGACCACGTGGAGAGCACTAGGAAACCAACTCAAGAAACATCAACCTATTATGGAGCCACAGATGGAAGATTCTCACTGGGGGTTACTGAGAGGCCCCTAGATTCACTTGTACCAAAAAAAAAGGGCCATTAAGCACCCAAAACTCCTAGAGGGCATAAGTAACAGGTTACACCTGTAAACTCCGGTTTTTTTGAAACTTATCTCTCATCCCACTTCATCAAGCAAATGTACAGTTAAAAGGGCTAGGAGGAAAATTCATGAAGAAGAACACCATCAAACCCTTCCCCACTGTAATTTTCCCAATAGTACCTAGCAAAGAGGAAGCTTCTCTTTTAGATTCCAAAATTTGTCTATCTATCTCACCAGGTTTCATTTAGTCTTGTACATTAAAATGTTCAATATTGTCTATCAATGTGCATTTAATTGTAATGATGATGATATGGTGATGAGGGTGGTGATGGTGATTGTAGGGGTAATGGTAATGATGAAGTGGTGATGAAGACCACACCTACATTTTGAATGTTAATGTGCTATGTGTTTTTCAAGAATTATTTCATTTAGTCCTTGCAGTAAACATGTGAAATATGTTATATGTCTCTAATATAGATGAGAAAATTGAGCTCATCAATTAACAGAGATTTAATAATTTTTGCTATTCAGATTCTTAATGGATGATGCAGAATTCAAACTTGTTTGTTTAAAACAGTAAAAATTCAAATTGAAATTATTTTCTCTATAAAGGTTATTCTTACAAGGGTAATATGCACAAGAAATATTTCTTCTGTTTACTTTGGATTTTATTTTCTCTTTCCAATTTGCTAAGGTGAAAGTTTAGACTACTGATCTTAAATCTATGTTTTTTCTTCAATTATGCATTCAATGCTATATATTCCCGCTAAGTACTGTTTTCCATGCATCCTACAAACTTTGATATTTTGTGGCCCAAAGCATGATCTATCTTGCTGAATGTTCTATGTGAACTGAGAAGAAATGTGTATACCTACTGCTGTTGGCTGCCAATTAGATTCAGTTGACTGATGGTGCTGTTAGTTCACTATGCCGTTACTGACTTTCTGCCTACTGGATCCGTCAATTAATAATAGAGGGGTGTTAAAGTTTCCAACTAATATAGTGGACTTATATATTTCTCCTTGCAAATGTATCAGTTTTTGCCTCACATATTTTTTGATGCTCTATTATAAGGCACATGTATATTATTGGTTGTTAATGTCTTCTTAAATAATTTACCCCTTTATCATTATGTAATGCCCTACTTCATCCCTGATAATTTCCTTTTCTGAGAAACTTTGTTTGTAATAAATTTAGTTACTTCAGCTTTCTTTTGATGAGTGAGCATGGTGTATGGAGAAAGCAATGGCACCCCAATCCAGTAATCTTTTGCCTGGAGAATCNCTTTTCTCAGAAACTTTGTTTGTAATAAATTTAGTTACTTCAGCTTTCTTTTGATGAGTGAGCATGGTGTATGGAGAAAGCAATGGCACCCCAATCCAGTAATCTTTTGCCTGGAGAATCCCATGGACGGAGGAGCCTGGCAGGCTTCAGTCAATAGGGTCGCTAAGAGTCGGACACGACTAAGCAATTTCACTTTCACTTTTCACTTTCATGCATTGGAGAAGGAAATGGCAACCCACTCCAGTGTTCTTGCTTGGAGAATCTCAGGGACAGGGGAGCCTGGTGGGCTGCCGTCTATGGGGTCGCACAGAGTCAGACACGACTGAAGCGACTTAGCAGCAGCAGCATGGTGTAACTTTTTCTGTCTCTTTACTTTTAATCTATCTGTGGCTTTGTATTGAAAGTGAACTTCTTGTAAATAACATACAGTTGTTTCTGTATCCACTTTGAAAGTCTCTGACTTAACTAGTGTATTTAGATCATTGATGTTTAAAGTGATTATTTANACTTTTTCTGTCTCTTTACTTTTAATCTATCTGTGGCTTTGTATTGAAAGTGAACTTCTTGTAAATAACATACAGTTGTTTCTGTATCCACTTTGAAAGTCTCTGACTTAACTAGTGTATTTAGATCATTGATGTTTAAAGTGATTATTTATATATCTAGATTAATATGTAAAATGTTTATATTAATATTTGAAATTTTTTCAAGAAAAGTATTTTTCAAGAAAAAATAAGTCACTTCTTGGAATGTGAAGTCAAGTGGGCCTTAGAAAGCATCACTACAAACAAGACTAGTGGAGGTGATGGAATTCCAGGTGAGCTGTTTCAAATCCTGAAAGATGATGCTGTGAAAGTGCTGCACTCAATATGCCAGCAAATTTGGAAAACTCAGCAGTGGTCACAGGACTGGAAAAGTTCAGTCTTCATTCCAATCNTGCAATGATTTTGGAGCCCCCCAAAATAAAGTCTGACACTGTTTCCACCGTTTCCCCATCTAGTTCCCATGAAATGATGGGACCAGATGCCATGATCTTTGTCTTCTGAATGTTAAGCTTTAAGCCAAGGTTTTCACTCTCCTCTATCACTTTCATCAAGAGGCGTTTTAGTCCCTCTTCACTTTCTCCCGTAAGGGTGGTGTCATCTGCATATTTGAGGTTAGTGATATTTCTCCCGTCAATCTTGATTCCAGCTTGTGCTTCTTCCAGTCCAGTGTTTCTCATGATGTACTCTGCATAGAAGTGAAATGAGCAGGGTGACAATATACAGCCTTGACGTACTCCTTTTCCTATTTGGAACCAGTCTGTTGTTCCATGTCCAGTTCTAACTGTTGCTCCCTGACGTGCATACAGGTTTCTCAAGAGGCAGGTCAGGTGGTCAGGTATTCCCATCTCTTTCAGAATTTTCCACAGTTTATTGTGATCCACACAGTCAAAGGCTTTGACATATGTATACAATTGAATATTACTCAGCCATTACAAGGAAAGAAATTGGGTCATTTGTAGCGATGTGGTCGGACCCAGAGTCTGTCACAGAAAGTGAAGCATGTCAGAAAAAGAAAATCAAATACCATATATTAAAGCATATGTATAGAATCTAGAAAAAAAAATGGCACAGATAAACTTACTTTCAGGGCAGGAAGAGAGATGTATATAGAGAACTGATGTGTGGACACAGGGAGGGCGTGGATTGAATCTAGAAAGCAGCATTGACTCATATACACTACCATATAAGGAACAGTAGGAAGCTGCTATATAGCGCATGGAGCTCAGCTCAGCGCTCTGTGATGACCTAGAGGGATGGGATGGGAGTGGGGAAGGAGAGAAGCTCGAGAGAGAGAGCATATATGTTCACATATAGCTGATTCACTTTGTTGTACAGAAGAATGTAACACAATTATACTCCAATTATAAGAAAAGCAATTATAACCCAATTATAAAAAAAGAATTATATACCCTTAGCAGTAGATGAGGTCACAAACACACATGGCAACAGACCCTGATTAGATCTTAACTGCTGCTCATGCCTGAGTTCTGGAAATGTCAATCATATCCTTCAACCGGCACCTCAGTAATTACTGCACTTGCTCCCAACTTAACATCAGTCTATTTATTCAAATTAGTAAACATAGCCATGGTGATTATTAAGTTTTAATTCTAGTAGGGGAATTGAAATTCTTTTTCTTATTTTCCCAACTGATTTTTTTCTTTGGACTCAGAAAAACATAAAATTTCCCCAAAATTCTGAAAAAGAATCCCTTTTCAGAAAGCCTGCACCACCCTCCATTCTCTCTGTCTGGGGTCCCTTTAATCATGAGGGCTCTCACAATTCCTTGGAGTAAATTGGCTCATTCCTACCCCTCTGCAGATAGTTAGGTTAAATTTTCTCTATTTTCCTAAATTGATTATTTTCCTTTTGTTTCTCATCTCTCCACAATTCGTTGAATGTCTCACCTACTATTTTCTTTTTTCTAGTTACTTTTGTTCTTATGGATTAATATCTTTATACAGATATTGGTGATTTGGGGGGAGGGAGTTGAAAAGAGACAAAAGTGAAATATGATTCTATCATTTTTATTCATGCTCTTTCTTATCTTTTCTGTGGGTTAACTTACCTACCCATAGCTGATAAAGAGAAAACCTTATGTATCACACAACTCTACCCTATCCCCTACACATCACAGATTAGAGAACAAATAGTAAACTCTACCCCAAGCTGTATCTGTCAGATTCTCTCATTCAGAGCTTTTAAATTGTATTAGTAAAAAATACACAGCAAGAGTAATCTCTAACGTGGAAAGAACTGACCCTTCATTTTTATGTATCCTCACTTTTTTCATTAATTTATGTGTGCTCAGTCATGTCCAACCCCAGGCTTCTCTGTCCAAGGAATTTTATAGGTGAAAATACTGGAGTAGGTTTCCATTCCTTTCTCCAGGGGATCTTCTTGACCCAGGGATTGAACTCACATCTCTTGTGTCTTCTGCATCTGTGGGCAGATTCTTTAACAATAGCACCACCTGGGAAGCCCATTCATTTATTAGCAGCTAATTAATTGAACATCTATTATGCACCTAGTTACAGAAAGTCTGGCAGGCTATAGACCATGGTGTGGCAAAGAGTCAGACACAACTGAGCATCTAACACTTCCACTTTTTCACTTCTCTTTGTGTAAGTACTATGATTACAATATGAATGATTCATACTCTCTGCCATCCAGTCTCATCTAAGGCATAAACAAGTCAACAGATAATTATCCCATTATGCTTAACACAGATATATTTACCAAATGTTTATAAAACAGAGAAAGAAGTGCTTATTTTCCAGACTATCAAGAAAGGCTTCACAGAGGACCAGAACACTGAGCTGTGACATTGAGCAGATAAGATGGAGGTGTACAATAAAGGGATCAAAAAAATCTAGATGGAGCAAAGTGTATATGCAACATCCTAGAGGTAAGAGAGAAAAGGATGCATTCAGGATGAGCACAAAATACCACAGGATGGAGAATAAGGTGCTTGGGTGGAAGGTACCATATTTGGTGGTTACAGATGCAGACTGGAAAGGATAATGAAGGAAAAGCTTGGCATTTATTCCGAAAACAGGAACTTTTAGACATGAGAGTGATATGATTTTATTTGCATTTTTATAAGATGATAGTGATATTGTGGGGGTTTTGTGAGTAGCTGAGAGAGGTGCCAGGTTGAAGTTTCTAAGGAAGTTCTCACATTAAGTCAGGAGAGAGGACAATAGTCCAAAAGTTATAGGATTTTTTTTTTTAGTGGAGATATCAGAAAAGTAAGTGTATTTTTTACATTCTTCAAGAAGACTTTCCTGTCCACTCTACAATTCTGAATGATATCTCACTCTCTGGTTTTATACCATCCTTACAATTATCACAATATCAGAATTCCATATTTAGTTTTTGGCACATTGAAAGCAATGGTGATCTAGTCTTATTCATATCAATATATTTAAGACTTAGTGAGACTTATGGGGACTACATGGGTACCCAGAAAGTGTTTATTGAGTAAATGAATAAATGCAAGATAACTTTCTGGGACACCTCAAGCAGTCACTACACTCTGTCAACTGCTAGGAAATAGGAAACGAAGTATTGATGTCCATAACATAAACACAAGAGCATCTCAAGAATGGTAGCCAGACCACCAGGAGTTATATCATCTGGGAATTGGTTGGAAATGCAAATTCATGAAACCCATCCCAGTCCTATTGAATCAAAAACTCCAGAGTCGGGGGACCAACAGTTGGTGTTAGCAAGCTCTCCAGGTCATTCTGATGCAAGCTAAAGCTTGAAGATTGCTGATATAGCCCATTCCAAAAGTAACCTAGGCCCTTGCAAAGAGATTATGTGGTCTTTGACTACACTTAAAATCCTATGTTCTGTAGCCACAAGTCTGTAAACAAGGTTCCACAGGACTAGAAGGGTATGAAATGAAGACTTTTATTGTCATTATCCTGAGTAGAAAACTCAATAATCAATACCTATCTAGTTATGAATGATCTACATGCTAATTTATTTCATGAACAAGAACTCGTTGCATAGGACCCCCTCAATGACTCTCCTGGGAAGTACAATTGAACCACTTCGGTCCTTAAACAGACAGTTCTGACTTACATTGAATAGATGTGTCAAATCATACCACATTGCCACATTGACATTCTATGGACTTCTTTGGTTCAATTCTCTAATAAATGGAAATGTGGCAATTGCTGTGTTGGAATCAGTAATATCTCATCAAAATGTGTACTTTATCAATTTTATTTTCATTTCTTTTGGTAACTGCCAGAATTCTAGCTCTCTCTGTCAGCCAGGCCAGCGGGATGTCCTAGTCTCAATCTGAGTTAAAGTCTTTAATGAAAACACTGCTAAGATGGCCATAATTTTTTGATTAAGCCCAATGAAAGTGATAGTGCTAATAAAGACATGCTATTCTTATTCAAGAAAGAGTGACAGTAACAGTCAGCCTAGAAGGGCTTATTCAAGAACAATTTCTTTTGCTCACTTTTTCATATCCTTAGTATTTTAATCATTTCTTGTCCTGCTATGTTCCACCTTCAAAGTGAATATACATTACACAGCTCAAGCATACTGATTTTCACTTCATGAATCTATAAACCCTATAATTCTTACCCCAAACCTGGCAGTTTAACCTGTCTTTGGAGGAATGATTTAATAACAGAGACATGTAATGAGAGCTCTTATCGCTAAAATGTCACTGTATTTACAAAATATACTACAGGGCACTTACTAATATACTACAAAGTGCTGTCATAAATCATTCAGCCTAGGCTACACTTTAGAAAATACATTAATAAAGTAGAAATGGTTCAGTATCCTTGGCTTTACAACACCCATTTTTTTCCTAATCTGAAATGTTTCAAGTGCTCTCAATTACCACTTTATGTCTTTTCTTATTTAATACTCTCTTGTTGATAGTTTTTATCAAACACTAACTTGAAGATAGCCTACTGTACACTTTTACTATATTTATAGATAATACTAGATGCATCAGGAGTTAAGGAGAAAAAGAAAGGTAGAAAACAGCTATTGAATAAATGCTAATTATAGCATTTCCATTGATTTTTATCTTCTATGTGACAAGAATAGCATATAACCTCACATGCCCAGTATGGATAGGGTGCTGAGTAGATACTTAATACTCACAAGAAACCCGTGAAGTAGGTATTAGGGGTTTCATTTTGTAGGACAGGAAACTAAGACACAGATAAGGCAAGCACTCTACCCCAGGACTAAGGGCTGCTGGTGGTGGTTTACTTGCTAAGTTATGCACAACTCTTGTGACCCCATGGACTGTAACCCACCCTCTGTCCATGGGATTTCCCAGGCAGAAGTATTGATGTGGATTGCCATTTCCTTCTCCAGGGGATCTTCCAAACCCGGGATAGAACCCACGTCTCTTGCATCTCCTGCATTGGTGGGTGGATTCTTTACCACTGAGCCACGTGGGAAAGTCCCCTAAGGGCCATCAGGGAAGTCTGAGATCTATAACCTCAGAAGAATCAGAAAGAGTGTTCTGAAAAGAAATTAGAACTTTGACTAAGAAAGAGAAAGTGTTTGCTTTTCTATGACATCTTTGAAAATACTGAGAGAGACCTAAATGGTAAGGAAATACAAAAAACAGAGGATATATGTAAATATATAGCTGATTCACTTTGCCAAGCAGCAGAAACTAATATGACAGTGTAAAGCAGCTATACTCCAGTTAAAAAGAAAGAAAGAGAATATTGAGAGAAACGGTCTCAAGCACAGGCACCACGAGCCTGTGTTCCTTTACCAAACACTATGTCAGTATCCACACTTTTAGTCCTCAGTGAGGAAAACCTAATATTCCAGGGTTGGCGGTATACAGTATACAAATCAGAGAGTGTGATGAAAGCAGTTTCTTTTCTACCTCCATTATTGTCCTGATTTTTCTTAACAATTATAGGAATTTAGATCACCTTAGGCCTTTGAGTTTCAAAATTACTGCAATCAAGCCCTAGTAAAGTTTTCATTAAAATTTCTTCCCTCAAAAAATAAAGATAACCAGACATTAGCTGCTTCCCCATAAAAGGAAAAAAAACTTCTGAAGCACTCTTGATGAAAATGAAATCAAGATTCTTATCAAAACTCTAGATTTACCTACCAATATGAAGATGTGTAAGAGATAAAGATACATATTAAGCAGTAAATAGGATACAATCAGCAAAATGCAGAATGTGAGCTATTCTGCAAAACAAAAGACCTAATTTCTTCAACAAATAAATTACAAGGAAAAAAGAAAAGAGATGATGGAGAAACTTTAATATTAAAAAGATAAATCAACTGGTTTCAATGTGTGGACCTTGTTTATATACTGATGGAAACTTTAAGAGAAATTATTAAAATATCAAAGGAATGTTTGATGATATTATGGGATTGTTAAGTCTTTAAGATATGATCATGAAGTATTAAAAGTTATTTTTGAAGAGTCTTTAGATTTTAGACATATACTGAGATATTTATAGGTGAAGGTAATGCGACTTTCTGATACTTCCTACAAAAAACTCAAGTGATTTTATGAAAAAGTGGAAAAATGTGGAAGTATAGGTAAAGTATTACAGGTCATCTGAAGGTGTTTGCTGCAGCTAAGCACAGGTAGTATATGAAGTATTCATTACTATTTATTATTCCTGTCTCTTATACACATCTAGATGTGTATAAGAGACAGCNGGCCTTTGAGTTTCAAAATTACTGCAATCAAGCCCTAGTAAAGTTTTCATTAAAATTTCTTCCCTCAAAAAATAAAGATAACCAGACATTAGCTGCTTCCCCATAAAAGGAAAAAAAACTTCTGAAGCACTCTTGATGAAAATGAAATCAAGATTCTTATCAAAACTCTAGATTTACCTACCAATATGAAGATGTGTAAGAGATAAAGATACATATTAAGCAGTAAATAGGATACAATCAGCAAAATGCAGAATGTGAGCTATTCTGCAAAACAAAAGACCTAATTTCTTCAACAAATAAATTACAAGGAAAAAAGAAAAGAGATGATGGAGAAACTTTAATATTAAAAAGATAAATCAACTGGTTTCAATGTGTGGACCTTGTTTATATACTGATGGAAACTTTAAGAGAAATTATTAAAATATCAAAGGAATGTTTGATGATATTATGGGATTGTTAAGTCTTTAAGATATGATCATGAAGTATTAAAAGTTATTTTTGAAGAGTCTTTAGATTTTAGACATATACTGAGATATTTATAGGTGAAGGTAATGCGACTTTCTGATACTTCCTACAAAAAACTCAAGTGATTTTATGAAAAAGTGGAAAAATGTGGAAGTATAGGTAAAGTATTACAGGTCATCTGAAGGTGTTTGCTGCAGCTAAGCACAGGTAGTATATGAAGTATTCATTACCATTTATTATTCTCTACGTTTGTGCATACTTGTAATTCTTCAAAACAAAGTTTATAAACATTGATCTACTATAAAATCAACTTACTATCTGTTTCCCTTAAAATAAATAGTGATCTGAAGGGGAAAAGATGTTACAATCTCACCAGAGGTAAGTTATACAAGTACATGCCATAATTTACAACTTAGTTTCCTGAGTGAAATCCATTATACTATTTTTAATATTTCAAGAAAACTAAGGAAATCACTACTCCAAAGTTATGCAGACCATCCACCATACCAAGTTACTTATGTTTTGACTGATGTAATATCAACTCAGTCTTACTCATCTGGTTATCTTATTTTGTTAAATATATTAGTTAAAATTTGATAGAAAAAATCTTTCACAATAGTGGTATTCTATGTGAGGTTGAGTGATTTAGTAATTGGTTTCTTTAACTAATTATTATAAAACCTTGGTGCTGTGGATAGAATTGTGGCACCTTGATCTTAGACTTTTCAGCCTCTAGAATATCAGAAAATTCATTTTTGTTGTCTAAACCATCCAGTTGATATTACTTGTGATAGCAGCCTGAGCTGACTGAGACACATAGTGTATGTAATCATCACTTCTAGAGATTGTTTAAAAGAATCAAAAACAAAATTAAAAATAACATATGGCCAAACCAAATATATATATATATATATAATTGTATTTTGAGACATCTAGACTCTACCCAAGTTCTACCCAAGCATCTGGCGTTGTAAGTAGCTCACAGATGACCCTGGTGGCTTCCCTGGTGGCTCAGAGGTTAAAGCGTCTGCCTGCAATGCCGGAGACCTGGGTTCAATCCCTGGGTCAGGCAGATCCCCTGGAGAAGGAAATGGCAACCCACTCCAGTACTCTTGCCTGGAGAATCCCATGGGCAGAGGAGCCTGGTGGGCTACAGTCCACAGGGTCGCAAAGAGTGGGACACAACTGAGCGACTTCACTTTCTTTCACTTTCACAGGTGACACCGGTGCCCACTGGAAATCGTGTTCACATCCATTCTGTGTATGTGTGGGAAGCCTCCACAATCAAGGATTAAACTCTGGCACATGTGCCATGTCCCTCACCTGGTTTATACTGCATTTCCAGAGAAGCAGCTGCAGTTGCACTCATTCTCTTTGCAAATCAGAGGATCAATTTAATAATGTTTAAAGAACCTCCCTAATCAAAGCAGTTGGAAAACCTAAAATGTTCTCTCCAGAGGGAAATGTCGGCAAAGATTCAGTTAGCACTTTATATACACTGTTTTCTAGCTGCTATCCCTTCAATGGAGAAGAACTACATTCTTAGTTCATGTACAATTAATTGATAAATTAATGTCCAGGAACTTAGAATTACTGAATCCGAACAGAATAATTAAGGTTTTCAGACACTATAGGAGGGATAAGTCTTCTTTTCATTTTAGTAATTTTCACTAATAATTTTCACTACAGATTAGTTTCCCCACTGACTCAATGGTTTATGAAAGAAATCAGATTTACATAGTTAGAATCAAAATAACAGTTTTTCCCCATATTTTAAAATTAAAACATAATTCAAACATATAAAAAATACAAAAGCCAATATAGCACTAATGTGCCTACTGATTTAAATAAAACAATAATGCTAAAATTGACCACTTTTAATCAAAACTTTTATCTAGTGACCTTATCAAAGTATACTTTTCATATAATTGAATCAACCAGTGTTAAGTATAAATTGAGATGTTTTGACAAATATTCATATACTGTCATGTAATCACCATCACAATCATGATGTGAAATATTTCCAACAGTCTCAGGAATATTCTGTCATTCCTCTTCGCAACCAATGCTCTCCCACCCTCCTAGATCCTAGCAACCATTTATATGCTTTAAATGAAAAAGCAAGCCATGGAAAAGAAAACATTTGCAAGATATATATCTGATAAAGCATTAGTACAAAGAACTCTCACAACTCAATAAAACAACCCATGGTGGGAGGTGGGGGAGAATGAGCAAAAGATTTTAATAAAAACACTTTCCTAAAGAATACAAACAGAAAATTAAAGAATACCCAACACCACTATTATTAGACAAATGCCTATTAAAACCACCAGATATCACTACATATATTCTACTGGTAATAGATATGCCAGAATCACGCTGATAACAAAACTAGATGAAGACATCACATACAAAACAGAAAATTCCAGGCCAATGTCGCTGAAAAACATAGATGCAGAAATCCTCAACAAAATGTTAGCAAGTCAAATTTTTACAATGCATTGAAAGAATCATACATTATGGTCAAGTGAGATTTATTGCACAGATGGAGGGATGGTTGACTACCTGCAAATCAATCGATATGACACGCCACATTAACAAGTTGAAGAATAAAAATCTCAGTAGGTATGGAAAAAGCTTTTGATAAAATTCAGTGTCCATTTACGATAAAAACCGCTCAACGAAATGGGTATAAAAGGGACAAACCTCAACATATGAAAGGCCTTATAATGACAACCCACAGCCAACATCACACTCAATGGTGAAAAGCTAAAAGCACTTCTAAAATCAGGAACAAAGCGTGTATGCCCACTCTCACTACTTTTATTCATCGTAGTATGAAACGTTCTAGCCAGAGGAAACAGACCAGAAAAAGAGATAAAAGGAATACAAATTGGAAAGGAAGACATAAAACTCTCTTTTTGCAGTTGCCAAGATTCTATATATAGAAAATTCTAAGCATGCCACCAAAAAATATTACAACTAATAAATGAATTTCAGTAAAGTTGCAAAATAAGAAATCAATATTCACAATTCTGATGAGTTTCTACACTAACAGTGAACTTTCAGAAAAATAAATGAGGAAAAGCATCCCATTTACAATTGCATCAAAAAGAATAAAATACCTAGGAATAAATCTAACTAAGGAGGTAAAAGATATGTATTCAGGAAATTATGGCACATTGATAAAATAAGTAGAAGGTAGTAAACACAAATAAAAAATATGCCATGCTTAGGGAATGAAATAATTTATATTATTAAAATGACCATACTACACAGGGCAATATACAGTTCCAGTGCAATCCCTATCAAAATAACAATGGCATTTCTGACAGAACTAGAACAAATAATTCTAAAATTTGTATGCTAATTCAAAGACCCCAGAGAGCCAAAACAATCTTAAAAGGAAAACAAACCTGGAGGTATCACAATCCCTCATTCAAACTGTACTACAAAGTAACAGCAATGAAAACATTTTGTTATTGGCATAAAAACAAATTCATAGATCAATGCAGCAGAAAAAAGAAAACATAGAAATGAACTCATAATTACATGGGCAATCAATCTACAACAACAGAGATAAGACAATATAACGGAGAAAAGACAGCCTGTTCAATTAACACTGTTAGGGAAATTGGACAGTTACATGCAAAAGAATAAAATAGGACTACTTTCTTACACCATATAGAAAAATAAACTACAAATGGAATAAAGGGTTAAATGTAAGACTAAAACTATAAAACTTCTAGAAGAGAACATAGCTAGTAAGCTATTTGACATCAGTTTTAGCAATATTTGGGNAAACCGCTCAACGAAATGGGTATAAAAGGGACAAACCTCAACATATGAAAGGCCTTATAATGACAACCCACAGCCAACATCACACTCAATGGTGAAAAGCTAAAAGCACTTCTAAAATCAGGAACAAAGCGTGTATGCCCACTCTCACTACTTTTATTCATCGTAGTATGAAACGTTCTAGCCAGAGGAAACAGACCAGAAAAAGAGATAAAAGGAATACAAATTGGAAAGGAAGACATAAAACTCTCTTTTTGCAGTTGCCAAGATTCTATATATAGAAAATTCTAAGCATGCCACCAAAAAATATTACAACTAATAAATGAATTTCAGTAAAGTTGCAAAATAAGAAATCAATATTCACAATTCTGATGAGTTTCTACACTAACAGTGAACTTTCAGAAAAATAAATGAGGAAAAGCATCCCATTTACAATTGCATCAAAAAGAATAAAATACCTAGGAATAAATCTAACTAAGGAGGTAAAAGATATGTATTCAGGAAATTATGGCACATTGATAAAATAAGTAGAAGGTAGTAAACACAAATAAAAAATATGCCATGCTTAGGGAATGAAATAATTTATATTATTAAAATGACCATACTACACAGGGCAATATACAGTTCCAGTGCAATCCCTATCAAAATAACAATGGCATTTCTGACAGAACTAGAACAAATAATTCTAAAATTTGTATACTAATTCAAAGACCCCAGAGAGCCAAAACAATCTTAAAAGGAAAACAAACCTGGAGGTATCACAATCCCTCATTCAAACTGTACTACAAAGTAACAGCAATGAAAACATTTTGTTATTGGCATAAAAACAAATTCATAGATCAATGCAGCAGAAAAAAGAAAACATAGAAATGAACTCATAATTACATGGGCAATCAATCTACAACAACAGAGATAAGACAATATAACGGAGAAAAGACAGCCTGTTCAATTAACACTGTTAGGGAAATTGGACAGTTACATGCAAAAGAATAAAATAGGACTACTTTCTTACATCATATAGAAAAATAAACTACAAATGGAATAAAGGGTTAAATGTAAGACTAAAACTATAAAACTTCTAGAAGAGAACATAGCTAGTAAGCTATTTGACATCAGTTTTAGCAATATTTGGGGGGGAGGTCTGTCTCTTCAGGGAAGGGAAACAAAGGCAAGAATAGACCACGAGATTATATCAGACTAAAAAGCTTTTGCATAGTGATGGAGCTATCAACAAATCAAAAAGCACACCTACTGAATGGGAAGTGATACTTGCAAAAGATGTGTCCAACAAGGGGTTAATATACAAAGTACTACGAAGAAGGCATACAAGTCAACATCAAAAAAAAATAAAAGAAAAAGAACCTGATTTAAAAAAAGGCAGAGGACCTGAATAGACATTTTTTTAAAAGAAGACATACAGATGACTAACAGACACATGGAAAGATTCTCAAAATCACTAAACATTAGGAAAATGCAAATCAAACTAGTGAGGTATCATTTTACACCTGTCACAATGGCTCTTATCAAAAAGACAACAAATTATTTGCAAAGGATGTGAAGGAAAGAGTGTCCTCATGCACTGTTGATGGGAATGTAAATTGGTGCATGTTCATGCTCAGTCCCTTCAGTTCAGTTCAATTCAGTCACTCAGACGTGTCCCTCTCTTTGTGACCCCATGAACTGCAGCATGCCAGTCCTCTTTGTCCATCACTGATTCCCGGAGTTCACCCAAACTCATGTCCATTGAGTCAGTGATGCCATCCAGCCATCTCATCCTCTGTTGTCCCCTTCTCCTCCTGCCCTCAGTCTTTCCCAGCATCAAGGTCTTTTCAGATGAGTCAGCTCTTCATATCAGGTGGCCAAAGCATTGGAGTCTCAGCTTCAGCATCAGTCCTTCCAATGAACGCCCAGGACTGATTTCCTTTAGGATGGACTGGTTGGATCTCCTTGTAGTCCAAGGGACTCAAGAGTCTTCTCCAATACCACAGTTCAAAAGCATCAGTTCTTTGGCACTCAGCTTTCTTTATAGTCCAACTCTCACATTCATACATGACTACTGGAAAAACCATAGCTTTGACTAGATGGACCTTTGTTGGCAAAATAATGTCTCTGCCTTTTAATATGCTGTCTAGGTTAGTCATAACTTTCCTTCCAAGGAGTAAGCATCTTTTAATGTCATCAGCAATCACCATCTGCAGTGATTTTGGAGACCCCCCAAAATAAAGTCTGACACTGTTTCCCCATCTATTTGCCATGAAGTGATGGGACCAGATGCCATGATCTTAGTTTTCTGAATGTTGAGCTTTAAGCCAACTTTTCTACTCTCCTCAAGAGGCTTTTTAGTTCTTCACTTTCTGCCATAAGGATGGTATCATCTGAATATCTGAGGTTATTGATATTTCTCCCAGCAATCTTGATTCCAGCTTGTGCTTCTTCCAGCCCAGCATTTCTCATGATGTACTCTGCATAGAAGTTAAATAAGCAGGGTGACAATATACAGCCTTGATGTACTCCTTTTCCTATTTGGAACCAGTCTGTTGTTCCATGTCCAGTTCTAACTGTTGCTTCCTGACCTGCAAACAGGTTTCTCAAGAGGCAGGTCAGGTGGTCTGGTATTCCCATCTCTTTCAGAATTTTCCACAGTTTCTTGTGATCCACACAGTCAAAGGCTCAGTCTCTTAGTTGTGTCTAATTCTTTGTGACCACATGGACTGTATTCAGCCCGTCAGGCTCCTCTGCCCATGGAATTTTCCAGGCAAGAATACTGGGATGAGTTGCCAGTCCCTTCTTCAGAGAAACTGGTGCAGCTACTATGAAAAATGTGCCTTTCATCACCACTCCACTGAAAATTAAACTAGAACTATTTTACAATCCAGAAGTTTCACTTCTGGGTATTTTTCCTTATAGAACAAAAACACAAATTTGAAAAGATATATATACCACTATATTCATTGCTTGGTGGCTCAGACAGTAAAGAATCTTTCTGCAGTCCAGGAGACACATGTTTGATCCCTGGGTCAGGAAGATCCTCTGGAGATTGCAATGACTACCCAACACAGCATCCTTGGCTGGAGAATTCCATGGACAGAGGTGCTTGGCAGGCTACAGTCCATGGGATCGCAAAGAGTCAAACACAACTGAGTGACTAACACTTTTACTTCACATTCACTGGATCATTATTTACAAAAGCCAAGATGTGGAAGCAACCTAAGTGCCCATCAATAAATGATTGGATCAACATATCACACACACACACACAATGCAATATTACTAAGCCATAAAAAAAAGAAATCTTAGCATTTGTGACAATATGGCTGGTTATTATGCTAAGTGTAGTAACAGCCTCCTATTGCTACTAACCCTAATAGTATCTCACCATTGTTTGTCAGTTTCTCTTTTATTATGTGATTCTGTGTGTGTGTTTCAGCGTCAGTTTCTCTTAACCCTTATTTTCAGCTCTGTAAACAGTCCCTTCATTAGGAAACTCTTTTCAGTTACTTCTTTTAAGTGTGTCATCTATTTCCTGCTGGGACCCTGACCAATAAAATGGTTTTTCAACTTATATATCTGCACTTGAGAATTCCTGTTTCATCCTTGCCAATATTTGACATTAACAGTTCTTCATTTGTGCCAATTGGATGAGTGTGAAATGAAGACTCATGATTATCTTAATTTGAATTTCCTGATTAGAAGTAGAGCATCTTTTCATATTTATTTTCATTATTTAGATTTCTTCTTTAGGGAATTATCTTTTCATCTGTATTGTTCATATCTTATTGAATTATCTCTTTCTAACTGATTTGTAAACATAATATACATATACATATATATATCCTAAAATCTAATGCTGTGTCAATTATGGCCGTTGAAAATACCTTTGAGTATTTATAAACAATTTGTGGCTTAAAATAAAACTTTATTATGGTATCTTTTCTAGTGCAGAATTTGTTTGAATGGTATCTAATTTATCAATATTTATGTTTTCATGATTTTGGCTTGCTTAGGAAGTTTTCCATGCTTTCATGTCATTAAGTCATCCTATTCTTTTTCTAAATTAAAAAAAAATGTGATCTTATATGTTTTGTTCTATGCATCTGGAGCTTATTTTTGTTTACAGTGTGTTGATATAGTGTCATTTTCTCCCATATGGATAGTCGACTGTCCCAACATCTTTCAATGAATAGGCTATTCATTTCTCATCGAATTGTAATGATACTTTGTCATTCAATAAGATTCCTACATGCATTAGTCTGTTTCTATGCTCCGTATTTTGTCCTACTTTTATATTTGTCTGACACTACACAATATCAATGTGTATAAATCATTCCAGCTGTATAGATGCTTCATAATAGGAGCTCTTCCACTTCATTTCTCCTTAAATTGCATTTTTAAAATTATTTTGGCCAATTGCTTTCCTATGTAAATATTACAGTAAGCTGGCAAAATTCTCCAAAAATAAAAATTTGCTAGAACTTTTACTGGTAGTGAATGAAGTTTTTAGATCAAA
The DNA here is from genome assembly GCA_006410735.1 of Raphicerus campestris. Classification (NCBI taxonomy): domain Eukaryota; kingdom Metazoa; phylum Chordata; class Mammalia; order Artiodactyla; family Bovidae; genus Raphicerus; species Raphicerus campestris. The sequence continues at coordinate 359,664 of SJYW01022416.1, forward strand.
ACCAGTGGATCTGACTTGTTTATAATATTGACCCTTGTTATCTCTCCAAGATTACTGTATCTCTGTGTACATGTGTGTGCTAACCTGTGTGCTAAGTCACTTCAGTCGTGTCCGACTCTATGCGACCCCATAGACTGGACGATGCAGCCCACCAGCCTCCGCCGTCCCTGGGATTCTCCAGGCAAGAACACTGGAGTGGGTTGCCATTTCCTTCTCTCACCTGTGTGTGTGTGTANATCTCTCCAAGATTACTGTATCTCTGTGTACATGTGTGTGCCAGCCTGTGTGCTAAGTCACTTCAGTCGTGTCCGACTCTATGCGACCCCATAGACTGGACGATGCAGCCCACCAGCCTCCGCCGTCCCTGGGATTCTCCAGGCAAGAACACTGGAGTGGGTTGCCATTTCCTTCTCTCACCTGTGTGTGTCTATATATATATATATATATATATATATATATATACACATATATGTGCATGTCCTTCATTTAGTTCTCAATTTTGAGAAAACTTTCTGTAAAAGTTTTGCATTTTTTTGGATTTATTCCTGAGAATCTTATATATTTTTATTACTATTGAAGATGAGATCATTATATTATCTAATAGTACCTAGGAAAGCTGTGCACTGAAATTTCTATTTTGAGACTTAATTTAGAAAATTTTCTGAACACTTTTATTAGTACTGAGTCAAATACTTTCTTAGGTTAATTTTACTTATGCATAATTTTATCATTTGAAACAACTATGATCTTGTTTCATCCTTTTCAGTTCTTATACTTCCACTTTTTTCTTTATTGCTTTATTTTCTTGTCTCATTGCACTTTTGCATTCTCTAATACAATATTTAATGGTAGAAGTAAAAACAAGTGTCCTCATTCTAGCTCCAACTTTAAAGAAAGTGTTTCCTACCACTCACTATTAAATGTGTTGTTTCTTTAATGGATTGGAAGATATATTTTGTAAGATTAAGGAAAATAGGTTTTTTTCATACAGTTAAGATTTTGTATCATGAGCTGGAATTTAACTCTTCAGGTATTTTTTCTAGTTATTTTAACTTAGCATTCTGCTTCTTTTTTTACTCAATGTTATCTCTCCAATGGATTATATTAATAGAGATTAAACTATTCTTTAATTCATTGGGTAAAGGTTTCAGTGGTTATATTTGATTGCTTATATTTTATTTTTTATGATAATAAATACATTTGTCCACAATTTTCCTTCCTTATATTTCCCTACTCATGTTTTGTAATGTATACTTTTGGATGAGGAGTAAGGAGTATAAGAGTTGCTTATAAGATTATTTTTGTTTGTTTTCTTGGAGTTTTTATTAATATGAATCTACATATACAATTGTTTTGTCAATCATATAAATTTTAAAATCTTCATCAACATTATTATTTATGTTTTCATTAATTTTGTAAAATTACTTGCCATAGTTTAGAATACAGTCTTTACATTTTCTCTTTGCTCTCCTTTTGGAACTCCAGTTTTGGTTACTTAAATTCTAGCTCCCAAGTTATTTGACATCTCATATGTGCCATTTCTTTATCTGTGTATTGAAGTCTAGTTTTTTAGATCCATTTTCCAAATCACTAATTTTTCCACTCAGCTATGTAAAATACACTAATCAATACATTCCTTGATGTCATTTCAATGACCTTTTTTCACTTCTTGAAGTTATTTTTTAAAATTGTGTCTCTCCATTTTTCATAATAATCTGTTGATTGTTTGTGATACCCTATATTCTCCTCCTTACTTATGTTTTCTGAGTCTTCCAAATAGTTAACAAGGTCAATTCTTATTACACACAGTTGTGTTTTCCAAGGAAGGCCCATGAGAAAATCCATATCCATAGCATTCCTAAAGAGTTGTTTTGTTTTGTACTATGTTAGGGGTGTTATTCATCATGATCTGATGTCTGTTAATTTCTTAAATCTGGGTCTTACGCCAAATGCCTTATGAGTAGTGTAAAATTGACCCGTGATATTTGTGTTGACCAGCCTTACTGTTTCAACACCTCACACACCTCAGGTGCCTTTCTTGGTCCAGCAGGGATGATCTCTTTATCCCCTTTCATGGAAAAGGCATATATTCCAAAGTCCTGACCTTATGAAAAGGCATTATTTCCATTCTTTTCCCTTGCACATGCCCATTGCCATCCCTTTGACACTTCAGGGCAGATAAATTTTCATTCCCTGGCATTTGGTTCTTTAACTGAGCTTGATATCCCCAAAACTGCCCCAGTGTAAGTTAGTTTCTTCTTTGCTTTTGGCATCTGAAGATTTCCACTGTTCTCTTAAAGATTAGACCAGTAGATAGATAAATGATAAATACCACATTTTGCAGCATATCTATGCAGTAGAGGTATGAGCAGTCTACTCTATCCCATCTTACCAGAGTGCTGGAACCAGATGTATGGAGTGCTTCTGTCTTCAGCTGTCTCCCTTAGCTCTCTCCAATTCTAACCGCTGTTAGGTAAACTTGGGCATTTTGATCCTTTAACGCTGTGTAAGCAATATTGCGACAGCCCTGGCTAATGATAAGGGTTAGAAAGACATGCCTCCATCTTTTTTCCAATAAGTTTAAAAGAGACAGACTCACAACAGAGTTCAACACAAAGTTGCTGCTCTTATTGAACCCTTTGGCACATCCTCATCTTCTCCCAGGTGGGAGAAATTAATTAGAATCTGGTTATAGGAAGGAATATAGGATGGCATCACTAATGCAATGAGGATAAACTTGGGCAAACTCTGGGAGATGGAGAGGGACTGGGAGGCCTGGTGTGCTGCAGTCCATGGGGTTGCAAAAGAGTCTGACACGGCTGAGCATCTGAACAACAACAACATAGGAAGGAAGAGCCTCCCACTCTCCCAGTGATAGAGAATCTGCCTGCCAATGCAAGAGATACAGAAGATATTGGTTCGATCCCCGGGATGGAAAGAGTCCCTGGAGTAGGAAATGACAACCCACTCTAGTATTCTTGCCTGGAGAATTCCATGGACAGAGGAGCCTGGCATGGGGTCGCAAAGAGTATGACATGGCCGTGGAAACTGAACACGCACTCACCCTCATCCTCCATACCATAGTTAGCAACATACCAACACTTTGCAGTGTCAAGTAACTTTCTTTGGCTCTGTCCTAAGCAACCCAAAGCAGGAAGTCCTAGAGTGCTCCTAAAATGATCTGTAAACTGCCAGCTATGATCTGAATACCCATAGGACAAAGGTTGTTTGGCTGAATTTCAAAATGTATTTCAGCTTTTAAAATACATTTCATAAGAAAAGAAATACAGTTCAATAATATTTCAAATCTTGATTTATTTTTATCAAGTACACACCATTCCTCCTAACCTTGTTCTGGTTTCACTGATTTGTATTAGAAACCCAACACAGCATAAACTGGCTTTGCTTCAGATGTCTTTGTGTGTCAGTGGGAAAACAGTCATCAGGATATTCAAAGGGCATCATCATTTTCAGAATCACCAAAAGGGACCTTTGTGGTGATTTTGTATTTTCCAAAGATTTTCCCTCAGTGGTTGTAAATATCCTTGAAAAGCCATGTGAATGGTATCACAGTTTGTTCAGGAGAAATGTTTGCTTAATTTGTCAGCTGAGATATTTTCATAAACAATAGGCTCCCATGAGAAAGCCAGATTCCCAATGTGGTTAACTAACAGTTTGCTGTATTTGCCAAACTGGAGAGTTTGGCAATATTATATTCCTCTCTGTGGCAGGATGGGCTTCCCTGGTGGCTCAAAAGGTAAAGAATCTGTCTGTAATGCAGGAGACCCAGGTTCAATCCCTGGGTGGGGAAGATCCCCTGGAGAAGGAAATGGCAACCCACTATAGTATTCTTGCCTGGGAGATCTCATGGACACGGAACCTGGTGGGCTACAATCCATTAGTTGCAAAGAGGTGGACACGACTGAGCAACTAACATGCTCTGGCAGGAATTATTTATTCTTTCTAACAAAATGAAATTATTTCAGAGTTATATGTAAAGTCAACAGCAAGCTTCTCACATTGGATCTCTCAGTTTTACAGATCTTTGGGTCTGGTGTCTTTATGATGTCTCCTGGTCCTGTATTTAATACCTTCTGGGTTAAAGATCTGTGGCTAAACTTTACCTGACATAACAGAATCAGATGAAAACAGGAGGAGGCGAAGGTTGTACTTTGAACATTTTTGTCTGTGCATGATACTGTTGATTTTCTTATTTTCATTAAACAGTGCTAGTTGTATGTGAAAGTAAAAGTGTTAAATGCTCAGTCTTGTCCAACTCTTTGCAAGGACTGTACCCCACCAGAGTCCTCTGTCCATGGGATTCCCCAGGTAAGAATATTGGAGTAGGCAACCATTCCCTTCTCCAGGGGATCTTCCCAACTCAGGTGTCAAACCCAGGTCTCCTGCATTGTAGGTAGATTCTTATACCATCTGAACCACTTGTATATCTCCTCACGAAGGATGTTTAAGCATATTCATTTTGAAAGCATATAAGATGGTGTTTACTATGCAGTGTTTTTAAGAGTAAGACACTAGTTTAGGCACTTTCACAAGCAACATGTTATTTAATCTGAACATACACCTTTTGCATGAAAGAGTCATCAATCCTGGCTGTTATTTTTTATGGCCAATTCGATTATCTCCTCTCCT
>SJYW01022416.1:370151-420491 GCA_006410735.1 Raphicerus campestris
TCAGGCTCCTCTGCCCATGGAATTTTCCAGGCAAGAATACTGGGATGAGTTGCCAGTCCCTTCTTCAGAGAAACTGGTGCAGCTACTATGAAAAATGTGCCTTTCATCACCACTCCACTGAAAATTAAACTAGAACTATTTTACAATCCAGAAGTTTCACTTCTGGGTATTTTTCCTTATAGAACAAAAACACAAATTTGAAAAGATATATATACCACTATATTCATTGCTTGGTGGCTCAGACAGTAAAGAATCTTTCTGCAATCCAGGAGACACATGTTTGATCCCTGGGTCAGGAAGATCCTCTGGAGATTGCAATGACTACCCAAGACAGCATCCTTGGCTGGAGAATTCCATGGACAGAGGTGCTTGGCAGGCTACAGTCCATGGGATCGCAAAGAGTCAAACACAACTGAGTGACTAACACTTTCACTTCACATTCACTGGATCATTATTTACAAAAGCCAAGATGTGGAAGCAACCTAAGTGCCCATCAATAAATGATTGGATCAACATATCACACACACACACACACACACAATGCAATATTACTAAGCCATAAAAAAAAGAAATCTTAGCATTTGTGACAATATGGCTGGTTATTATGCTAAGTGTAGTAACAGCCTCCTATTGCTACTAACCCTAATAGTATCTCACCATTGTTTGTCAGTTTCTCTTTTATTATGTGATTCTGTGTGTGTGTTTCAGCGTCAGTTTCTCTTAACCCTTATTTTCAGCTCTGTAAACAGTCCCTTCATTAGGAAACTCTTTTCAGTTACTTCTTTTAAGTGTGTCATCTATTTCCTGCTGGGACCCTGACCAATAAAATGGTTTTTCAACTTATATATCTGCACTTGAGAATTCCTGTTTCATCCTTGCCAATATTTGACATTAACAGTTCTTCATTTGTGCCAATTGGATGAGTGTGAAATGAAGACTCATGATTATCTTAATTTGAATTTCCTGATTAGAAGTAGAGCATCTTTTCATATTTATTTTCATTATTTAGATTTCTTCTTTAGGGAATTATCTTTTCATCTGTATTGTCCATATCTTATTGAATTATCTCTTTCTAACTGATTTGTAAACATAATATACATATACATATATATATCCTAAAATCTAATGCTGTGTCAATTATGGCCGTTGAAAATACCTTTGAGTATTTATAAACAATTTGTGGCTTAAAATAAAACTTTATTATGGTATCTTTTATAGTGCAGAATTTGTTTGAATGGTATCTAATTTATCAATATTTATGTTTTCATGATTTTGGCTTGCTTAGGAAGTTTTCCATGCTTTCATGTCATTAAGTCATCCTATTCTTTTTCTAAATTAAAAAAAATGTGATCTTATATGTTTTGTTCTATGCATCTGGAGCTTATTTTTGTTTACAGTGTGTTGATATAGTGTCATTTTCTCCCATATGGATAGTCGACTGTCCCAACATCTTTCAATGAATAGGCTATTCATTTCTCATCGAATTGTAATGATACTTTGTCATTCAATAAGATTCCTACATGCATTCGTCTGTTTCTATGCTCCGTATTTTGTCCTACTTTTATATTTGTCTGACACTACACAATATCAATGTGTATAAATCATTCTAGCTGTATAGATGCTTCATAATAGGAGCTCTTCCACTTCATTTCTCCTTAAATTGCATTTTTAAAATTATTTTGGCCAATTGCTTTCCTATGTAAATATTACAGTAAGCTGGCAAAATTCTCCAAAAATAAAAATTTGCTAGAACTTTTACTGGTAGTGAATGAAGTTTTTAGATCAAAACCAGTGGATCTGACTTGTTTATAATATTGACCCTTGTTATCTCTCCAAGATTACTGTATCTCTGTGTACATGTGTGTGCCAGCCTGTGTGCTAAGTCACTTCAGTCGTGTCCGACTCTATGCGACCCCATAGACTGGACGATGCAGCCCACCAGCCTCCGCCGTCCCTGGGATTCTCCAGGCAAGAACACTGGAGTGGGTTGCCATTTCCTTCTCTCACCTGTGTGTGTCTATATATATATATATATATATATATATATATATACACATATATGTGCATGTCCTTCATTTAGTTCTCAATTTTGAGAAAACTTTCTGTAAAAGTTTTGCATTTTTTTGGATTTATTCCTGAGAATCTTATATATTTTTATTACTATTGAAGATGAGATCATTATATTATCTAATAGTACCTAGGAAAGCTGTGCACTGAAATTTCTATTTTGAGACTTAATTTAGAAAATTTTCTGAACACTTTTATTAGTACTGAGTCAAATACTTTCTTAGGTTAATTTTACTTATGCATAATTTTATCATTTGAAACAACTATGATCTTGTTTCATCCTTTTCAGTTCTTATACTTCCACTTTTTTCTTTATTGCTTTATTTTCTTGTCTCATTGCACTTTTGCATTCTCTAATACAATATTTAATGGTAGAAGTAAAAACAAGTGTCCTCATTCTAGCTCCAACTTTAAAGAAAGTGTTTCCTACCACTCACTATTAAATGTGTTGTTTCTTTAGTGGATTGGAAGATATATTTTGTAAGATTAAGGAAAATAGGTTTTTTTCATACAGTTAAGATTTTGTATCATGAGCTGGAATTTAACTCTTCAGGTATTTTTTCTAGTTTTTTTAACTTAGCATTCTGCTTCTTTTTTTACTCAATGTTATCTCTCCAATGGATTATATTAATAGAGATTAAACTATTCTTTAATTCATTGGGTAAAGGTTTCAGTGGTTATATTTGATTGCTTATATTTTATTTTTTATGATAATAATGACATTTGTCCACAATTTTCCTTCCTTATATTTCCCTACTCATGTTTTGTAATGTATACTTTTGGATGAGGAGTAAGGAGTATAAGAGTTGCTTATAAGATTATTTTTGTTTGTTTTCTTGGAGTTTTTATTAATATGAATCTACATATACAATTGTTTTGTCAATCATATAAATTTTAAAATCTTCATCAACATTATTATTTATGTTTTCATTAATTTTGTAAAATTACTTGCCATAGTTTAGAATACAGTCTTTACATTTTCTCTTTGCTCTCCTTTTGGAACTCCAGTTTTGGTTACTTAAATTCTAGCTCCCAAGTTATTTGACATCTCATATGTGCCATTTCTTTATCTGTGTATTGAAGTCTAGTTTTTTAGATCCATTTTCCAAATCACTAATTTTTCCACTCAGCTATGTAAAATACACTAATCAATACATTCCTTGATGTCATTTCAATGACCTTTTTTCACTTCTTGAAGTTATTTTTTAAAATTGTGTCTCTCCATTTTTCATAATAATCTGTTGATTGTTTGTGATACCCTATATTCTCCTCCTTACTTATGTTTTCTGAGTCTTCCAAATAGTTAACAAGGTCAATTCTTATTACACACAGTTGTGTTTTCCAAGGAAGGCCCGTGAGAAAATCCATATCCATAGCATTCCTAAAGAGTTGTTTTGTTTTGTACTATGTTAGGGGTGTTATTCATCATGATCTGATGTCTGTTAATTTCTTAAATCTGGGTCTTACGCCAAATGCCTTATGAGTAATGTAAAATTGACCCGTGATATTTGTGTTGACCAGCCTTACTGTTTCAACACCTCACACACCTCAGGTGCCTTTCTTGGTCCAGCAGGGATGATCTCTTTATCCCCTTTCATGGAAAAGGCATATATTCCAAAGTCCTGACCTTATGAAAAGGCATTATTTCCATTCTTTTCCCTTGCACATGCCCATTGCCATCCCTTTGACACTTCAGGGCAGATAAATTTTCATTCCCTGGCATTTGGTTCTTTAACTGAGCTTGATATCCCCAAAACTGCCCCAGTGTAGGTTAGTTTCTTCTTTGCTTTTGGCATCTGAAGAGTTCCACTGTTCTCTTAAAGATTAGACCAGTAGATAGATAAATGATAAATACCACATTTTGCAGCATATCTATGCAGTAGAGGTATGAGCAGTCTACTCTATCCCATCTTACCAGAGTGCTGGAACCAGATGTATGGAGTGCTTCTGTCTTCAGCTGTCTCCCTTAGCTCTCTCCACTTCTAACCGCTGTTAGGTAAACTTGGGCATTTTGATCCTTTTACGCTGTGTAAGCAATATTGCGACAGCCCTGGCTAATGATAAGGGTTAGAAAGACATGCCTCCATCTTTTTTCCAAAAAGTTTAAAAGAGACAGACTCACAACAGAGTTCAACACAAAGTTGCTGCTCTTATTGAACCCTTTGGCACATCCTCATCTTCTCCCAGGTGGGAGAAATTAATTAGAATCTGGTTATAGGAAGGAATATAGGATGGCATCACTAATGCAATGAGGATAAACTTGGGCAAACTCTGGGAGATGGAGAGGGACTGGGAGGCCTGGTGTGCTGCAGTCCATGGGGTTGCAAAAGAGTCTGACACGGCTGAGCATCTGAACAACAACAACATAGGAAGGAAGAGCCTCCCACTCTCCCAGTGATAGAGAATCTGCCTGCCAATGCAAGAGATACAGAAGATATTGGTTCGATCCCTGGGATGGAAAGAGTCCCTGGAGTACGAAATGACAACCCACTCTAGTATTCTTACCTGGAGAATTCCATGGACAGAGGAGCCAGGCATGGGGTCGCAAAGAGTATGACATGGCCGTGGAAACTGAACACACACTCACCCTCATCCTCCATACCATAGTTAGCAACATACCAACACTTTGCAGTGTCAAGTAGCTTTCTTTGGCTCTGTCCTAAGCAACCCAAAGCAGGAAGTCCTAGAGTGCTCCTAAAATGATCTGTAAACTGCTAGCTATGATCTGAATACCCATAGGACAAAGGTTGTTTGGCTGAATTTCAAAATGTATTTCAGCTTTTAAAATATATTTCATAAGAAAAGAAACACAGTTCAATAATATTTCAAATCTTGATTTATTTTTATCAAGTACACACCATTCCTCCTAACCTTGTTCTGTTTTCACTGATTTGTATTAGAAACCCAACACAGCATAAACTGGCTTTGCTTCAGATGTCTTTGTGTGTCAGTGGGAAAACAGTCATCAGGATATTCAAAGGGCATCATCATTTTCAGAATCACCAAAAGGGACCTTTGTGGTGATTTTGTATTTTCCAAAGATTTTCCCTCAGTGGTTGTAAATATCCTTGAAAAGCCATGTGAATGGTATCACAGTTTGTTCAGGAGAAATGTTTGCTTAATTTGTCAGCTGAGATATTTCCATAAACAATAGGCTCCCATGAGAAAGCCAGATTCCCAATGTGGTTAACTAACAGTTTGCTGTATTTGCCAAATTGGAGAATTTGGCAATATTATATTCCTCTCTGTGGCAGGATGGGCTTCCCTGGTGGNCCATAAACAATAGGCCCCCATGAGAAAGCCAGATTCCCAATGTGGTTAACTAACAGTTTGCTGTATTTGCCAAATTGGAGAATTTGGCAATATTATATTCCTCTCTGTGGCAGGATGGGCTTCCCTGGTGGCTCAAAAGGTAAAGAATCTGTCTATAATGCAGGAGACACAGGTTCAATCCCTGGGTGGGGAAGATCCCCTGGAGAAGGAAATGGCAACCCACTATAGTATTCTTGCCTGGGAGATCTCATGGACACGGAACCTGGTGGGCTACAATCCATTAGTTGCAAAGAGGTGGACACGACTGAGCAACTAACATGCTCTGGCAGGAATTATTTATTCTTTCTAACAAAATGAAATTATTTCAGAGTTATATGTAAAGTCAACAGCAAGCTTCTCACATTGGATCTCTCAGTTTTACAGATCTTTGGGTCTGGTGTCTTTATGATGTCTCCTGGTCCTGTATTTAATACCTTCTGGGTTAAAGATCTGTGGCTAAACTTTACCTGACATAACAGAATCAGATGAAAACAGGAGGAGGCGAAGGTTGTACTTTGAACATTTTTGTCTGTGCATGATACTGTTGATTTTCTTATTTTCATTAAACAGTGCTAGTTGTATGTGAAAGTAAAAGTGTTAAATGCTCAGTCTTGTCCAACTCTTTGCAAGGACTGTACCCCACCAGAGTCCTCTGTCCATGGGATTCCCCAGGTAAGAATATTGGAGTAGGCAACCATTCCCTTCTCCAGGGGATCTTCCCAACTCAGGTGTCAAACCCAGGTCTCCTGCATTGTAGGTAGATTCTTATACCATCTGAGCCACTTGTATATCTCCTCACGAAGGATGTTTAAGCATATTCATTTTGAAAGCATATAAGATGGTGTTTACTATGCAGTGTTTTTAAGAGTAAGACACTAGTTTAGGCACTTTCACAAGCAACATGTTATTTAATCTGAACATACACCTTTTGCATGAAAGAGTCATCAATCCTGGCTGTTATTTTTTATGGCCAATTCGATTATCTCCTCTCCTATAATTTGTCTGCATTTCTTCTTTGCCTCCCTTCCCTTAATGCTAAAGTCCTCATTCTTACCTTGGTTGGAACACACACATCAAGTGGCTTTGACACTCAGGTGCAATTACCAATGATGCATTTGCCTCGATGCAAATGTCAGAATGTAGCAGCCGAAAGGTTACCTCCCGCACTGCAGGAATAATCACCCTGCAAATTGCCAGAGCTCTATTCACTCCATGTCTCTTTCGGTTCCAGTTCCAGAGAGGTTTCTCTCATCAGTCACCGAAACTGACCCCTAAATCTACGTCTCCCAGGCCAGTCGCACTAATTGGCAATCCCAGGTTTTGTTTTCTCTGAATGCTCAGGAAAGGAAGTTCCTCTGTGGAAATATCAGGTGGGTTTGACTTCGAGGGACCCATTCTTGAAGGGTTTTTACCTCCCATCTGATAAAGAGCTTCCGTCTTTAGAGCCCGTGGGTCATCCCTTGTTGATGTCTTCGGGCTGAAAGTCAGGGGGAAGTGTCATCGGGCTTCATTATGAATGCCTGGCATCCCTGTCTCCTTCAGTCTCTGAAGATCTCATCTCTCTTTTTTCCCTGTCTTTAATGATCCCATTAAGGAGAAGAACAGGTGAGGCCAGAGGCACTTCCGGGGGCTCAGGGAGAGAGTGGGAGACAGGCAAACAGGGAACTGGCGTGGGGTAGATGGAGAAGTACGTTTCAGCTCTGGTTGCGGCTGCTATTTTGCTCCTCTCTAGTTTGGAGAGGAGGTAGGGACACTCCTGCTGGCTTTCTCCAACGCAGCTGAGACCTTTATGAAATCACTGCAGAGGCAGGGGCGGCAGGCACTATTTTTATCTCCAAATTGATTCAGCTGCAGCGGCTGCTGTGCCTCTGACTTCATTGCTTCCCGGCCCTCCCCCTCGCAACCCTCCCTCCCTGCTTCCGCTTGATTTGGGGACTTCTCTCCGCTCAGCCCCGTGGCCTGGCGGGCGGGGCGCCGGCCGGGCTCTGCCGGTTGCTGATAGCGGCGGGAGCCGACCCTCCGCAGGCTCTGACAGCCCTCCGAGGCGCGCAGCAGACAGCCGCTCGGGCCATGCCAACCTCTAATTGTTCTCCCTCCAATTTCCCCTGCCCTTGGGAACCGGGTTCCACAAAGAAATTTCATCAATTGAAATGCTGCGTGCCTNCAGCTGCAGCGGCTGCTGTGCCTCTGACTTCATTGCTTCCCGGCCCTCCCCCTCGCAACCCTCCCTCCCTGCTTCCGCTTGATTTGGGGACTTCTCTCTGCTCAGCCCCGTGGCCTGGCGGGCGGGGCGCCGCCGGGCTCTGCCGGTTGCTGATAGCAGCCGGAGCCGACCCTCCGCAGGCTCTGACAGCCCTCCGAGGCGCGCAGCAGACAGCCGCTCGGGCCATGCCAACCTTCAATTGTTCTCCCTCCAATTTCCCCTGCCCTTGGGAACCGGGTTCCACAAAGAAATTTCATCAATTGAAATGCTGCGTGCCTGAATATTTGCCCAGTGCTCGCCATCCGAGGAAGGTCTGGGGTTTGCAGACGCCGTTGCTGGGAGGAAAGGACATTTACAAGCAAGCCTTTTCATCTCCTCTTCCTTCCCTGGTTGATGGGCTTCAAACTGAAGCTTTTGGAGAAGGCAGCTTGCCTGAGGGACTAGGGGAGATTTCCTTGTTCGAGGACCAAAATCACATGACTGCCTGTGCCACCTCCGTTTTGCATGGGATGCCTGAGACTCCCTGTCTCTGAAATGATGGGAGCTTTGCGAGTACCAAGTAGTTCTGTTCACATCTCCCTCCCCTGTGCCTATTGAGTAGGGAGCTGGTCCTCAGAAACAGGTGTTACAGTGGGACCTTTGCGGGCAGGGAGGCGTGCTTGTTTAAAGGATCACAGCTTCATGCGCTGTGATGACTTAGATGGATGGGATGAGAGTGGGGGCTGGAATGGAGACCCAAGAGGGAGGGGATATATCTATACATCTAGCTGATTTTCTTGCTTATATACCAGAAACTAACATGACGTTGCAAAGCAACTATACTCCCAATAAGTTAAAAAAAAAAAAAAAAAAAGAAAGACAAAGTGTTCATTGGTTGTGGATCAGGCTGTCTCCAGGACTCCTTGGTCAATTATTGAAACTCTCAGACTTGACATGGATCCTGCACTGAGCCTGATGAAGAATCAGTGAAGGCGGGTGGGCGGGCTGGTGGATTAAGTGAGTGACTGAGTGACCCTCATTCAGGGCAAGTTGTGATAGTCTCAGCAAATGTTGGATATGGCAGTCAATGTTCTGGGGGGCAACACTGTTGCTCTCACTAGAAGGAGCCTATCACCTAGTAGGGGATATGGAATATGAGCAAATCCAAAATGAAGCCTCGATGGAATTAGATACAAGGTGAAAAGGAAGGTGACCAATAAGTGTTTAAATGCAGGCCTTAGTATACTGATTCCCTGGTGGCTCAGATAGTAAAGAATCTGCCTGTAATGGGGGAGACCTAGGTTCGATCCCTGAATTGGGAAGATCCCCTAGAGAAAGGAATGGCTACCCAAGAATGGTATTCTTGCCTGGAAAATTCCACAGACAAAGGAGCCTGGCAGGCTACAGTCCATTAGGTGGCAAAGAGTCGGACAAGACAGCGACACTCACTTTCTTTGACTTTCAACCTATGTTCTCAATACAGTTCAGTTTCTTAGTCATGTCCAACTCTTTGCAACCCCATGAACTACAGCACGCCAGGATTCTCTATCCATCACCAACTCCCAGATCTTGCTCATACTCATGTCCTTTGAGTTGGTGATGCCATCCAACCATCTCATCATCTGTTGTCCCCTTCTCCTCCTGCCTCCAGTCTTTCCCAGCATCAGGTTCTTTTCCAATGAGTCAGTTCTTCGCATCAGGTGGCCAAAGTATTGGAGTTTCACCTTCAGCATCAGCCCTTCCAATGAATATTCAGGACTGATTTCCTTTAGGATGGACTGGTTTGATCCCCTTGCAGTCCAAGGGACTCTCAAGAGTCTTCTCCAACACCACAGTTCAAAAGCATCAATTCTTTAGTTCCCAGCTTTCTTTATGGTCCAACTCTCATATTCATACATGAATACTGGAAAAATCACAGCTTTGACTCTTGGACATTTGTCAGCAAAATAATGTCTCTGCTTTTTAATATGNAGTTCCCAGCTTTCTTTATGGTCCAACTCTCATATCCATACATGAATACTGGAAAAATCACAGCTTTGACTCTTGGACATTTGTCAGCAAAATAATGTCTCTGCTTTTTAATATGCTGTCTAGTTTGATCATAGCTTTTCTTCCAAAGAGCAAGTGTCTTAATTTCATGGCTTCAGTCAAACAATCTTCAGTGATTTTGGAGCCCCCCNCTGAACGATTTCACTTGCACTTTCAAGCTATCTGGGGCCAGTGTTCTGTGTTTTTCTCATCCTGAGATCCCTTGGGGCTCACCATAGGAGTGGCTGCAGTCTGATGGCTGCTGATTGCAGCTGTTTTTCTCCTTCCGGAGTGCCCTGGAGGGCTGGAAACCCTGTTGACTGTGACATCCTTGTTTATTGATATGGCTGGAAGTATTCCAATTTTTACTATCTTTCATAAAAAGAGAAGCCACAATCATCTCTGAGCCAGAATACCGCAACCCAATTTTGGTGGCTCAAATGCTGATAAGAGTAAGCACTTGATAGGTAATGCCCATAGTTCAAGGCTGTTATGAGTTTCAAGACACTCATGTTACACACACATCATGACCCTAAAGTGTGTTCTTTGCACAAAAATGTTTGTTACTCGTATGCAATATTTTTCTATAAGAGATACAAAATGTGCATGTTATAATTTCATAGTTACTTTTGCTTCCCATGATATAGCACATTTTCAAAGTTTTAACCATTAAAGACAATTGTCATTCAATTAAACAAAAAAAGTCATAAATTGGTACAGTAGTCATAAAAGAGTTAAAAAGTAGCTGGACTTTCATGTTTCCTTCTGTAATAGATATTCTCAAAATACCTTTTTTTTCACCCATTTTTTTCCTAGATTAGTTTAAATAATGAGATTAAAAACTATTTTAAATGTATATGAAAATGTATATCAGTGGTAGGGACAATGTAGATGCTCAGTAAATGTTTTTGCTTCCTTCCAAGAAGGTTAGTCTGGCTCAGGTGGTAAAGAATCTGCCTGCAATGCAGGAGACCTGAGTTCAGTCTCTGAATTGGAAAGATCCCCTGGAGAAGGGACTGGCTACCCACTCCAGTATTCATGCCTGGAGAATTCCATGGGCAGAGGAGGCTGGTGGGCTATGGGCCATGGGATGGCAAAGAGTCAGACACAACTGAGTAGCTAACAATTTCAGTTCACATAAGCAGGTTAAAAATATTTCAGTCTCATTAGTGAGATCATTTACTATACAAAACAGATATTTCCAAAGGGAAAGGCTTTGAATAATGGGAAAGGCTCTTCTAGATATCAGCCTTAGAATAGATCCTTACTTGGGAACAGCATAAGACTCATTCTTTTTCAACAAGGAGAACATCATGTCCATTAGCCTTGGGAAGAATTACATAAAATACTCATGTCTTTGAATGAAGACCGAGTTTGCGTCATGGAAATTAGGGCCAGAAAGAGGAAGAGCTACATAAATGATGAGTTCCATGTAACTGAGGCAGAAACACTGAACTTTGAAACTGGCACTTTGCCCAGTTGTAGACAGAGTTTCAGAGAAGGCGATGGCACCCCATTCCAGTACTTTTGCCTGGAAAATCCCATGGACAGAGGAGCCTGGTGGACTGCAGTCCATGGGGTCGCTAGGAGTCGGACATGACTGAGTGACTTCACTTTCACTTTTCACTTTCATGCACTGGAGAAGGAAATGGCAACCCACTCCAGTGTTCTTGCCTGGAAAATCCCAGGCACAGGGGAGCCCAGTGGGCTGCCGTCTATGGGGTCACACAGAGTCGGACACGACTGAAGTGACTTAGCAGCAGCAGACAGTCTGCCCAATACACAAGATTCCTGATGTAAGCATATTAGCATTAACACCAGGAACTGGTACTGTCAGTGTGGCAGCCTGCCTGGCAGAGAGAATGATGCAGATCATTAACACTGGCAACAACAGAACAGAAGCATGACCTGGCCATCTCTGCCCACAGATGAGAAAAGGTGGCAGCTAATGAGAGGGTCAGTCTTGTGAGACAATTTAAATACCTCATTTAATCTCTGTAACTTCAAAAGGTAAATATCATTATTACTATTTCAAAGAAGAAGGAACTGAGGTTGTTTAAGTTCCCCTTGGGCCATCTGTTAAGTAGTTGAACAAGAAACAGGACCTGGGCATGTTTAATTTTAAAGCTCAACCTCTTATACCATACCTTTCCTATTTTATAATTTTATCTAGTTTTTATTTCTAAAACACTTAAAAGTAGCTGCAAGTGAATTCTGAAGTTTATAATATAAAATATTTTATTTTTTCCCAATGAATCTTTTAATTGCCTCTTGGAAGCCCCAAGTGAAAATACCACTTTCAGTTATTTCCAAAGATCTGGATCAAATCTAAGTGGTCCTAAGCTGATTGTTTTCATCAGTGTTGAAATGATGGGATAAAATGGAACATTTTTCTGTCACTAACTTAAACAAGATAATAAAAATAAGTACTAAAAACTTCTTTAAATAAATAATAAAAAATAAAAACTTCTTTAAAGGTGCATGGTGTTTTAAGGCAATGGGTTTTAATTATCATCTTCACCATTATCATTATCATAATTGCAATGGACTGAATGTTTGTGTCCCTCCCAAATTCATAGGTTGAAATTCTAACCTCCAGTGTGATGGTATTATGTGATGGAGGCTTAGGTCATGAGGGTGGAGCCTTCAAGAATGGGATGTGTGTGTGCTAAGTTGCTTCAGTCATGTCCAGCTCTTTGCAACCCTATGGACTGTAGCCTGCCAGGCTCCCCTGTCCATGGGATTCTCCAGGCAGGAATACTGGAGTGGGTTGCCATGCCCTACTCCAGGGGATCTTGCCTCATGAATAGGGTAAGTACCCTTGTAAAAGAGACCTCCCAAAGAGCTAGCTCTCTTGCCCCTTCTGCCCTATGAAGAAACAAGGAGTCAACAGTCTGCAACCAAAAGAGAGCTCTCACCATAGCCTGACCACACTGGCTCCTCATTCTCAGACTTCCAGCCTCCAAAACTGTTAAGAAATAAATTTCTCTCTTTTTTTTTTAAACCACCCTGTCTATGGCATTTGGTTATAGCAGCCCAAACAAAACAATGATCATTATTTTTAGTCATTTGAGTGTAAACTGATAAACAGAGAAAAGCAGGGCTTCTGGGATTAAAACCAGGTGCAGGTAATCGAGGCCTGCAGGACCCCTTTCTCTCTCTCTCTCTCCTAAACTGCACTGAGGGGACTCTGAAGGATTTCTATTGTGCAGGAAACCCAGCTGGAAAATTCCCAGTTTAGCCATTCATTGGTGTGTGTGTGTGCTTTATTTGTAAAAATCGCAGTAGCCTTGTATATGCTATGAAGGTAAAGGCAATTCAGATAGGACTCTTGACCCCCCCAAAAGTGAACAATCTAGACATGACGCTTCGTTTTGCTGACAAGTAGTGGTCAGTCTCTGTCCATCATCACTTTCCCATGAAGACATCACTAGCTTTTCCTCATATGCCCTGCTCCATTCGGTGCTCACCTACACATCTACCCAGAAGACTCAGTTTGCAGTGCTGTTCGCATGGGTCTCGTCTGTTCTCTTATGATTCAAAGGAATTGGTGAGGACTTGGGGGACCTAGCTCTCTCTTCTCCCTTCTTGTCATTTGTCTTTTGCTAATAAAAGTTCTTAAGTATATTTTCAGTGTTCAGAATATGGATGGAACCACATTATCAATTCTTTAGAAATGTACTTAATATTTCTGTTTAGAAAAACTACAGCCATTTCTTAAGTTCTGAATATATAACATGTGGTAGCAAGATAAATCACCCTTCAGCGTCTGGGCAAAAGACCTATTCCCTAAGGCATCATACTCCCCACTGTGTGTGCTGTGAGAGGTTACTGCTTTCGCTCTTTTTTCTTTCCTTGAATCAGATTAACATCTAACATGGCTGTAGCAAGGAACTGAGGTCAGCTATGAGCTGCTATAATTCTGTCTGACTATGCCACATGGAGTGGAATATTCTGTGGAAACTATTCTATAATACTAGACTGACCCACACTTTTCAACCTAGACCACACACATACAGTGTGTGGAACAAGAAAACAGGAGCTGGTACCTCAAAAAATGGAAGGAGCAAGAAGTAAGGTCTCAGTAAGCAGATTTGTTATAACTGGCAAGAAACAATTAGTATCAGCCATATTACTGANGAGACAATTTAAATACCTCATTTAATCTCTGTAACTTCAAAAGGTAAATATCATTATTACTATTTCAAAGAAGAAGGAACTGAGGTTGTTTAAGTTCCCCTTGGGCCATCTGTTAAGTAGTTGAACAAGAAACAGGACCTGGGCATGTTTAATTTTAAAGCTCAACCTCTTATACCATACCTTTCCTATTTTATAATTTTATCTAGTTTTTATTTCTAAAACACTTAAAAGTAGCTGCAAGTGAATTCTGAAGTTTATAATATAAAATATTTTATTTTTTCCCAATGAATCTTTTAATTGCCTCTTGGAAGCCCCAAGTGAAAATACCACTTTCAGTTATTTCCAAAGATCTGGATCAAATCTAAGTGGTCCTAAGCTGATTGTTTTCATCAGTGTTGAAATGATGGGATAAAATGGAACATTTTTCTGTCACTAACTTAAACAAGATAATAAAAATAAGTACTAAAAACTTCTTTAAATAAATAATAAAAAATAAAAACTTCTTTAAAGGTGCATGGTGTTTTAAGGCAATGGGTTTTAATTATCATCTTCACCATTATCATTATCATAATTGCAATGGACTGAATGTTTGTGTCCCTCCCAAATTCATAGGTTGAAATTCTAACCTCCAGTGTGATGGTATTATGTGATGGAGGCTTAGGTCATGAGGGTGGAACCTTCAAGAATGGGATGTGTGTGTGCTAAGTTGCTTCAGTCATGTCCAGCTCTTTGCAACCCTATGGACTGTAGCCTGCCAGGCTCCCCTGTCCATGGGATTCTCCAGGCAGGAATACTGGAGTGGGTTGCCATGCCCTACTCCAGGGGATCTTGCCTCATGAATAGGGTAAGTACCCTTGTAAAAGAGACCTCCCAAAGAGCTAGCTCTCTTGCCCCTTCTGCCCTATGAAGAAACAAGGAGTCAACAGTCTGCAACCAAAAGAGAGCTCTCACCATAGCCTGACCACACTGGCTCCTCATTCTCAGACTTCCAGCCTCCAAAACTGTTAAGAAATAAATTTCTCTCTTTTTTTTTTAAACCACCCTGTCTATGGCATTTGGTTATAGCAGCCCAAACAAAACAATGATCATTATTTTTAGTCATTTGAGTGTAAACTGATAAACAGAGAAAAGCAGGGCTTCTGGGATTAAAACCAGGTGCAGGTAATCGAGGCCTGCAGGACCCCTTTCTCTCTCTCTCTCTCCTAAACTGCACTGAGGGGACTCTGAAGGATTTCTATTGTGCAGGAAACCCAGCTGGAAAATTCCCAGTTTAGCCATTCATTGGTGTGTGTGTGTGCTTTATTTGTAAAAATCGCAGTAGCCTTGTATATGCTATGAAGGTAAAGGCAATTCAGATAGGACTCTTGACCCCCCCAAAAGTGAACAATCTAGACATGACGCTTCGTTTTGCTGACAAGTAGTGGTCAGTCTCTGTCCATCATCACTTTCCCATGAAGACATCACTAGCTTTTCCTCATATGCCCTGCTCCATTCGGTGCTCACCTACACATCTACCCAGAAGACTCAGTTTGCAGTGCTGTTCGCATGGGTCTCGTCTGTTCTCTTATGATTCAAAGGAATTGGTGAGGACTTGGGGGACCTAGCTCTCTCTTCTCCCTTCTTGTCATTTGTCTTTTGCTAATAAAAGTTCTTAAGTATATTTTCAGTGTTCAGAATATGGATGGAACCACATTATCAATTCTTTAGAAATGTACTTAATATTTCTGTTTAGAAAAACTACAGCCATTTCTTAAGTTCTGAATATATAACATGTGGTAGCAAGATAAATCACCCTTCAGCGTCTGGGCAAAAGACCTATTCCCTAAGGCATCATACTCCCCACTGTGTGTGCTGTGAGAGGTTACTGCTTTCGCTCTTTTTTCTTTCCTTGAATCAGATTAACATCTAACATGGCTGTAGCAAGGAACTGAGGTCAGCTATGAGCTGCTATAATTCTGTCTGACTATGCCACATGGAGTGGAATATTCTGTGGAAACTATTCTATAATACTAGACTGACCCACACTTTTCAACCTAGACCACACACATACAGTGTGTGGAACAAGAAAACAGGAGCTGGTACCTCAAAAAATGGAAGGAGCAAGAAGTAAGGTCTCAGTAAGCAGATTTGTTATAACTGGCAAGAAACAATTAGTATCAGCCATATTACTGATAAAAATAGCATTTATGGCCTAACTGCAAAGTCTTACCTTTTTTACTGGTATTTCTCTGGAATGTACATATATATCTGAATTATTAGAGTATAATTTAGTTAACTTTCAGGTACTCTCCTGCGTAGCTGAAATTTATAGATGATGCCATGATAGGCCCTAATGTGGGCATTTGGTGGTTTTCTGTATCATGGAAAGAGTCCATTTTTCTGCAGCTTTGTCTCAGATTCTCTTTCTCTAGGCTCTAGTGTCAGGCTCCTAAAGCTCTATCCTGCATCCTCCACCATTCAGCTGTGAAACTTTAAGCAACTTATGATCCCCTGTAAAATGTGGATTGTATCACATACTGTTTGGGCTTCCCTGATGGCTCAGTGGTAAATAATCCGCCTGCAGTGCAAGAGACCCAGGTTCGATCCCTGGATTGGGAAAATACCCTGGAAGGCATAGCAATCCACTCCAGTATTCTTGCCTAGAGAACCCCATGGACAGAGGAGGCTGTCAGGCTACAGTCCATAGGGTTGCACAGAGTTGGATACCACTGAAACGACTAAGCAGCAGCACGTTCTGCTTACTTTGTAAGTTGCTGCTGCTGCTAAGTCGCTCCAGTCGTGTCTGACTCTGTGCGACCACATAGACGGCAGCCCACCAGGCTCCCCCGTCCCTGGGATTCTCCAGGCAAGAACACTGGAGTGGGTTGCCATTACCTTCTCCAATGCATGAAAGTGAAAAGTGAAAGTGAAGTTGCTCAGTCGTGTCCAACTCTTAGTGACCCCATGGACTGCAGCCCACCAGGCTCCTCCGTGCATTTAACTGTCAGTATCTCACATCAGCAACCTTCACCAAAGAAATTTTGTTTATTTTTTTTTCCCTTTCTCTATTTTCTTTACAGTCTTTCTTTGGGTAATTCCAATCTTTCCTTAAATAACACATGTATGCAAATAATTTTTCTAATTATATTTCTAAATGTATCTTCCCCCCACTATCAAGTCCCACAAATCCAGCTCTACTATTAACTACTTCCTAGATGTAACATCCAGAGAAGGCAATGGCACCCCACTCCAGTACTCTTGCCTGGAAAATCCCATGGACGGAGGAGGCTGGTAGGCTGCAGTCCATGGGGTCACTAAGAGTNAGCTCTACTATTAACTACTTCCTAGATGTAACATCCAGAGAAGGCAATGGCACCCCACTCCAGTACTCTTGCCTGGAAAATCCCATGGACGGAGGAGGCTGGTAGGCTGCAGTCCATGGGGTCACGAAGAGTCGAACACGACTGAATGACTTCACTTTCACTTTTCACTTTCATGCATTGGAGAAGGAAATGGCAATCCACTCCAGTGTTCTTGCCCGGAGAATCCCAGGGATAGGGGAGCCTGGTGGGCTGCCATCTGTGGGGTCGCACAGAGTCGGACATGACTGAAGCGATTTAGCAGCAGCAGCAGCAGCAACAGATGTAACACCACAATCTCAAACCAAATCAGCATCAGCTGAAGTAACACTTTATTACCGTGTGCCCTATGAAGTGCTGAGAAGCAGCTCTCTCTGCTCAAACCCTCATAATGACACAAATAATCTCAGTGTTGCCCTGGCTGTGCAATTCTCAAGAAGCATTTAAGTTTCCCTCTCACCTCAGAGAACTAAGCTACTTCAATTCATCCACACTAGACTTATAAATTTTCTCGGGATGATTGATCTCAAATAAGAAGTTTTCAAATTACATACTTAATTGAAGTTTTTAGGAGTTGTTCAAAATCAGTTCTCCAGTAGAATTATGTATCTTTGTGCTTGAAGGAATTTGGGCCTCCTGCCATCTCCCGTGTATGTGATAAGCACAAGTCACTGAGTTTAGTGTTTGGGATACAAAGAAACCCAAAACAGATCTTTCCTTCAACCACATACTGATTTATTAGGATTGAAGATATGCAAGAAAGTTGAGTAGGCTACTGTGTGCCAAGATCTGAAATGGCAAATCCTACAGAAACATTAAAAACAGCAGACAGGGAATGGTGGCCCAACACTTCAATGGTGTATAATTATCTCTAATTTGGACAAATTACAAAGATTTGGGCTGATAACTCAGAGGAAGTATAGTTTCCTTATCTCTTCCCTCAGCTTTCAGTGTATCCACCAAGTCAGTTGCTCGCACAGTTACTGAGGTCTCTAGTTCTTACCCACCTGAAGTTAAAATTTTCTTTCTTGCTTGCTAAATGTGAATAGTTGCATAGTAGTTAATCTCGCCCTCCCAGTTTGAGCCTTCTTTGAGTGTGCACAGTTATTCTGTGTTGTTACAGGCTACTCAACTGAGCAGATCTGGGCTCCTTCACTAAAAGTACTAACCACATACTTTGAGAGTGGGTCTGGATGCAAATATAGTTGAAATCACCACATGGTAAAAATAGCTTCTGTATTCTTCAGATCCAAATCGCTCATTACATTTGAGCATTTAGTTTTTCCATCATCCAGACAGTACATTTTAAATATATTTAATTAACTCCTATGTCCCACAAACCAACTGTACCATGTAGAGCCAAAGGTAATTTAGTGTGTGGGTAGTTAATAAGAACCAGGTGCTTGGTTTTCTGTGAACGGTACTCTGGCTTTCTTAGTGTTTTCAGAAGGTTCTTGCCATTCACAATATATTTCTTTTGCATAATGGAAAGAAAAGAGTTAGACATATCATCATGCCTATTCCTTGCATTTTGATCCTTTAGTGTGAAGTTGAAACATGCTATAAATTTCTTTCCTGTAAAGCACAGGTCTGGCTCCAATATGCATGGTGCCACTGTCCCCAGAAGTTTGCCTCCTGATATTTGAAAAATTCCACTCCAAAAGCTCCACTTCACTGAAGTTTGGTGTTAAATATTACCATTTTATTCCATTGAACTAAGCCTGTGGTCTTTGTTCAAACTTCTGAATATCCTTAATATACATATATAGTATTTAGAGAAATAATACTGATGCACCTATTTACAGGTCAGGAATAGAGACATAGATGTGGAGAACAGACTTGTGGACATGGTGGGGGAGGGGAGGGGAGGATGAATTGAGAGTAGCATTGACATAGGTACACCATCTTGTGTAGAATAGATACTTAGCCAGAAGCTGCTATATAGCACAGAGAGCTCAGCTCAGTGCTCTGTGATGACCTAGAGGAACAGGAATGACAGGGGTGGGGGAGGTTCAAGAGGGAAGGGGTATCTGAATACATATAGTAGATTCACACTGTTGTATAGTAGAAACTAGTACAACATTGTGAAATAATTATCCTCCAATAAAAATAAATTTTAAAAAATCAAAATGTCCAAAATCACACAAAAAAAGGTCCTACTACATCAGAGTACTAAACTAGACAGCATGCATGCTAAGTTGCATCAGCCATGTCTGACTCTGTGTGACCCCATGGATGGCAGCTCACTAGGCTCCTCTGTCCATGGGATTCTCCAGGCAAGAATACTGCAGTGGGTTACCATTTCCTTCTCCAATGCATGCATGCATACAAAATCGCTTCAGTCCTGTGAGAGTCTATGAGACCCCATGGACAGCAGCCCACCCTCCAGGCAAGTATACTGAAGTGGGTTGCCATTTCCTTCTCCAAAACTAGATAGTATAACTACAATTTAAAAACCCACTGAGTTCTAAACTTCCATAAAACAATAAGCCTGTTTCACATAGTTCTGTGCTTGCAGAGGGAATCCTCTACCTTCAGCAAGAAAGGAAAAATGATATTCTATTCCACTTCATATTCTTGCCTTGAGGACCCCATGAACAGTATGAAAAGGTGAAAAGATATGACACTGAAATGTGAACTCCCCAGGTCACTAGGTGCCCAATATGCTGCTGGAGAAGAGTGGACAAATAACTCCAGAAAGATTGAAGAGACGGAGCCAAAGTGAAAACAATGCCCAGCTGTGGACGTGACTGGTGATGGAGATAGAGTCTGATGCTCTGAAGCACAATATTGCATAGGAACCTGGAGTGTTAGATTCATGAATCAATACAAATTGGAAGCAGTCACACAGGAGACGGCAAGAGTAAACATCAATATTTTAGGAATCAGTGAACTAAAATGGACTGAAACAGGTGAATTTAAGTCAGATGACTATTACATCTACTACTGTGGGCAAGAATCTCCTAGAAAAAACTGAGTAGCCATCATCGTCAACAAAAGAGTATGAAATGTAGTACTTGGGTGCAATCTCAAAAATGACAGAATGATCTCTGTTCATTTCCAAGGCAAACCATTCAATATTACAGTAATCCAAGTCTATGCCCCAACCAGTAATGCTGAAGAAGCTGAAGTTGAATGGGTCTATAAAGACCTAAAAGACCTTCTAAAACTAACACCCCAAAAAGATATCCTTTTCATTATAGGGGACTGAAAAGCAAAAAGTAGGAAGTCAAGAGATACCAGGGATAACAGGCAAATTTAGCCTNGTCTATAAAGACCTAAAAGACCTTCTAAAACTAACACCCCAAAAAGATATCCTTTTCATTATAGGGGACTGAAAAGCAAAAAGTAGGAAGTCAAGAGATACCAGGGATAACAGGCAAATTTAGCCTTGGAGTGTAAAATGAAGAAGGGCAAAGGCTAAAAGAGTTTGCCAAGAGAATGCACTGGTCATAGCAAACACCCTCTTTCAACAACACAAGAGAAGATTCTACACATGGACATCACCATATGGTCAACACCAAAATCAGATTGATTATATTCTGGAGAAACTCTATACAGTCAGCAAAAACAAGACTGGGAGCTGACTGTGTCTCAGATCATGAACTTCTCATGGCCAAATTCAGAATTGAATTGAAGAAGGTAGGGAAAACCACTAGACCATTCAGTTCAGCTCAGTTCAGTTGCTCAGTAGTGTCCAACTCTTTGCGACCCCATGAATCACAGCACGCCAGGCCTTCCTGTCCATCACCAACTCCCAGAGTTCACTCAGATCCACGTCCACTGAGTCAGTGATGCCATCCAGCCATCTCATCCTCTGTCGTCCCCTTCTCCTCCTGCCCCCAACCCCTCTCAGCATCAGAGTCTTTTCCAATGAGTCAACTCTTCTCCAATGAGTACTGGAGTTTCAGCTTTAGCATCATTCCTTCCAAAGAAATCCCAAGGCTGATCTCCTTCAGAATGAANTTATATCCCTGTGAAATTATATGATATTCTGTTTGCCTCAAAATACTGAAGGAAACTATTTGAAACAAAAGGTGCAGAGATGGAGGTGTGCGGATTGAAATCAACTTGGCAGAATGTTGAGAACAGTTGAAATAGGTGATAGGTATATACAATTCATTAAACTACTTTCTCTAAATTTTAGTGTGGAAATTTCCACAAAATCATGTTTAAAGAAAAGATCACTCCTAGGCTTTACATTACAAAATAGAATACTCTGATAACCCCATAGCTGGTCTCCCACCTCATATATATCCCTGTTTGATTCAACTCCAAAACTGTCACCATATTCTGTTTTCCTGATCATGTGTCTTCTCCATGTCATAGATTTCAATGGCCCCACATTGCTCACCAAATAAAGCAAAATCTCACATAGGGCCTGCCATTTAAAGTCCCTTACATTTAAGGTACTTTTCAAATTGAGATGAGATTCATGTAACATAAAATTAATCATCTTATCATGAACAATTCAGTGACATTTAGTACATTCACAATGTTGTTCAAACAGCATCTCTATGTGGTTCCAAAATACTTTCATCACTCCAAAAGGAAATTCAAACTCGTTAGAAAATTACTTTAGATCCTTGTTGTTGTTGTTGTTTTTAGTGGCTAAGTTGTGTCTAAATCTTTTGTGATACCTTGGACTGTAGCTCACCAGGCTCCTCTGACTATGGAATTTCCCAGGTATGAATACTGGAATAGATTATCATGCCTTCCTACAGGGGATCTTCCTGACCCAAGCATTAAACCCATGTCTCTTGCATTGGCAGGCAGATTCTTTACCATTGAGCCACCAGGGAAGCCCCCTAGGTCATTTTTTAATATGGCTTAAACTGGGGAATTAACTGATCATCGCATCCAGTCCCATCACTTCATGGGAAATAGATGGGGAAACAGTGGAAACAGTGGCTGACTTTATTCTGGGGGCTCCAAAATCATTGCACATGGTGATTGCAGCCATGAAATTAAAAGATGCTTACTCCTTGGAAGGAAAGTAAAAGCAGAGATATTACTTTGTCGACAAAGGTCTGNTTTATTCTGGGGGCTCCAAAATCATTGCACATGGTGATTGCAGCCATGAAATTAAAAGATGCTTACTCCTTGGAAGGAAAGTAAAAGCAGAGATATTACTTTGTCGACAAAGGTCTGTCTAGTCAAGGCTATGGTTTTTCCAGTAGTCAAGTATGGATGTGAGAGTTGGACTGTGAAGAAGGCTGAGCGCCGAAGAATTGATGCTTTTGAACTGTGGTGCTGGAGAAGACTCTTGAGAGTCCCTTGGACTGCAAGGAGATCCAACCAGTCCATCCTAAAGGAGATCAGTCCTGGGTGTTCATTGGAAGGACTGATGTTGAAGCTGAAACTCCAATAATTTGGCTACCTGATGCGAAGAGCAGACTCATTTGAAAAGACCCTAATGCTGGAAAAGATTGAAGGTGGGAAGACAAGGGGATGACAGAGGATGAGATGGCTGGATGGCATCACCAACTCAATGGACATGGGTTTGAGTAAACTCCAGGAGTTGGTGATGGACAGGGGAGACCTGGCATGCCGCAGTTCATGGAATCACAAAGAGTCAGACCCTTCTGAGTGACTGAACTGAACTGAAACTGGGGAATTAGCTGTGTTTCTGAATATGGTCAATGTCTTTTTCATTCTCACATTTGCTTACATTTATGCTTCTACAATAATGCCTTCCCTGATTATTGTCTTTAAATATAAAACTCATTTAAGACCCAGACCATACCCCACACCAGTGATGAAGTCTCAACAATGTAGTCAATCAGGGCAGTTTTCCACCTGCTCTGAATTCCAGATTTGACACATCTTATAATAATAAAAGATTTTGCTCTTTAATATATAGAATTATATTAAACATAGAGTTTATGTTTCACACTTTATTATTTCAATGATAACAGATGAAAAATAACCCTTAGAAGAAATTAAAATTTTCCCCCAACCAGTTTTTTTGCTTTGTTATCTCTAAGGGCAAGAAAAACAGAAAAAAACAGAGCCCACAGCTCTGCAATAGTTAGATGTTCTGAACAAGACTGACTCCACATTAAGTCACAGTGTGGGGGAGAATGGTACCATGATTGCCAATATAGTCAATGTGTCTAGTAAGAGAGAAGCTTCCAAAATATTTCTCAGAAACAAAATGAAACAAAATGTGCGGTGAGGCTGAAAATAATAATGAGGAAAATCTATGGGTATAAATGTTCAGCCTTTGAAAATTCTCCACAAGGTCATTGCTGGCAAACACATTGTGGTTGGTTTGGTCTGGCACTCCAACTGTGCAGGAGAAACGGAGCCTTCCAGATCCACCTGGTTCCGCTCCATGGCACCATCTGAGCCTGGCACAGGTGAGGATGGATCACAGAATCACAGAAATACTGGAATCAGAAAAGCCTGTATGCTTTACAGAGAACCCAGTCCAATCTCCTCATCCTGAAGATGAGGAAATGGGGCACTGAGGAGGGGATATCAATTTTTCTAAACTTACTTAATTAGTATCTGTTAAACCCATCTTTAGACTTAGATATTCTTGTCCTGGTTCCAAAACTCTTTTTCTGTTAAGACCTAAGCTATTTATTTACATATTCATTTATTAGATTTTAACGAATTTGCTTATTTTCTAGACACAGTTTTTTTAATAAAAATCTAGTTGGTGGTTATCTCTCTTTTCCTGGAAGAAAAGAGACTCATAAGCATCAAATTAATTTATTTGCTTTATTCGAAAGTAGAAGACACTTTAGAGCAATTTGCTCTAATTTGCTAAGTACTATTAGTTCTCTAGACCACATTGCTAACAGTAAAGAAAGGGAAAAAATGAACAATAAGTTCAACAGAAATACATCTCTTCTTGGGAAATAAGTCCAACTCTGACTCCATTTCTGGCTTTCCTGTGATGTACACCCAAATAGAGGCCCAGCTCAGCCAAGCTGTGGGCCACAGAGAATGTCTAAGTTTGCATCCACTGAAATGATCTTTCAGTCCTGTGTTTTTTTAATTTGCTAGGGCTGCTGTAACAAAGCACCACAAAGTAGGTGGCTTAAATAACAAAAAATTATTGTCTCCCAGCTCCAGAGACTAGAACTCTGAGTCAAAGTGCTAACAGGGTTAATACCTTCTGGGGGCTGTCCCCTCTGTACCAGGCCTCTGTCCCAGCTTCTTGTGGTTTTCTGAATTTTAGGCATTCTTGGCTTTTAGACACATCACCCCTGTATTAGTATTTATTTCCCACAGCTCTGGAGGCTAGGAAGTCCAAGATCAAGGTGCTGGGTGATTTGGGGTCTTGTAAAAACTCTCTTCCTTTATTATAGAAAGAAACCACATCACTGTGTCCTTACACTGTAGAGAAGGGTTTTGGAGAGAGACAGAGACAGAAAGCACTCTGGTACCTCTTCTTACAAGGGCACTAATTCAGTCAGATTAGAGACCCACCCTGATGACCTTATTTGACTTTCATTATCTGCTTATGGACCTTACCTCCAAATATAGTCACACTGAAGGTTAGGACTTCAGATGATTTGGGGGAGGACAAATTCGGTCCATAGCAACCCCGATCTCTGCCTTCAGGATTATATGGGGTTATCCCTGTGCAGATCTATTTCTGTCTCCAAATTTTCCTTTTTTAATAAGCACTCAGTTCTATTAGATTAGGGGTCTGCTTTAATCTTAACAAATTTTATACACTACAACTCTATTTCCAAATAATGTCACATTCTGAGGTACTACCCTGATAGACTTCAACACCTGAATTTGGGAGGGGCTTCCGTGGTGGCTCAGAGGTTAAAGCATCTGCCTCCAATGCTGGAGACCCAGATTCGATCCCTGGGTCAAGAAGATCCCCTGGAGAAGGAAATAGTAACCCACTCCAGTATTCTTGCCTGGAGAATCCCATGAATGGAGAAGCCTTGTAGGCTACAGTCAATGGGGTTGCAAAGAGTTGGACATGACTGAGCGACTTCATTTCACTTCACAGTTCAGCTTACAACATGTGTGTTGATCCTTTCCTTGGACCAGAATGTCCAACAGTATAGGTGGTGTCTTGGTTATTGTTCTTCCATAAACAAATCTCAAGACAAGACTGGATGAAAGTAGTTATTTGGGATGTACACAAACATGAGCAGAGAAGTGGGGAAATGACTTGAGAAAGATGTGTAATTGAGAGACTGCTACGGCAGTGGTGACTAGGGATACCCTGTTAATCCCATAAAGAACATAAAGGAAGCAGAGTTATCCCTCCAGAGAGATAAGGATGTAGGAGTGTTTCCACACCAATTTCCCTGTCATTGGTTGGAAGCTGCTGTGTTCTTCCTCCCCTTCCTCCTCTCCTTCCCCCCTCCATCTTCTTTTCTTCTTCTTCCCCTCCTCCTCCCTCTTCTTGTTCTTGTTTTTCTCCTTCTCCTCCTCTTTCTTCTTCCTCTCCTTCTCACTCGCTTGTCCTTTCTTATTTTTTGCTTTAAGGAAGGTGAAGGTGAAGTCGCTCAGTCATGTCCAACTCTTTGTGACCCCGTGGACTGTAACCTACTAGGCTTCTCGGCCCATGGGATTCTCCAGGCAAGAATACTGGAGTGGATTGCCATTTCCTTCTCCAGGGGATCTTCCCAACCCAGAGATCGAACCTGGGTCTCCCGCATTGGAGGCAGAAGCTTTAACCTCTGAGTTTAGTATAGACCAATTATCCCTGTGGAGAATGCATTCACACATCAAACACACACCACCACTGTGTCCCAAGTCTACTTCTGCTCTCTTTAAATACTAATCTGGATTTCTGCTAGTTTTCTTCTGTCATATCTGGGAATAACACTTAGAAGCATTCCCAAGAAAAAAGATTTTCTCTCCTGTGTCTCACATCTGGCATCAAAAAATCTTCCATAGCCCAGCCCCACTCTAGGCACTGAGTTATGTTCCCAACTTAGAATCTTACTCTGGAAACTATGCACATGTATCTACATTCTTTATCTGCCACTATGACAGAAAAACAAACAAGCTTTTAAAATATAGAATCTGCTTGCTTATCCTATTTGACAGTCTGAATGTGTACTTGTATCTTATCGGTGAAACTTTACTAACAGAGTTTCAATCTTTGTTTAAAATTATTTTAGCCATAAATGGTGGCTTTTCAGACTATCTCTAAATGTTCCTCAGTTCCTAGAACATTTGGCCCATGTGCATAACTGGTGAAAATAAACAAATGATCAACCCTAAACCTCCTACCAAGTCTTAAAAAGACACATCCAAAAGCACAAAGAAAGACTACAAGTTTAGAGCTACTTGCAAACATCATTTCCCCAAATCATTTCATTAGAAATGATGAAGGGGTAAAATCGACAAGTGCTTGATACTGGAAGTGGCAGATAGGCTAGTGGTAAACTGTGTTGACTGTTGCAAGTTTCGGTAAAATGAAGATGGAGAATTAACTGTTGGATTGAGCAAAATGCAAGCTGAAGCTCCAGTACTTTGCCCACATAATACGAAGAGCCAACTCATTGGAAAAGACCCTGATGCTAGGAACGATTGAAGACAAAAGTAGAAGAGGGTGGCAGAGGATGAGATGGTTAGATGGCATCACCAACTCGATGGACATGAGTTTGAGCAAACTCTGGGAGATAGTAAAGAACAGGGAAGCCTGGCATGCTGCAGTCCATGAGGCTGCAAAGAGTCAGCCACAACTGAGCAACTGAACAAGACATTAATAAGTTTGATAGGAGGTCTTTCAGTGGAATAGTGGAGAGAAAATTTAAATTAAATTTAATTTAAAGTAAGTTCAGTTCAGTTCAGTCACTCAGTCATGTCCAACTCTTTGTGACTCCATGAATTGCAGCATGCCAGGCCTCCCTGTCCATCACCAACTCCCAGAGCTCACTCAAACTTATGTCCATTGAGTCAGTGATGCCATCCAGCTATCTCATCCTCTGTCATCCCCTTCTCCTCCTGCCCTTANCTGAATTTGGCAATAAGGAGTTCATGATCTGAGCCATAGTCAGCTCCTGGTCTTGTTTTTGCTGACTATATAGAGCTTCACCATCTTTGACTGCAAAGAATATAATCAATCTGGTTTCAGTGTTGACCATCTGGTGATGTCCATGTTAGAGTCTTCTCTTGTGTTGTTGGAAGAGGGTGTTTGCCTGTTTAGTTCTTTGGCCCATTTTTTGATTGGACCATTTATTTTTCTGGAGTTGAGCTGCATAAGTTGCTTGTAGAACTAAACAGGCATTTCTCCAAAGAAGACATACAGATGGCAAACAAGCACATGAAAAGATGCTCAACATCACTCATTATCAGAGAAATGCAAATCAAGACCACAATAAGGTACCACTTCACACCAGTCAGAATGGCTGCGATCCAAAAATCTACAAGCAATAAATGCTGGAGAGTATGTGAAGAAAAGGGGACCTTCTTACACTGTTGGTGGGAATGCAAACTAGTACAGCCATTATGGAAAACAGTGTGGAGATTCCTTAAAAAATTGCAAATAGAACTGCCTTATGACCCAGGAATCCCACTGCTGGGCATACACACCAAGGAAACCAGAATTGAAAGAGACACATGTACCCCAATGTTCATTGCAGCATTATTTATAATTGCCAGGACATGGAAACAACCCAGATGTCCATCAACAGATGAATGGATAAGAAAGCAGTGGTACATATACACAATGGAGTATTACTCAGCCCTTAAAAAGAGTAAGTTTGACTCAGTTCTAATGAGATGGATGAAACTGGAGCTGATTATACAGAGTGAAGTAAGCCAGAAAGAAAAACACCAATACAGTATACTGACNCAGATGACCAAGTCCTGCCTTTTCTTCCTGTATGATAGGTTCCTGATATTCTTTCCTTTTGGTTTCTCCTTAAGCCACTATTATATCCAGGCTTCTACTAGCTCACCCTGAATGTCATAAAGAGCTTTCAGATGGAATTCTGCATTTGGTTCTTCCCTTCTAATGTAGTGAGTAGGCGCCAAACTTCAGATCACATGCCCCTATCAGTAAAAATTTTGCTTTTTATGCCAAACAATAATCCATTGTATTGTGGTTTTGAACACTGTTCCTGGAAGCACAGCCACAAATTTGTTTCTTGACATTTTCTAAGAATTTTGATATCCTTTTGAATGTCTTTTAATAAATCTGTTTTCTGCTTAAATTAGCCAGAGTGGATTCTGTTGTTTGCAACTAAGAAGCCTCACTAACACATTTGGGGTCAATTAAGATTGTGATTTTAAAAATTTACTTAGACCAAGTCAACCATAAGCTAGGTAGTCTTGAAGGGCCATTTATTCTCTGGTGTGAATATCACATAAATATCGTATTTTAAAAATATATTTGCCTTTAAAACATATACACAAAAGTCATGTCTAAAAGTAAAATTTTCAAAGGATGAGAATTAGAAAATAGCAAAGAGATGTTATAAAAATTTTCTTCCCGTGCCACAGTGGATTATCTTGCCCATCAGCTGCCGATACCATTTCTGTCTTTGGTTCTCTGTGCTGGTATCACAGTTAATCTTCACACGGCAGATCTGTCTAGGTTGGTTCCCTGCTCAAACCTTCTGAGGCTCCTAGGTGAAATGAACTTCTAATCATCTATCATCCTCCTTTCCCATGTATCCCCTTCTTTGGTTTTATCTCAAGACAACTCTACTCCAGCTGGTTGGCTGGTTTTTCTGCTCGAGCCCAAGACAGTGCAATCTCCAGGACCTCCTTCTTGCTCCTGCTCACCCACCTCAGAGAACACTCATCAGAACACACAACCCATATAATGTTGAGCCACATGTATAGTGAGCTTTAATAAAAATATTTTAGATCTGTTGACTGAAATAATAATAATCAAATAATTAATAATAATGAAATAATAATCAATAATCAAATGAGTTTAACACTCATTTTATATTTACCAGCTTCCCTGGTGGCTCAGTTGTACAGAAGCTGCCTGCCAAGGTAGGAGCCGCAGGAGATATGGGTTTGATCCCTGGGTCAGGAAGACCCCCTGGATAAGGAAATGGCAATACACTCCAGTATTCTTGCCTGGGAAATCTCATGGACAGAGGGTCAGACACAACTTAGTACAACAACCACATTATATTAATAATTCTTATCATCAGCCCCCCTTTCCCAAGGGAAAACTGAGTTTCACAAAAGTTGAGGGACTTGTCCAAATTCACAAAGCTAGAGAAGCCTAGTTTCAGCTGGTACCCAGATTTGGCTTGTGCTTCTCTCACCATCCACTGTTCTTCTGGTGGAATGAGAAACAAACATGAGCATTAAATTTAGTCCAAACCCTGGGGCCTCTCTTCAACCAGGCACTAGTCACCAGCCAGAACCCCTTTTCCCCTCAAATTCAAGAATCCCAAGTGGGGATAAGACATTCACACTAGCCACTTCACAAGGCTGCTGGCGGTATTAATGAGCTAATGTTTGCAAAATACTTTGAGCTTCAAGAAAAGCCAGGCGCCAAAGAACTACAAAGGACTATTAAGACGGTAGACTTTAAATCCCCTTAACAAGCTCCCTCCCCTCAGAGCTAATCTGGTGTGGATCCTCCTTTTCTTCCTAAAGCCCTGGATCATTGCTCACCTCTGTACTTTAAGGGTGAGAGTGATGTCTTTTCTGCTTCCTCCATTTCCAGGACTTTCATCGCTTATAAATTGTTGAGCCACAGGTATTTTGATATGGCATGTGGAATCCTTCCACTGTTCAGAATCTTATCATGATGAGGGTCCTTCAAGAGGATGAAGCCCATGCTTAGATTAGGACAAAAGACTCAAGGAGAAATAGGTGCACGACCAAAGATCACGGCAAGATCAGTGGCACACAGGCCACGAGCCTCGAGTTTACACATCATTGATGTGCTAAGGAGCGAGACTGGAGAGCCTTACACCAGTTATCTCTCACTTCTCCCCCAAGGCCAAGTCCATCAGGGGCAGCTGGGCGTGGGTTTAGGCTGGCAGGCTCCCTGAGACGTTTAGCCAGTCCCAGTCCATGGCTAGATGTCCAGATGGGGAAGAGCAGTGTGGTGGAGAGAAAGAACACAGACTGGATCTTGCACACCCCTGAAATTCTTCTCCAGCTCCCTCTTCACTGTGGGATCTTGGGCTGGAATTGGTCAGTGGACCCTAGTTTTCTGACCTCTGTTCTGGAGCACAAGTCTGAACATGTCACTCCCAAGCTCACTGGCCTTAATCTGTCTTGTGGGGATCAGAGCTTGGGCAATAGAGATGCTCTCTGCCTCAGCTTTTCCCTCTGGCATTTCTGCCAGCCCCTGATGATTCCTTGAACACCCCTGTTTGCATTTTCTTCCTCATCCCTGCATTTTGTCACACACACAGTTCCTTCTTTTCTCCAGAGCAAACTTCCTCATCTTATTGGCTTGGAGAACGCCTTTGCTCAACCCAAAGGTTGAAATTTCCCTTCTTCGCTGATCTTTCTTGAGACTCACCTTCCAGTTAGTTCTCCTCCTTGTCTTTTGTGCCTACCAGCACCAAGAATCCAATCAGAATCCAGGGAAGCTGGGATGGGTGGGACCCGCTGCTCTCCTGAAGCAGATGGGTAACTGGGTGCTGTAGGAGTGCCGTGATAGAGTGCCGGGAGCAAGGAGGGGCTGGGCAGAAGATAGACGCGTGTCAAGGAAAGAGGTGGAAGCTAAGCTGCCATCTGAAAGGCGCACATGATTTAGCCAACAGGAGAATGAAGGACGAGAAGTAGACAGGGTCACACAAAGCCAGCAGCACATGCGTAGATGAAGGATTCTCTAGAGGATTTAAGTCTGCATGGCTCGCCCCCTAGGATAGCTGTTGCTGCTAAGTCCCTTCAGTCGTGTCCAACTCTGTGCGACCCCAGAGGTGGCAGCCCACCAGGCTCCCCCGTCCCTGGGATTCTCCAGGCAAGAACACTGGAGTGGGTTGCCATTGCTTTCTCCAACGCATGAAAGTAAAAAGTGAAAGTGAAGTCGTTCAGTCATGTCAGACTCTTTGCGACCCCATGGACTGCAGCCTACTAGGCTCCTCCGTCCATGGGATTTTCCAGGCAAGAGTACTGGAGTGGGGTGCCATTGCCTTCTCCAATATACACACTGCTATATATAAAATAGATAACTAATAAGGACCCACTGTATAGCACTGGAAATTCTCAATACTCTGTAATGGCCTATATAGGAAAAGAATCTAAAAATGAATGGATATATGTAAGTGAAATGAAAGTCACTCAGTTGTGTCTGACTCTTTGTGACCCCGTGGAAAGTAGCCTGCCAGGCTCCTTTGTCCATGGAATTCTTCAGGCAAGAATACTGGAGTGGGTTGCCATTCCCTTCTCTAAGGGATCTTCCTGACCCAGGGATCGAACCCAGCTCTCCCTCATTGCAGCTAGATTCTTTACCATCTGAGCCATCAGGGAAGCTCAGATATAACGGATTCACTTTGCTGTACACCTTAAACTAACACAGCATTGTAAATAAACTGCACTTCAATAAAAATTTTTTTTAAATGAGACAAAGTTTCAAAGAATCTATAGCATTTGTCTGTACCAGAAATAAGCTAGGAGAGCATCATTCACAATGGCAAAGAAACTAAAAAATGTCAAATAAAGAGCTCAATTAAAATGCACAGCACCTTGATAAATTACATAGATGCATGATCCAGCAGTCTCATTACAGGTAGTAAAGTATCCATCCTAACTGTATCCTCATGCACAACAAACTCTTAGAGCATATTTATTGCAGTATATAGCGAGTTGACAGGAAATTGGAGTCAAAAGTATCCTTCAATGGCTATTAGATACCACTAGGTAAAATACACCTGGAGTAGGAAATGACAACTACTCCAGTATTCTTGCATGAAAAATCCCTTGGACAGAGGAGCCTGGTGGGCTACAGTCCATGGGGTCTCAAAGGGTAGGACACTACTGAGCAAGCAAGCATGCGTGTAAGTAAAATACAAAGTAATATTAGAAGCAAAGAGTAAATGTACACACAGCAACCTGGGGAAATGTTCAAAGCATAATTCTCAGTGAAAAAATAGACAGCCAAATGAAATTTTTACCGCAATATCATTTGTCAACTCACATTTTAGGCGCACAAAATAACAATACAAGTTTTACAAGAACACATAAAAATATAAAGCTATATGAGGTATTTGAATGGTTGTCAATTGTTTTGTCTAGGGCTATGGAAGGGAAGAGTGTGAGGCATGGGGTCAAAAGGAAATAAATAAATTAAAATGTAACTGAAGTAATAACACGAAAGGAGTTTGACAAGGACAAGTAAAGGTAGAGCGTCATAACCTGAGAAGAATAACTAACCCAATCTTTTGCACCTTATATCCAGAAGAATAAGATAAGCTCATCCTCTATTTTTAAGCACCTGTCTTCAGAGCTGTGGCAACAATGGCAACAAAGAGGAGGTGAAGTGGTTAAGGCCAGCTCCACTGCAGACCCACAAGATAAATGAGGCAGGGGAGCAGCACCATTGGTTCTGTGCTGTGTCCATCTTTCTTGCAGCAGAGCAAACAAGACAGCAGCACATTGATTTACAGTAAAAGGACCTATCTTTGCAACCAGAAGGATTGGAAACTTTATTTTTTTTCGATAAGAGCAAATCACTCTTTTAAGAAAGTCGCTGAACATCTAAAGAGGGGCTTTGAAAAATAAGTTGATAACATAGCTGGATGCTTTATGTGTCTTCTCAAAGAGCATCATAATTCTCAGCTTTATAGGAGCCATTTTTCCTTCCTTACCTGGTTCAACTGCAACCCAGGTGATTACAGATGTTATTGGGGCCCATCCTGAAATGGGGATTGCTAATGATAGCCTGTGTTGCTAATCTGGATTCATTAATCCTTACGGTATAATGCATAATATATAACATCATTATTAAGCCCTAGAAAAAGAAAGGGGAAAGGGGTTTGTTCATGGAGTGATGAAACTAGAGACTTTAGACTGAATCTCAAGGGTGACTGGCATTTAGGCAAATGAGGGATGATATTTCCTGCAAATGATTCTTGTTTGCTGCCAAATGCCAGTTTAGGATTCACATAATACAATGACTGCTTTGCCACTTGAACTCCAAAATGAAATAACCTCTCTGTCTGGGGCTTCTTTAACTGCTTTCAACTAGTTTGTTTTGGCTGGCTACCTGAATTTTGTTTTATTCATACAAATCTATCTGGAGAGAAAAATTATTTTCTCTTTCACAGGAACCCAATTTTTAAGCTCAATGGGGAAAAAGAAAGAATGATGGATTTTGGCAAGCTTTTCAAAGTTATTTCTTTGGAATCTGAAATGATGTTATTAATCTCCTGATAAAGGCATTATATTTATTCCATTAAGGGGAAAATTGAATATTTTTCTGTTTATCTAAGAACCTCCTGGGAATTGAGAGCATAACTTCAAGGAATACAAAATATGCCAGCAATGTAGTCTCCAGGGTATAGAGACAGTGTACTAGGGATAATAAAATGCAACTATTTGGCTTTTATTATCTCCAACATTTTTATTGTTCAATTCAGCTCATGGTCATTGAGGATCTGATATTTCTAGGTACTCTGTGTGATACAAAATATAAATATGTCTTAACTCCTAGCCTCAAAGAACTTGAATATCAGAACATAGAGAAGAAGATATATACACTACTAATTGTAATTCAATATGAAAAGTGAAAAAGTTAAAGTGTTAGTTGCTCAGTCATGTCCAACTCTTTGCAACCCCATGGACTGTAGCCTGCCAGGCTTCTCTGTCTATGGAATTCTCCAGGCAAGAATACTGGAGTGTGTAGCCATTCCTTTCTCCAGGGGATCTTCCTGACCCAGGGACTGAACTCAGATCTCCTGCATTGCAGGTGGACTCTTTACCATCTGAACCACTACTAATACGATGCTGCTGCTGCTAAGTCGCTTCAGTCGTGTCCGACTCTGTGTGACCCCATAGACGGTATCCCACCAGGCTCCTCTGTCCCTGGGGTTCTCCAGGCAAGAACACTGGAGTGGGTTTCCATTTCCCTCTCCAATGCATGAAAGTGAAAAGTGAAAGTGAAGTCACTCAGTTGTGTCTGACTCTTAGCGACCCCATGCACTGCAGCCCACCAGGCTCCTCTGTCCATGGGATTTTCCAGGCAAGAATACCATTGTGGGGTGCCATTGCCTTCTCCGAGTAATGCAATATATAATACAAAAAGTAACACAAAAGACATCTAGAGAAAGTAACGTAGGAATTATCTTCTGAGAAGGGAATCTGGAAATACTCAATAGAGAAAGTGACATTTGAACAAATCATTTAAGGATGTATAGAATTTCACTGGAAGACAAGGGAGTGCAGACTCCCTCTGTGCAACAATATCAATACATACAGGGGAAGGAGTTAGAAGTTGCATGTCTATAGAATAATGAATAGTCTCTATCATTGAAAGTATAGAACAAATGCACTTCTCAGGACATAAAGTCTGGTTGTGGAAGGCTTGGCCTTGATGCAAAGGAGACTGGGTTTACTATAGCGATGATATTCAGGTGCCAAAACCTACTTGAGAAGAACATATATAAACATGCTTTCTCCTCAATTTCATTTTTCTATGACTTTTGCCCTCTTCAGCTAGTGGCAGACATTTGACTTAGGAATTATTAGGACTATAATAATAAAAGTGAAAGAGAACCTAAAAGACAATATTGAGCCCTTAACCATTAAGGGAAAATTTTGACAATAAACTTTAAGACTAGCTCTGTCATATAAAGATCACTTATGAAAAAGAGAGAATGAAAGCTAGAAAGACACATCACTTTTACAAAGGAGAACATTTTGAAACTGAGGAACTACTTTAAATAGAAAGAGATGATATACCTCAAATTGGCAGTTTTAAGTACTCACAGCACCCTATTACCCACCACCATCGCCAGAATAAAAAAGCTGTGAGCTCAAAAATGATACTAGAATTACATAGATGGACTTCCTTGGGAGTCTAGTCATAAAACTTCACTTTCCAAGGCAGAGGGTGCAGGTTTGATCCCTAGGTGGGGAGCTAAGATCCCACAAGCATCATGGCCAAAAAATCAAAACATAAAACAGAAGCAATATTATGACAAATTCAATAAAGACTTTTTTAAAACTTGTAAAAAATATAAAAGAATTATGTAGGATATGAAGTTACTGTTCATTGTGCATTATCAGTACTCTACATAACCAACAGTGGTGGTGGTGTTAGTTGCTCAGTTGTGTCCAATTCTTTGTGACACCATGGACTGCAGTCCACCAGGCTCCTCTGTCCATGGAATTCTCCAGACCAGAACACTGGAATGGGTTGCCATTCCCTTCTCCAGGGGATCTTTCCAACCAGCAATTGAACCTGGGTCTCCCACATTGCAGGCAGTTTCTTTACCATCTGAGCCACCAGGGAAGCCCACATAATCAATAGTACTTGCTAACTGATTAACAAGGTTCAGAGTAAAGGGTAATGGGTCAAAAGAAAATAAATAGCATCCAGACTTTGGAATCTGAGTTAGAAGGAGGATAATAGTCTCAGTAATTGAAGTAGGAAAGAAGGTAGAAAGTTGGGATTAATATCATCTGTTTAGAGCTCTTGATGCTAAAGTACCAACATGGCTTAGCTGGCAACTGGAACTAGGTATCTGGGTGGGCATCTCTACTGGAGGGTCAGCCCATCAAATTGACTATAGAAGCCAGAAATAAATACAATTTACTTCCTGTCTTAGCACAGGCTGCTCTAACAAAGTACCATAGAGTGGTGGCTTGAACAACAGACATTTATTTCTCACAGTTTTGGAGTCTGTGAACTCCAAGATNTTGCTTTTTCCATGATCCAGCGGATGTTGACAATTTGATCTCTGGTTCCTCTGCCTTTTCTAAAACCAACTTGAACATCTGGAATTTCACGGCTCATGTATTGTTGAAGCCCAGCTTGGAGAATTTGGGGCATTACTTTACTAGCATGTTAGATAAGTGCAATTGTGCAGTAAGTAGCTTGAGCATTCTTTGGCATTGCCTTTCTTTGGGATTGAAATGAAAACTGACCTTTTCCAGGCNATTGTTGAAGCCCAGCTTGGAGAATTTGGGGCATTACTTTACTAGCATGTTAGATAAGTGCAATTGTGCAGTAAGTAGCTTGAGCATTCTTTGGCATTGCCTTTCTTTGGGATTGAAATGAAAACTGACCTTTTCCAGGCCTGTAGCCACTGCTGAGTTTTCCAAATTTGCTGGCATATTGAGTGCAGCACTTTCACAGCATCATCTTTCAGGATTTGAAATAGCTCCACTGGAATTCCATCACCTCCACTAGCTTTGTTCGTAGTGATGCTTTTTAAGGCCCATTTGACCTCACATTCCAGGATGTCTGGCTCTAGTGAATATTAAGAGAGATAAAAGCCAAAATATATAGCAAATCTACAACAGAACAGCACTTGTCAAGTCTGGAATTTGGAAATGACTGGAATCAAAATAGATTAACTAATAAGTTTTGTGGTATGTGTAATACAAAGGAGTTAAAGCCTGGAGCAAAACAAAACAAAATAAAGCAAAAATCTATGACTTCTTGAATATTTTAAACAACTCTTGGAATCTCTAACTTCCTTGAGCAGAAAGTGGATTGAAAAAGTTGCTCAGCCCCCAACATGGGCATATTTTGAATACCAACTTCTGAGATGGCCAGTAAGAATAAGGGCCAAAGGAAAAAGTTTCAAGAAGGCTGAACAAATGATCCAAAAAAAAAAAAAGTTTCAGAAATTTGGTTTATCAGAGATTTTGGAAGATATAAAAGAAAGTCACTGGATAAAAGTGTTTAACTTTTAGGTTAAATCCAAAAGAGAGTGGAGATACAAATATAAATATTATATATATAAGTATGTATTTTATTATATTTATATACATATATCTGTGTGTGTATATATATATATACACACAGATACATATATATGTATCTATATGTGTGTGCATATATATATATATATATATGTAACTGATTCACTTTGCTATACACCTGAAATTAACACAACATTGTAAGTAAATTATACTCTGATTTTAAAATATGCTAATTTTTTAAAAAAGAAGGCAAAGTCAGAGTCCATAGGGTTCAACTGATAAAGGAGTTTTCCCAAAGACTACAGTAGTGCCAATCATGGAACACTCCTATTTCTGGAAGTATCTGAGAGCAAAAATAAGTATTTGTTGTTCTGAGCAACTAAAATTTTGAGGTTTTGGGGTTTTTTTTTTTAATAACCCTTTTTTTTCCCTTTTCTGCTACTATATTGTGTGTGTGTGTTGAAGGACAATGGGAGTGTAGGGAAGCAGATAACTTGAATTTTTACATCGAAGTTTCCAGACCAAGACAGACTATATTCACATCTAATGTAAGGACTGTTGTGAATCCAGACATTTGAAGACTTGAGTTCAATGCTATGTCTAAGTGGGATTGAATCGTCTCAAAAGGGGAGAAGGAGGTCTCTTAGAGGAGGTCTTGAGGAAGAGATGTGTGTGTTCCACAAGTAATACAGGAAGGGTCAACTCTGTAATTTGTGATGAGAAGACAGGTTCTGGCAAACTTGTGACTGAGACTGCAGCAGACAAGCATGGGTGTGAGATATTCTTGTACTCTTTCCTCTTGACGTGATGACAAAGGGGGCTGCGTGTTCCAGGTGATATAATCTCAGGATGGTGGACGCTTTGAGTCTGGATCCCTGGACGACGATATGGGGCAGAAACCTCCCGCCACCCTGGCCCCTACGAACACACTACAGACGCAGAGCAGGACTCGTGTCCCGTGTACTCTTCCACTTCATTTCTGGGTAATAGTCTTTGGTAAACCGAGACTCGCCTTGGCCATTCAGGCCACCATGACATCATGAAGAAGACAGAGCGGATGAAACTAGCACATTGGTGAAGGAGATAGAGCCCAATTTGGTCATCTGAGGGTAACACACACACAAATAGCCTCTCAAAATAGGATTACAGTGCCCTCATGCCATAATATTAGCTGTTCTGTGTATCCATCTATGTAAGAATATATGGCCTTGCATACATAGCTCATTTCTAAACCATTTCCACTACAAGTCAGCTACCTGTGAGATGCGTGATCATAAATCCAGAGCTTAAAGAGTAATTTTGCACTGCAAAGTAACATGGAGAGAGTAATTCATAGGTGCATGCCTCTCTTCACCAGTTCAGTTTATGGCCACTTTTTAACTTTTAGGCAAAATCCAATATTTACCAGCAAATAAAAGAGGGCTAATAGCGCTAACTCTACTAATCGAAGAGTTCAGTTCTTTTGCTCTCTTACATGTGTTCATTCTTCTTCAAATCAGTAGAGTTGGGTGTGTGGGGAAACTGACAATAAGCTCTCTTGCTGGTAAATACCAGTGTCTACTGGGTTGGCATGGGGGATATTTTATGTTCCATTTTCTACCACTGTATCTGGGACTGTTTATTAGTTTCCTTTTGATAGATGGAGAGAGGATGAACAAATCACAAGATTTATTTTTCAGGGCCCTTATGATAGAATCAGAGGCCTTTCACTCTTCTATATACTGCCTGGAAGAGTTGAATCAGACCAGTGTAATATGATTGAGTCTCCTCAAGACTTTGTTAAAGAAGCTATCTTTGACAAACAAAACTGTACCAAGCTGCTTTTTTTGCCTTTGATGAAACACAAGTCTAAGACAAAGTCATAGATCAAGGGCTACATGAAACATAACATATCCAGTTTTTCTTCATAAAAGATTTTCTGTGATGGTATAGATAATGCATAAAGTCTGCATGAAATACATAACATCTTGACAAGTTAACAAAGCAGCATCTCAATTTCTATAATATATTTACTGGGAATAACTAACCCACTACTGAGAACTGAAAAAAAAAAAAAAAAACAAGTAACAAAGACATATGTGAAGAGTATATCTCAAAATTGCCCCATGGCTCTCCCAGAGTTTCCAAATCAAAGTTTGGGGGTTAAAGACCTGTAAGTCTCTACTGGTTGCCTAATGAGAGTTTTTATTTGAAAATCTAATAAAATTGATGGCTACCAGAGTGAGTAAAGTGGGTGTTTACGGAAAAGAGTAGACAGATTTTTCTATGTTCATAAATTTGACTTATGAATATATGTAGGTATATTATCTAAACAAAATTAACATTAAAATAATTTTTAAATAAATGCAATAAAAGCCAATCAAAATGTATTTGCTGCTACTCAGAAAGCCTTGAGTATTGACCAACATCAAGTATAGCCCACTGGACTCTTTAAATCATCCCACATTGATTGACTCAATCTTCCTGGTTAAGACCTTCCTTAGATGGGCAATTCCAACCAAGTGGGAGTATGAGGCCCATGGTCCACAGATTACTGGTCTTTCTTCAATCTATTACATCCTCTCTGTTTTCTGACTCTTCTCTCCTCCCCTAATTANAAAGCCAATCAAAATGTATTTGCTGCTACTCAGAAAGCCTTGAGTATTGACCAACATCAAGTAGAGCCCACTGGACTCTTTAATTCATCCCACATTGATTGACCCAATCCTCCTGGTTAAGACCTTCCTTGGATGAGCAATTCCAACCAAGTGGGAGTATGAGGCCCATGGTCCACAGATTACTGATCTTTCTTCAATCTATTACATCCTCTCTGTTTTCTGACTCTTCTCTCCTCCCCTAATTATTCTCTCTTTCTTTCTTCTCATTTTGACATATTTTGTAACACAAAGAGTACGTACTTACTGCCCTTTTTCAAACTTCAAAAAGAGGACAGAAAGGAAAGGGCTAGTGCAAACAGAGGAAGGATGGGGTTGACAGTAGGCAGAGGAGTTTGGGAAATAAGTTCTCTTCGATTACTTGGCCATGCTGACCCATTAGGGAACAGCTTAGGAAGATTTCCGATCAGTAAGGAAAACAAACCACCGACTGCCTCAGCACTGGTCTGTCCTCAGGGACATCGGGTTTCCTTTCATAAAAGACATGAATAGAGGCTGGACAAGTTGGCAGGGTGTTGTAAAGGGAATTGAAAGGCATTCATATTGGAAATAATGTCCCTGGAACTGATTCCGCTTTGAAATATAAAGATAATTCTACAACTCTTATGGTATACTTTGTCTTTGGGGATCCACTCAATCCTTTCTCATTGTAACTCGTGTTTCTGATCTAGTCTAAGATTAA
Organism: Raphicerus campestris; assembly: GCA_006410735.1. Classification (NCBI taxonomy): domain Eukaryota; kingdom Metazoa; phylum Chordata; class Mammalia; order Artiodactyla; family Bovidae; genus Raphicerus; species Raphicerus campestris. Next base: position 410,349 of record SJYW01022416.1, read on the forward strand.
CATCTCTTTGTTAAACAAATGATTAATTAGGAACAAGAATCTCTGACAAGAATCTTAGCCCCATCTCATTTGTAGTTCTCAAAATATGTGATACTATTCAAAGGGTATCCATGATCTACACATTTTTATTGACATATTATGACTAGATTCAATCGTCTTTGTGTTTCAAAAAGAATATTCTAAAACAGCATTTATAGGTTTAAAAGAATTAATAGCTCCTCTGTATTTGGCCACCAAATAGTTGTACAAGATCATATTTTAGCCACAATTTTTGTACACAATCAGATGACACTAGAAAAGAAATATTAGCTGATAGTTTCTGAAGTTTTAAACTGTATTAAGTTTTTAAAATGTATAAACAATAATGACAAAATTACACTACAAATCCTTATTTTTCAAAAGAATGAAAACTTTGAAAACTTATCTTGTAACTACAACTACCCATCAAATTACTTTTGCTGTTGTTGAATCAGTGAAGAAACCAACAAAGAAAATAATTTCTTCCCTTTGCATAAAAAAGAAAATTTATACTGACAGTAGATTACATTTTTAGGCATTTTGATTGTAGATTTATTTTGTTTTTATATTTTTTGTCAATACCTAATGTGCAGTTGTTGAGTCATATAATCAAAATTATTCCAAATATATCTATAAATTCTGCCATGTAAGTTAGTAGAAATTAGTCTATAGCATACAATGAACGAATTAGGGTAGAATTGCTTTCAGTTTGCAGAAGAATTTTTGTAAACCAAGATTCCTTAAGAATTAAAATCCTCTATTTCCCTTAAAGTAAAATTCCAGCTGCTTCCATTTACGTCCAAATTTCCTGGACACACTGTCATATAAAATGAAGGATACTGATCATTTTCATGCTTAAGATTTTATAATTACCTGACAGACTTTCTTTCCTATTTTCACCTCCAAACTGAATCTTTTCATTTTGTCAAAAATGATCGTATACTACATGGCATCTTAATTGCATGTTTGCTGCCAAAGTTGAAATTAAGTGAATAGCCCTAGTATCCAATGGGAAGATAAAACTTTTTTTTTTTAACCTCTGTAATCCCCAACTCTAAATGGATTTGTGTTCATTTGGAATTGGAACACTTTTGGAAATGATGTCACCATGATGTTAACCAGCCTGTGGAGGCCTGAACTGCATTTTTATTTCTTCAGAAGGGATGAAAGACCAGTAGCTATTACATGAATATAACTTGAATATTGGAAACAGTTTTGGCAGAGATTTAACAGAGGCTTTTTTCATGGTAAATCATCACAAGAATTCCTAAGAAAACCAAATTTTTTACACTTTTATTTATCCTTTCTTTAGGTAAAATATGAGGCAGGTTAACTTTTCAAAACAATTGTGCAAACTATTGGAAAGCATATGTTTCAATTAAACACGACTCAAAGTAGGTTNTGGTAAATCATCACAAGAATTCCTAAGAAAACCAAATTTTTTACACTTTTGTTTATCCTTTCTTTAGGTAAAATATGAGGCAGGTTAACTTTTCAAAACAATTGTGCAAACTGTTGGAAAGCATATGTTTCAATTAAACACGACTCAAAGTAGGTTTTTACAACAGTGAACTGAGTGCCAGGGCCATTAAGAATTTTATGTTTCCTTTGCTCATTATCCTATAATTCATTGTCCTATTTGTATGTGCAAATTACAGAATATTGGTTAAAATATTTACTTCTTTATTCACTGCTAATTTCACTTTCACTCTTTTGGCTGTCTGCATGTATAAAATATACTTTTGAGGAAAATTATTTGCTGTATAATCTTTCCCTAAAACGAAAATATTTCCTTTACAAAATAAATCTTTGTTTCCTATTTTTTATATTGCTGGTAGAAAGATATGCCATATACGTAGGTATGCCAAAAAGGGAAGGAGATTTTAGAAAACAATCTACTCTAAATCAGGTTGTCAGTATCTCCATCTTCTGAGTGTGAAAACTGTTAACATTTACTTGAATAAGTTTCAATCTTATCTTGAATTTATTATTATAGCAGAGTTGTGTTGTGAGTTTTTTGCTTTTGTTTTTGTTTTTTTTTTGCACACAATGCAACATACAACACCATTTTAAGCCTCAGAGACCTAAAGACTACATGACAGGAAAGGGAATCAGAAGAATCTTTCTAGTTTATAGATACCTGAAGTCAGTCTGTTAATCTTATCTTGAAGGAAAGCTTTCCTGAAATCATTAAGGACCCCTCTCCATGCCTCACAATATTCCAACTGGATCACAAATTGTGTATATTACCTGACAGATTTTGAATAGAGGGGTGGCTTAAGTATCCACCATAATGTTAAATCCCAACTTCAGCAACAATTAGGCAATGACAGTTTCACTTCGTGGCATCTCACTTCTCACATGTGAGATTCTGTTCCCTTCATAGTAGTCCTTTCATACACACTTCTGTTTTAATTTGTGGTTTCTCCATCACTTACTAGTTTGTTAGCTTATTTATCTAATAAACAGTTTGTGAACATCTGCTTTGTACTGAGTGTGAGGAAGGATGTGACTATGAGAATAAATGGCTGAAGAGGGGAGAAGTTCAAGGTCTAGTGACCAAAAAGTATAAAATGCTGACTACGCATAACACAGACTAGCCTGTGAATGGGCCACTCTCAGTATGGACCACTAACTCATCTACAACAAGGTATATATAGAATTTGTAAGTCTTAGAAACTTTTATAGCAATCTGACGCATCTCTGATGTGACCAATGGACTCATCTTGTTGAACAGGATGACTCATTTGATGTGGTTGAATTCATGTGGTTAATTGCCTGTGACATGAACTTGGTAAGGCTGCATATAAGTCCTCAGCAATTTTTCAATAGGTAGTTTCAGGCACTGGCCTAAAAGAAATAGATAACAACCTTCAGAGAGCAAAACTTTTCACTTTCTACTAATCTTTGTTCTCTAATGACTTTTTTTTTTCCCTTTTAATACTTTATTCTATTTTACAGTACTGTGTTGGTTTTGCCATACATTGACATGAATCATCCACAGGTGTACACGATCTCCCCATGCCAAAGCCCCCTCCCAGCTCCCTCCCCACCCCACCTCCCCGGATCATCCCGTACACCAGCCCCAAGCATCCTGTATCCTGCATTGAACATAGACTGGTGCTTCATTTCTTATATGATAGTATACATGTTTCTGTGTCATTCTCCCAAATCATCCCACCCTCTCCCTCTCCCCCAGCTGTCAAAAGTCCATTCTATACTTTTGTGTCTCCTATATTGTCTCATTTACAGGGTCATCATTACCATCTTCCTAAATTCCATATATATGTGTCAGTATACTGTATTGGTGTTTTTCTTTCTGGCTTACTTCACTCTGTATAATCGGCTCCAGTTTCATCCATCTCATTAGAACTGAGTCAAACTTATTCTTTTTAAGGGCTGAGTAATACTCCATTGTGTATATGTACCACAGCTTTCTTATCCAATCATCTGTTGATGGACATCTGGGTTGTTTCCATGTCCTGGCAATTATAAATAATGCTGCAATGAACATTGGGGTACATGTGTCTCTTTCAATTCGGGTTTCCTCGGTGTGTATGCCCAGCAGTGGGATTGCTGGGTCATAGGGCAGTTCTATTTGCAATTTTTTAAGGAATCTCCACACTGCCCTCCATAGTGGCTGTACTAGTTTGCATTCCCACCAACAGTGTAAGAGGGTTCCCTTTTCTCCACATCCTCTCCAGCACTTATTGCTTGTAGACTTTTGGATCGCAGCCATTCTGACTGGTGTGAAGTGGTACCTCATTGTGGTCTTGATTTGCATTTCTCTGATAATGAGTGATGTTGAGCATCTTTTCATGTGTTTGTTAGCCATCTGTATGTCTTCTTTGGAGAAATGCCTGTTTAGATCTTTGGCCCATTTTTTGATTGGATCGTTTATTTTTCTGGAGTTGAGCTGCATAAGTTGCTTGTAAATTTTTGAGATCAGTTGTTTGTCAGTTGCTTCATTTGCTATTGTTTTCTCCCATTCAGAAGGCTGTCTTTTCACCTTACTTATAGTTTCCTTTGTTGTGCAGAAGCTTTTAATTTTAATTAGATCCCATTTGTTTATTTTCGCTTTTATTTCCAGTTTACTGGGAGGTGGATCATAGAGGATCCTGCTGTGATGTATGTCGGAGAGTGTTTTGCCTATGTTCTCCTCAAGGAGTTTTATAGTTTCTGGTCTTACGTTTAGATCTTTAATCCATTTTGAGTTTATTTTTGTGTGTGGAGTTAGAAAGTGATCTAGTTTCATTCTTTTACAAGTGGTTGACCAGTTTTCCCAGCACCACCTGTTAAAGAGACTGTCTTTACTCCATTGTATGTTCTTGCCTCCTTTGTCGAAGATAAGGTGTCCATAAGTGTGTGGATTTATCTCAGGGCTTTCTATTTTGTTCCATTGATCTATATTTCTGTCTTTGTGCCAGTACCATACTGTCTTAATGACTGTGGCTTTGTAGTAGAGCCTGAAGTCAGGCAAGTTGATTCCTCCAGTTCCATTCTTCTTTCTCAAGATTGCTTTTGCTATTCGCGGCTTTTTGTGTTTCCATACAAATCTTGAGATTATTTGTTCTAGTTCTGTGAAAAATACTGTTGGTAGCTTGATGGGGATTGCATTGAATCTGTAGATTGCTTTGGGTAGTATACTCATTTTCGCTATATTAACTCTTCCGATCCACGAACATGGAATATTTCTCCATCTGTTAGTGTCCTCTTTGATTTCTTTTATCAGTGTTTTAAAGTTTTTGATATATAGATCTTTAGTTTCTTTAGGTAGGTATACTCCTAAGTATTTTATTCTTTTGGTTGCAATGGTGAATGGAATTGCTTCCTTAATTTCTTTTTCTACTTTCTCATTATTAGTGTATAGGAATGCAAACAATTCATCTGATGTGTGCAGATCAGAGGAAACAACATAGAAGGCAAGATACTAACAACTTTTGCATTTTGCCAAATATTAATTTTAGACAGGTTGGTGTAGTCTACTGGATCCACTGTTACCCCAACATTCCAGTAAAATTAAATAGTTATAGCCAAAAATAAAAATCTACTTTAGATCTGGTGTGTTTTAAACATGCTCTAAATCCATAGATTTGTTTATTTTAACATGTAGTAATCAGTTAGACAAACCCCTAATAAGGCCATGCTTTCCCTTGCATTTGGTTTGAAATAAAAAGTTTTGTCAAAAAATTGTTATCAAGACATTCTTCATTCAAATGTTAACAGGAATCAACAGAGTATATCTACTTCTCTTTTGGAAGGACAAAAAGTGAAAGTCACTTAGTTGTTTCCAACTCTTTGCAACCCCACGGACTATACAGTCCATGAAATTCTCCCTGCCAGAATACCGGAGTGGGTAGCCTTTCCCTTCTCTAAAGGGTCATCCAGCCCAGGGATTGAACCCAGGTCTTCCACATTGCAGGTGGATTCTTTACCAGCTGAGCCACAAATGAAGCCCACAGAGTTCAAAAATCTTTAGTCTTACTGAAAGGTAGCAATTAATCCTTATGCTCTTCAGTGATGTTAAGTACAAGAACACACAAATGTGGAAAGTATATATTGTTCAATATGCTTTCCATGTAAAATCTTTGAGATTTAAGTAGAAGATATTCCTTTCATTTAATCAACAAAATTGTTGAGAGCTGACTATGTGGCAGTTACCATAGACAATCTTGGAGGAAATGTACAAAAGATGATCCTATTCCACTGAAGCTCAATGGACTCATGTGGAAATATAAATAATGACAACCCAACAAAATACTATCACAGGCAGTTCTTATTTTTCACAGTCCTATGAAACAGTAAAAAAGATTGTGCAAGCTGAAATTATGCAGATAAACCTTAATCAGTAGGAAATGTTACAATTTTTCTGTGACCAGTCTATTTTTTTTTTCTCAAAACAAGAAGGCTAGTTGGTTATAAACATATAGGTAATTGAAAAAATATAAAATCAACCTTTCTTTAGTACACTGTCATCCTACATACCAGAAATTTTGAGAACTAAAGTCTTTCATCTCATTTTAAGGAATTGTTCAAGTAGTTCAAGCAATGCTTTCCTTCCTCTGATTGATATGGAGCAAGGATCTTGTTCTACACTTAATGGTCAACTATTTCTGCTATAATACTATTCTCAATTCTAATTTCATTTAAAGCATTATCACTTTTTATTTCTTTGCTATACTTTCATTATTGACGACCAATCCCTCTTACATTATCCATTATGTGAAATATCGTGTGAGTTTATCCCTTCAATACAAGAAGCCAATCAAACTACACGCTTTGCAGTCTCTTCAGAACTTAATAAGAGATATGTAATGACCTATCATTGAGACTTCCCTGGAGGTCCAGTGGGCTTCCCTAGTGGTTCAGACAGTAAAGCATCCATCTGCAATGTAGGAACCCAAGTTCAGTCCCTAGGTCGGGAAGATCCCCTGGAGAAGGGCATGGTAACCCACTCCAGTATTCTTGCTTGGGAAACCCCATGAACAGAGGAGAATGGTAAGTTATGGTTCATGGGATCACAGAGTCAAACACAACTGAGCAACAAACACACAGAATGACCTATTACCAACAGATCTTAAAAGAAGCAACGTAACTGGTCACTTATCATAATGCATGTTTATTATTCAAATTGTGATTTGTACACTGAAGAATTAGCAGCAAAGGTTGTACATTATACAACTACTCATAGTTGAGCTACCCTAGTAACTGAACTTTGAACTATTTTGTTGAGGGACTGGTGTTGTTTAAATAAACCATAGTAACTGAATTTATGCATGAAGGAATGATGAAAATCAACGACTGCCTAGACATAAAGACATGGAGACCTTAACAAATAATTAAAAACATAGTGTCCAGAGAGAGCCAGTCTAGCTGTAACCAGGTTTGTAGAAGGAAAACAGGGGTCATGAGCATAAAATCCCGAGTAACCACTGATGCCCTGTCTGTAAGGAAACTATTCCTAACTTCATCCCTATCTTACCTAGTTCCTTCCGTATTTTGCCAAAGGTTGCCAAGACATCAAAACTGCTGACCCTACATCACTCTTCATTTCATCATTTTAACCTGACCTTTCTGCTGAGTCTGAGAATTCTGGTGACCATTTTCTCCTCAGTGCCAGCACGTAGCTTCCTCTTTACAGCCAACTGGAACTGATAGCAGAATTCAATCTGGAGCTGTCTCAACTTTTTTGATATGGAAAATTCTTTTGCTTCTACCCCAGTGTAAAGGGGCTTTCCAGGTGGCACTAGGTGGAACCCACCTGTCAATGTAAGAGACATAAAAGAGACATGGGATTGATCCCTGGGTTAGGAAGATCCCATAGAGGAGAGCATGACAACCCACTCCAGTATTCTTGCCTGGAGAATCCCATGGACAGAGGAGCCTGGTGGGCTACAGTCCATAGCATCACGCAGAGTCTGACACTACTGAAGTGACTTAGCATACAGCAACAATGTAATGGGAATCATGGACACTAACAATAAGTGTTGTCATTCCTATCTGACTCTGGCTAATGAGTGAAAGAGTGAAAAGGCCAGTAGACTCAATCAAGCTGTGTGTTTCAGTTCCTAGTCCACCAAATACTATTCTTGAGCAATTCATTTCACTTCCCTGAGTCTAAGTTGCCAAAAGATAAAAAGATCTCAGACCTCTCAGACATCCTTCTCTAAATGCTATGCCTATCTGTGGTTTATCATGTGTTTTCTCAAAGATTACATCTCATCTGTAAGCATGAAACAAGAGAGAAAAAGAAAAACGAAAAAGTTAAATAGAATACGCATGCTCTTAAGAATTGATGAAGGCTCCTTAGACAGCTATGTTCAGAAGCAATGGCTCTTTCTCCAGAATAATCTTGCTGAAGAGTTCTGGTATTTTTCCTTTCCTCCAAACTTCCAAGCAGCTGAGTCTAATGTTCTATACAGTAGTGAAGTTCTAACTTAGCTCTCAAATTGCCTCCAACAAAGTGCAATTGCAGTTTCCTACTACAAACTCCAGTTCTTTCCACAGACTAGACTAGATATTTTTCACCTAGTATTAAAAAGATTAATTATGGGGAAAATATATAAATGGCACCATCTAAGAGACAGAAGAAAAGAAACAAATTATTTGAGATAAATAAAGATTGAGGTTTTCAGAAGAATGTGAGAGACTAAATTCATGTGAAATTGTAGTGAAAATGAGGAATAAGAATAAAGTTAATTTGGAGAATGTGTAGGAGCAGAAAATCAAAGGTGAAAGTAGTGACATGTGAATAAAGACTAGAGATGGTTATTCAAAATCTAACTCTCTGTCTTAAAAATCTCCTAGATCATTGTGTGTGTGTGTGTGTGTGTGTGTGTGTGTGTGTGTGTGCGCGCGCGCGCACGCATGTGCACGCGCAAGCCCATGTGTGCTCAGTTGTTCGGTGATGTCCGACTCTTTGTGACCCCATGGACTGTAGCTTGCCAGACTCCTTTATCCATGGGATTTCTCAGGCAAGAATGCTGGAGTGGGTTGCCATTTCCTTCTGCAGAGGATCTTCTCAACCCAGGGATCAAACTTGATTCTCCTGCATCTCCTACGCTGCACATGAATTCTTTATGGAGGTCATTATACTACTACCTTTATATTAGGTACTGAGGTTAGAATCCAAGAAACAGAAAGCTCAAGGCATTACCCTTGGCTGTGTCTACATACATGTATAATGCACTTTGAAAATTCAAGGAAAAATAGACATTTGAAACAAGCAACTCGAGTTGGACAGGTTTGGTAATCCCACATAATGAGCTAACCATAGCCACAGAACTAAAGAGATTTTTCTCTTCAAAAGCAAATCTTGATTTGAGGAATTTTCTCAAGACTACAGCAACAAAGGTGGAATATAAAATTTGCTCATTTCTTTTCATTGTATATTTTTCATACTTCAGCAGTGTAAATGCTGCTTTTCTGCCCTTCACTGAGGAGGCACAGAACTTGAAAAATGACATTGAGTGCCTGAGACAGCAAAAAATGAAAGAATCACACCTCAAAATATTGTTCCTCCACTGTTTTTTAAAAGAAGTTTCCATCTAACCTAATGTCACAGTAATTTTTTTGTCTTCACTTTTTTCAAAGTATGACTTGGCTACTGACATCTGAATTTCAGCAGATCTTACCCATTAAAGATTAGCTGTACAAAGCAGATAGAATAAACTGGAGGTCGTTATTGTTCTACTGTTAGTCACTCAGTCATGTCTAACTCTTTGAGACCCCATGGACCGGAACCCCCCAGGCATCTCTGTCCGTGGAATTCTCCAGGCAAGAATATTGGAGTGGGTAGCCACTCCCTTCTCCAGAAGATCTTCCTGACCCAAAAATCAAACCTGAATCTCCTGCATTGAAGGCAGATTCTTTACCATCTGAGCTACTAGGGGAGCTGTTCTTACTTATCAATAAAATAGATAAGCCAAATAAATCAATAAAATAAGTCAATTGGAAATTCTGGCTAATTCACAAGTTAGCAGGGATATTTAGTTTGTTTTTCATTCAAGGATTTTCTAAAATTTCTCCCTTTATAATGACCTCTGGACATTAGCATAGAAAAAAGTAAAGGTAGAACTCTGGGAATCTATTAGAATAATGAAAATACACTCATTGCAAAGTCTTTGGTGATATGTACAAAACAAACATGTAAACTTACTCCTGAGCAACTATTTTACAGAACCTCTCAACTCATTAGAATTTCTCAGGTGGCCTGAAAACCTACTAAGGGGCTCGTTGTTGCCTCAGATCCTTCAAATATGATTTTTACAAGGATAGAATAAAGAGAGGATTTCAAGTCTTTCAGTTCAGTTCAGTTACTCAGTTGTGTGTGACTCTTTGTGACCCCATGAATCACAGCACGCCAGGCCTCCTTGTCTGTCACCAACTCCCGGAGTTTACCCAAACTCATGTCCATCGAGTCAGTGATGCCATCCAGCCATCTCATCCTCTGCCGTCCCCTTCTCCTCCTGCCCCTAATCCCTCCCAGCATCAGAGTCTTTTCCAATGAGTCAACTCTTCACATGAGGTGGCCAAAGTATTGGAGTTTCAGCCTCAACATCAGTCCTTCTAATGAACACCCAAGACTGGTCTCCTTTAGAATGGCCTGGTTGGATCTCCTTACAG
>SJYW01022416.1:428931-458214 GCA_006410735.1 Raphicerus campestris
TTCACCCTTGCCATCTCCTGTTTGACCACTTCCAATTTGCCTTGATTCATGTACCTAATATTCTAGGTTCCTATGCAGTATTGTTCTTTTCAGCATCAGACTTTACTTCCATCACCAGTCCCATCCACAACTGGGTGTTGTTTTGCTTTGGCTCCGTGTCTTCGTTCTCTCTGGGGTTGTTTCTCATTCTTCTCCAGTAGCATATTGGGCACCTACCAACCTGGGGAGTTCATCTTTTGTGTCCTATCTTTCAGTGTATATCCACTGTCTCTTATACACATCTTAGGTGAGTGATCACACCATTGTGATTATATGCATTGTGAAGATCTTTTTTGTATAGTTCTGTGTATTCTTGCCACCTCTTCTTAATATCTTCTGCTTCTGTTAGGTCAATACCATTTCTGTCCTTTATTGTGCACATCATTGCATGAAATATTCCCTCAGTATCTCTAATGGTCTCCGCATTGCTGCTCTGTAAATAAATTCTTCAGTACTATTTTTCTAGGTTCCATATATATATATATATATATATATACACACTAGAATATGATATTTATCTTTCTCTTTCTGACTTACTTCACTCTGTATAATAGGTTCTAGGTTCATTCACTTTATCAGAACTGACTCAAATGTGTTCCTTTTTATGGCTGAGTAATATTCCATTGTGTATATGTACCACAACTTCTTTATCCATTCATCTGTCAATGGACATCTAGGTTGCTTCCATGTTCTAGCTATTGTAAATAGTGCTGAATGAACAGTGGGATACTTGTGTCTTTTTCAATTTTAGTTTCCTCAGGGTATATGCCTAGGAGTGGGATTGCTGGGTCATATGGTGGTTTTATTCCTAGTTTTTAAAGGTATCTCCATACTATCTTCCATAATGGAAGAATCAACTTACATTCCCACAAACGGTGCAAGAGCATTTCCTTTTCTCCACACCCTCTCCAGCATTTATTGTTTGTAGACTTGTTGATGATGGCCATTCTGACCACTGTGAGGTAATATCTCATTGTGGTTTTGATTTGCATTTCTCTAATAATGAGTGATGTTGAGCATCTTTTCATGTGTTTGTTAGCCATCTGTATGTCTTCTTTGAAGAAATGTCTGTTAGGTCTTTTTCCCACTTTTTGATTGGGTTGTTTCTTTTTCAAGCATTGAGTTGTATGAGCTGCTTGTATATTTTGGAAATTAATCCTTTGTCAGTTGTTTCATTTGCTATTATTTTCCAACCCAATTCTGAGGGTTGTCTTTTCACCTTGCTTATAGTTTCCTTTTCTGTGCAAATGCTTTTAAGTTTAATCTGGTCTCACTTTTTTCCTTTTGTTTTTATTTCCATTACTCTAGGAGGTAGGTCAAAGAGGATCTTGCTTTGATTATGTTGAGTGTTCTGCCAATGTTTTTCTCTAAGGGTTTTATAGTTTCAAGTCTCACGTTTATGTCTTTAATCCATTTTGAGTTTATCTTTGTGTATGGTGTTAGAAAGTGTTATAGTTTCATTCTTTTACATGTAGCCATCCAGTTTTCCCAGTGTAATTTATTGAAGAGGCTGTCTTTTCCCCATTGTATATTTTTGCCTCCCTTGTAAAAAATAAGGTACCCATTGGTGCATGAGTTTATTTCTGGGCTTTCTATCTTGTTCCATTGGTCTATATTTCTGGGTTTTTTTTGCCAGTACCATAATGTCTTGATGACTATAGCTTTGTAGTATAATCTGAAACCAGGAAGGTTGATTCCTCCAGCTCCATTCTTCTTTCTCAAGACTGCTTTGGCTATTTGGAGTCTTCTGTGTTTCCATATGAATTGTGAAATATTTTGTTGTAGTTCTGTGAAAAATGCCATTGGTAATTTGATAGGGATCACATAGAATCTGTAGATTGCATTTGGTAGTATAGTCATTTTCACAATATTGATTCTTCCTACCCAGGAACATGGAAAATTTCTCCATCTGTTTGTCATCTTTGATTTCTTTCATTGGTGTCTTACACGTTTCTGTGTACAGTTCTTTTGTCTCCTTAGGTAAGTTTATTCCTAGATATTTAAACTTTTGTTGCAATAGTGAATGGGATTGTTTCTCAATTTCTCTTTCTGATTATTCATGGTTAGTACATAGAAATGAAAGTGATTTCTGTGTATTGATTTTATATCCTGCAACTTTGCTAAATTCACTGGTTCAGTTCAGTCGCTCAGTCATGTCTGACTCTTCATGACCCCATGGACGGCAGCATGCCAGGCCTCCCTGTCCATCACCACTTCCTGGAGTTTACTCAAACTCATGTTCATTGAGTCAGTGATGCCATCCAACCATCTGATCCTCTGTTATCCCCTTCCCATAGTTCAAAAGCATCAATTCTTCAGCACTCAGCTTTCTTTATAGTCCAGCTCTCACATCCATACATGACTACTGGAATTTCACTGATCAACTCTAGTAGTTTTCTGATACTATCTTTAGGGTTTTCTATGTACAGTATCATGTCATCTTATTGCAGACTTTTTAATGGTAGCCATTCTGACTGGTGTACCTCATTGTAGTTTTGATTTACATATCTCTAATAATTAGCAGTACTGAGCACTTTTTCAGGTACCTTTTGGCCATCTGTATGTATTCTTTGGAGAAATGCTTATTTAGGTCTTCTGCCTATTTTTTAATTGTGTTGTTTGTTATTGAGTTGTATGAGCTGTCTGTATATTTCAGAAATTAAGTCCTTGTTGGTCACATCATTTGCAAATACTTTCTCCCACTCTGTAGATTGTCTTTTCATTTTGTTTATGGTTTCCTTTGCTGTACCAAAGTTTGTAAGTTTGATTAGAGCCCATTTTTTTGCTTTTATTTCTATTGCCTTGAGAGACGGATCTGGGAAAACATTGGTACAACTTGTCAGAATGTTTTGCCTGTGCTATCTTCTAAGAGTTTTATGGTATCATGTCTTATATTTAGGTCTTTAAGTCATTTTGAGTATATTTTTGTGTATGGTGAGGGGGAGTGTTCTAACTTCATTGATTTACATGATGCTTTCCAGACACCACTTGCTGAAGAGACTCTCTTTTCTTCGTTGTATGTCCTCGCCTCCTTTATTGAAGATTAACTGACCACAGATGTGTGGGTTTAACTCTGGGCTCTCTATTCTGTTTGATTGATCTGTCTCTTTTTGTGTCAATACCGCACTTAAAAGTTAATGTAGCTTTGTCATATTGTCTGAAATTCTGGGAGGGTTATGCTTCCTGCTTTGTTCTTGTTCCTCAGGATTGCTTTGGCAATTGTGGGTCTTTTATGGTTCCTCATAAATTTTAGGGTTATTTATCTAGTCCTGTGAAAAATAAGAGGATGATTATGTTGAGCTGTGTGAGCTGTCTGTGTATTTTGGAAATTAAACTCTTGTCAGTCAAAATAGCTCTCTCTCTTTTGAAAGAGAGCCAACAGGGTTTTATGATGGTTGGGACATGTAGTGTGAGAGAAAGAATATGTTAGATTTTCAACTCAAGCAACAGGAAAAATTGAGTTGACATTAGTTGAAAACAACCAGAGTTACAGGCTTAGGAGAGAAGATCTGTTCAGATTTAGACAGATTTGAGATGCCTATTGGACATTCCATTTGCAATGGTGAGCCATTATCTTTGCAATCTTGGTCAACAAACAAAATGTCCTCTACCCTAGAGAGGGGCATTATCTGTCCTCGCAAGCTGTCTGCCAAATGAACATGTGTGAAAAGATAGTCTGGGATATAAACTGTCACAAGATATATAGATATGCTGTTGAAGACTACCTTCCCAACAATATCCACCCCTCATTTCTATATTGTCTGACTTCTGGCAAATTTTTCTATGAATATATCATTGAGTCAGCCATTGTGATTAATTAAGCCACCAGGAACTATGACCAGATCCATTTAATTTGTATTCTGCACAGAATTAGACCTGTTGGTCACCCTATAATGATGACCTCAGCTATGTCCCCCAGGGTTCCAGCTGAACAAAGCTCAACTATCTACCTTAGAAAGCCAAATGACTTTCTTCCTAAGGTTCCCCAAAGCATCACTCCAGGTGGGGCAGGATGTATTCACAATTGCAGTGTACTTGGGAAGTTTCCAGTTTGGGCCAGGGGATGGCTCTGAAGTAGGATCTACATCAGTTGGAAAGCACAGGTTGATAGTCAACTAGTATACCCTTAAGATCCCAGTTACATTCATTTGGAGGGTATCCCTGAGGACAGTCAATCTAGCCAGTTCCTATCACCAGCTGGGTTGTATCTGTCTAGCTCACAGTAGCCAGAGCCCTCTGGCTGAGGATGGCAGAGTCATCCCGTTTAAATTTCTTGCAAAAGTTTGGGGGAAAAATATCATGGGTTTCCTCCTGTGGGAAGACTCCAGACAAGTTCACCTCCCAGGTGTTGCTTTTGTTACCAAATAAATTGGGTGACTTGGGTTCCACTGCTTGCCACTTACAAATCAGTTACATACTCACAAATGGTAGGAAAGAGGTGCCTTTAATCAGAATGCTGGCAATCTGGGGAGATGGTAGACTCAACGTCCCTGCAAAACCATACCTGCAGATTCTGCTCAGCCATGATGTTTTTTAAAGAGAAATAGAGAAGTAATCTCAGTTAATCACTGAGACAGAGGTCAGGGCTTGTGCTCCTTGTGATCTTCCTCTAGCGTAGGTGCTACCTTATTCATGTAGTTTGGTTACAGTTCATTCAGGAAATTACTGAAGGGGAAGGGAGAGAAGAGATATGGTCATCTGTTATTATTCATTTTTACTTCTTTGGTCTATGGGGAGAATCAATAAGTTAGGTAAGGAATTGTGTGTGTGTGATTAAAAGATTTGACAGGTGTGCTTGGGCCAGAGGTGAGTAGAACCTGAGGGTGCTGGTTTAAAAACTAGTTACAATGAAGTTTTGCTAAAGTGACAAGAAACACGAGCTTCCTGCTGAGGGCAGTTTCTTACAGGGAGCTGCTTACAAATCCCTACTCGTCAGAACATCATTCCATTTCTATGGGATTAGGAGTGAAGGCCTATTTTCTGTAACTTCTCCATGGTGACATAGGGTGTCATATTCTCAGAGTGGAAGATGTCAACTTGGATCTATAGCATCTCTTTGCTGACAATTTTAATTGCCCATTTACTTATATGGGTAGAATAAGCTACAGATATTTTGATGCCCACAAAAATACCAATTATTATGAGCAATAATGTTAACCCCATTTCAGTTCTTGGAATTGAGCAGTACTGAACTCTATGGCTAGCACAAGTTAGAGCACCTTATGTCATGGCTACAGTTTCAGTTCAGTTCAGTTCAGTCGCTCAGTCATGTCCGATTCTTTGCGACCTCATGAATTGCAGNCATGTAGCCATCCAGTTTTCCCAGTGTAATTTATTGAAGAGGCTGTCTTTTCCCCATTGTATATTTTTGCCTCCCTTGTAAAAAATAAGGTACCCATTGGTGCATGAGTTTATTTCTGGGCTTTCTATCTTGTTCCATTGGTCTATATTTCTGGGTTTTTTTTGCCAGTACCATAATGTCTTGATGACTATAGCTTTGTAGTATAATCTGAAACCAGGAAGGTTGATTCCTCCAGCTCCATTCTTCTTTCTCAAGACTGCTTTGGCTATTTGGAGTCTTCTGTGTTTCCATATGAATTGTGAAATATTTTGTTATAGTTCTGTGAAAAATGCCATTGGTAATTTGATAGGGATCACATAGAATCTGTAGATTGCATTTGGTAGTATAGTCATTTTCACAATATTGATTCTTCCTACCCAGGAACATGGAAAATTTCTCCATCTGTTTGTCATCTTTGATTTCTTTCATTGGTGTCTTACACGTTTCTGTGTACAGTTCTTTTGTCTCCTTAGGTAAGTTTATTCCTAGATATTTAAACTTTTGTTGCAATAGTGAATGGGATTGTTTCTCAATTTCTCTTTCTGATTATTCATGGTTAGTATATAGAAATGAAAGTGATTTCTGTGTATTGATTTTATATCCTGCAACTTTGCTAAATTCACTGGTTCAGTTCAGTCGCTCAGTCATGTCTGACTCTTCATGACCCCATGGACGGCAGCATGCCAGGCCTCCCTGTCCATCACCACTTCCTGGAGTTTACTCAAACTCATGTTCATTGAGTCAGTGATGCCATCCAACCATCTGATCCTCTGTTATCCCCTTCCCATAGTTCAAAAGCATCAATTCTTCAGCACTCAGCTTTCTTTATAGTCCAGCTCTCACATCCATACATGACTACTGGAATTTCACTGATCAACTCTAGTAGTTTTCTGATACTATCTTTAGGGTTTTCTATGTACAGTATCATGTCATCTTATTGCAGACTTTTTAATGGTAGCCATTCTGACTGGTGTACCTCATTGTAGTTTTGATTTACATATCTCTAATAATTAGCAGTACTGAGCACTTTTTCAGGTACCTTTTGGCCATCTGTATGTATTCTTTGGAGAAATGCTTATTTAGGTCTTCTGCCTATTTTTTAATTGTGTTGTTTGTTATTGAGTTGTATGAGCTGTCTGTATATTTCAGAAATTAAGTCCTTGTTGGTCACATCATTTGCAAATACTTTCTCCCACTCTGTAGATTGTCTTTTCATTTTGTTTATGGTTTCCTTTGCTGTACCAAAGTTTGTAAGTTTGATTAGAGCCCATTTTTTTGCTTTTATTTCTATTGCCTTGAGAGACGGATCTGGGAAAACATTGGTACAACTTGTCAGAATGTTTTGCCTGTGCTATCTTCTAAGAGTTTTATGGTATCATGTCTTATATTTAGGTCTTTAAGTCATTTTGAGTATATTTTTGTGTATGGTGAGGGGGAGTGTTCTAACTTCATTGATTTACATGATGCTTTCCAGACACCACTTGCTGAAGAGACTCTCTTTTCTTCGTTGTATGTCCTCGCCTCCTTTATTGAAGATTAACTGACCACAGATGTGTGGGTTTAATTCTGGGCTCTCTATTCTGTTTGATTGATCTGTCTCTTTTTGTGTCAATACCGCACTTAAAAGTTAATGTAGCTTTGTCATATTGTCTGAAATTCTGGGAGGGTTATGCCTCCTGCTTTGTTCTTGTTCCTCAGGATTGCTTTGGCAATTGTGGGTCTTTTATGGTTCCTCATAAATTTTAGGGTTATTTATCTAGTCCTGTGAAAAATAAGAGGATGATTATGTTGAGCTGTGTGAGCTGTCTGTGTATTTTGGAAATTAAACTCTTGTCAGTCAAAATAGCTCTCTCTCTTTTGAAAGAGAGCCAACAGGGTTTTATGATGGTTGGGACATGTAGTGTGAGAGAAAGAATATGTTAGATTTTCAACTCAAGCAACAGGAAAAATTGAGTTGACATTAGTTGAAAACAACCAGAGTTACAGGCTTAGGAGAGAAGATCTGTTCAGATTTAGACAGATTTGAGATGCCTATTGGACATTCCATTTGCAATGGTGAGCCATTATCTTTGCAATCTTGGTCAACAAACAAAATGTCCTCTACCCTAGAGAGGGGCATTATCTGTCCTCGCAAGCTGTCTGCCAAATGAACATGTGTGAAAAGATAGTCTGGGATATAAACTGTCACAAGATATATAGATATGCTGTTGAAGACTACCTTCCCAACAATATCCACCCCTCATTTCTATATTGTCTGACTTCTGGCAAATTTTTCTATGAATATATCATTGAGTCAGCCATTGTGATTAATTAAGCCACCAGGAACTATGACCAGATCCATTTAATTTGTATTCTGCACAGAATTAGACCTGTTGGTCACCCTATAATGATGACCTCAGCTATGTCCCCCAGGGTTCCAGCTGAACAAAGCTCAACTATCTACCTTAGAAAGCCAAATGACTTTCTTCCTAAGGTTCCCCAAAGCATCACTCCAGGTGGGGCAGGATGTATTCACAATTGCAGTGTACTTGGGAAGTTTCCAGTTTGGGCCAGGGGATGGCTCTGAAGTAGGATCTACATCAGTTGGAAAGCACAGGTTGATAGTCAACTAGTATACCCTTAAGATCCCAGTTACATTCATTTGGAGGGTATCCCTGAGGACAGTCAATCTAGCCAGTTCCTATCACCAGCTGGGTTGTATCTGCCTAGCTCACAGTAGCCAGAGCCCTCTGGCTGAGGATGGCAGAGTCATCCCGTTTAAATTTCTTGCAAAAGTTTGGGGGAAAAATATCATGGGTTTCCTCCTGTGGGAAGACTCCAGACAAGTTCACCTCCCAGGTGTTGCTTTTGTTACCAAATAAATTGGGTGACTTGGGTTCCACTGCTTGCCACTTACAAATCAGTTACATACTCACAAATGGTAGGAAAGAGGTGCCTTTAATCAGAATGCTGGCAATCTGGGGAGATGGTAGACTCAACGTCCCTGCAAAACCATACCTGCAGATTCTGCTCAGCCATGATGTTTTTTAAAGAGAAATAGAGAAGTAATCTCAGTTAATCACTGAGACAGAGGTCAGGGCTTGTGCTCCTTGTGATCTTCCTCTAGCGTAGGTGCTACCTTATTCATGTAGTTTGGTTACAGTTCATTCAGGAAATTACTGAAGGGGAAGGGAGAGAAGAGATATGGTCATCTGTTATTATTCATTTTTACTTCTTTGGTCTATGGGGAGAATCAATAAGTTAGGTAAGGAATTGTGTGTGTGTGATTAAAAGATTTGACAGGTGTGCTTGGGCCAGAGGTGAGTAGAACCTGAGGGTGCTGGTTTAAAAACTAGTTACAATGAAGTTTTGCTAAAGTGACAAGAAACACAAGCTTCCTGCTGAGGGCAGTTTCTTACAGGGAGCTGCTTACAAATCCCTACTCGTCAGAACATCATTCCATTTCTATGGGATTAGGAGTGAAGGCCTATTTTCTGTAACTTCTCCATGGTGACATAGGGTGTCATATTCTCAGAGTGGAAGATGTCAACTTGGATCTATAGCATCTCTTTGCTGACAATTTTAATTGCCCATTTACTTATATGGGTAGAATAAGCTACAGATATTTTGATGCCCACAAAAATACCAGTTATTATGAGCAATAATGTTAACCCCATTTCAATTCTTGGAATTGAGCAGTACTGAAATCTATGGCTAGCACAAGTTAGAGCACCTTATGTCATGGCTACAGTTTCAGTTCAGTTCAGTTCAGTCGCTCAGTTGTGTCCGACTCTTTGCAACCTCATGAATCGCAGCACGCCAGGCCTCCCTGTTCATCACCATCTCTCAGAGTTCACTCAGACTCACGTCCATCGAGTCCGTGATGCCATCCAGCCATCTCATCCTCGGTCGTCCCCTTCTCCTCTTGCCCCCAATCGCCCCCAGCATCAGAGTCTTTTCCAATGAGTCAGCTCTTTGCAGGAGGTGGCCAAAGTACTGAAGTTTCAGCTTCAGCATCATTCCTGCCAAAGAAATCCCAGGGTTGATCTCCTTCAGGATGGACTGGTTGGATCTCCTTGCAGTCCAAGGGATTCTCAAGAGTCTTCTCCAACACCACAGTTCAAAAGCATCAATTCTTTGGCTACAGTTTAGACATCAGGTTCTTTCCCTCTGGTGGCAGTTATAGTATTTATAAAACAGCTCAGGAATGCGCTTCAGACACTGAGTCTAAGACTACTGTCCTAAGAATTAATTGCTTGGTTTTGTACTTGGTGTGGGAAGCGGGGGCTGTAGGGTCCTGCTCATTTCCACTTTGCTGCTCTTCCTTCACCTCCACAAAATCTTGTGTCTTATTCTAGTAGCTATGATTTTACTCTTCATCCAATCATCTCCTACTCACATCCAGACCTTCCATCTGGGAGAGTCAGGTGAGAGACAAAGGCCTTTTTATAAAACTGAAGGATTAACATGGGGATCCTCAGGGCCTCCCTTTCAGTGTAGTCAGAGTAAGCTGAGAAGTAATATGTGAAGTAATGTCAGTGATGAACAGCCCCTATGGCTTCAGAGGGGATCAAAGGGCTGAGAGTGGATCTGCTAGCAGATGGAGGGGAAATATCCCTCAGGATGTGTCCTTTCTGGCCATGGGACGAGCAGATCAACTTTTGACATAAAAATAGATTTAGGTCAGCAGCTCAACTCCATTTGGTCTCAGAACCACCCATCTCATCTCACCAAAAACTTAACTGTAGAGAGTCTCCAATTTTACCCTAATTGCAAGCTGACAAGTTGGTCTGCAGACCACTGTTTTTTGGATACCAGGCCAGAAGACACGAAAGCCCTGTGTCAAAGACAGAAAGAAGTTATTACATGACAGGCAGCATGAGCCCATGTTTACGTGGGTTCCCTTTGCTGCTAAGTCCAAGGGGAGCAAAGTAGAANATCTTAGTTTTCTGAATGTTGAGCTTTAAGCCAACTTTTTCACCCTCTTCTTTCACTTTCATCAAGAGGCTCTTTAGTTTCTCTTCACTGTCTGCCATAAGGGTGGTGTCATCTGCATTTCTGAGATTATTGATATTTCTCCTGTCAATCTTGATTTCAGCTTGTGCTTCTTTTAGATCCTCCCAAAAGGGACTCAATTTCTGTTTTGAGAATAGATCTCATAAAAGTCCATGATGCAAACTGTCTTAGAGTATATCATACAAGTTATGGTGGAGTCTACATTTTGTAACCCTAATTTTACTATGCAGTTAACATGTCAGAAGAGCTATAATTCGTTGTTGGATAAGGTGATGTTATTTGCATTTTGACATCATTTCTTTCTAGGTTTCTGTTGAAGCCATTGCAGCTGTAATAATTGATTCGTATTTGGGATTGCATAAAAATTTCTTTCAATTCCACATATACATGTATACTTGAGCAGGCACGGGGGAAAAAAGAATGGAAAATTAGTAGACTGGAAAAAGTAATTAGTAGACTACTAAAAAATTAGTAGACTGGAAGGACAAATTTTATCCATGCATAGGTGATCAATGGCTACAAAAGTGCTATGAAATCATGGACGTTTTCTTCTTCTTCACAAACTTTCACTTGATAGGGAAATCTTTTAAAATTTGTTATTGTTTGGTCATTGAAACTGCTTCAGAATTTCCTATAGCCTGTTTTATCTCCTTGGAATCTTTTATTATAAGTTTCTATTTGCATAAATCACATTTTTAAAATAAAACTAAAAGATATATGCAATTTAAAAATATAGCATTGCATGTCTTTTCCTAACACTGTAGCCAAACTAAATCAAAATTGAAGAAAAGGCTTATCTTTGCAATTCTTTTATTCCCGTTTGCTTTACCTCAGATTTAGCCTCCTCATTTAAATTGTGGCACATTATTTTTCTTGTAATTATTTCTTCTATGTCCCTTGAATCATATTACAGCACGAATTTCGTTTTCCTTATTTGGATTTATGAAGTTCCTTAAGAGCTGAAATTGCACCTTGTAATTATTTTGTAGGATATGTAACCATAATATAATTGATGTTTTTAATTGTATTGAAGTAAATGGCCACCCACTCCAGTACTCTTGTCTGGAAAATTCCATGGACGGAGGAGCCTGATAGGCTATAGTCCATGGGGTCGCAAAGAGCCGGACATGACTGAGCTACTTCACTTCACTTCACTTCATAACCTAAATGTAAAAGTATAAAAACATCCTAAGTGCACAGTTCACTGGATTATAAAAACTAATTATGTCCATGTAACCAGCTATCAAATCAGGAAACAGAACATTATCAGTATCTCCAAAAGTTCTCTTCATACTTCCCTTCATCACTTGACCTCAACCAAGGGTAACCACTGTCCTGACTTCCTAACATCACAGATTATTTTTGCCTGATTTTCAACACTAAAAAAAAAATCATCTATGCACTCTTTGTGTCTGGCCCTTTTTGTGTTTCTTATCGTGTTTGTGAGATCCATCTACCTTGTCACAAATAGTTTCTGTTCATTAATTCTCATTTCTGTATAAGATTCTATTGACAGAATATACCACAATTAATTAACTCATCTTTCTACTCTTGACATTCTGGCATTTGACAAAGTCCAGCTCTTGACTAGTATAAATATTGCTGCCAAGAGAATCATTATACACATCTTTTAGTGAAAATATGTACCCATTTCAGTAGAATATATATTTAGAAGAATTTTTGAGTCATGGCTTATGTATATTTTCCCTTAATAGATACTGTAATTGTTCTTCAGTCACTAAGTCATGTCCGACTCTTTTTGACCTCATGGAGTGCACCATGTTAGGCTCCCCATCCTTCACGGTCTTCCAAAGTTTGCTCAAATTCATGTCCACTGAGTCAGTAATCTTTCTAACCATCTCATCCTCTGTTGTCCCCTTCTCCTCTGCCCTCAGTCTTTCCCAGCAGCAAGGTCTTTTCCAATGAGGCATCTCTTCACATCAGGTGGCCAAAGTATTGGAGCTTCAGCTTCAACATCAGTCCTTTCAATGAAGATTGATGGTTGATTTCCTTTAGGATTGACTGATCTCCTTGAGTCCAAAGGAGTCTCAGGAGTCTTCTTCAGCACCACAATTCAAAAGCATCAGTTCTTCAGTGCTCAGACTTCTTTATGGTCCAATTCTCATGTCTGTGCATGACTGCTAGAAAAACCATAGATGCTACCAAGGAGTTTCCAAATGGTTTTACCAATTTCTACCCCCACATCAATACTGGAAAGTTCAGATTATTTCAAATCCTTTTCAACACATGAATTTGTCTGACTTTTCCTTCTTAATCACTCATAACAGTATGGATTACAATAATACATAATGCTATAGCCTTATGCTTTTAATTTACATTTCCCCCATGAGTTTCCCTCAAAGTTTGGTACTTTTTTGTATGTTTGTTGCTATTTCATATGTTATTATTATTTCATATGTTTATTGGCCATTTTGATATGTTCTTTGTGAGATGCCCTCAAGGCTTTTGTCCAGTTTTCTTTTGAGATGATTAACTCTTACTGGCTAGTAGGTATTCTTTGTGAATTCTAGATACTGTCTTTTTCATATACATGGAAATATTATATCCCCTGATGAGGCTTTTCTTCTCAGTTCAGTAAAGTGTCTTTTTAAAAAATGAAGTTCATAATGTAAATATAGTTCAATTTATCCATTTTTTTTCGTTTCTGTAAAGTTCTTTGCCAATTTCAAGGTAACATACTCAAGGTAACAAAGATTCTCTCCCATATTTCTTTCTAAATGTCATTTTATCTTTTACCTTTTGAATTTAGATCTTCAATATACCTGGATTTGGTTTTTTATGTATGGTGTGAGATCAAGCTTACATTTTTCCAAGTGGATGTCAGTTGAACCAGTATCACTTAATGAAAAGACATTCCACTGTACTATCGTATCACCTTTGACATCAATCTGGCATCTGGGTGTGTGGTTCATTTCTTGGAAGAAGATGGCAATTTTTCTCTTTATTACTTGGTCCATCTAGTTATCTATCCTTGAACTAAAAATCTGGTATAGTAAATCCTCTTGCTTTGTTTTACTAAATGAAATTGATTTAACTCTTCTTGGTCTTCCCATATCAATATAAATGTTATTAAAGAATATCATTTCCCATGAACAACTTCCTGATTTTAATTGACATTGTGATAAGTCTATAGAATAGTTCAAAGAGGTTTGACACCTGACATTTTGTCTTCCAATCAATGAACACGCTGCATTTCTTATTTCAATATTTCTTAAAAATTTTAATAATGGTAATTTCAGTGTGGAAGTGCTAAATATCTTTCATAGATTTTTTGCTGGATACTTCATGTTTTTTGAATATATTGTAAGTGCCATCTTTTAAAATTTTACTTTCATTTTGCTACTGGTATATAAAAATAAAATTGATTTTATATTCCCATTTTATTCAGCAATTCAGCCGCTAAGTGCTAGCAGTTTCCTTATAAACTTCTTTTACATTTTATACATACACAATTATATGGTCGAACAACAAGAAAAAACACAACCTACAATCCTATTTCTCAATTATTTTACATTTTGGGGAGAATAGAATGTAATCATTTTCTTGCCTGACTGTATTGGCAACAGCCTGCAATATATTGTAATAGTAATTATCTTTGGCTGTTCTCAAGCTGAGGGAAAACTTTGGATGTTTCACCATTAAGCGTTCAGTTGTCTCCGAATCTTTGTGACTCCATGGACTGAAGCACACCAAGCTTCCTTGTCCATCAACAAGTCCCAGAGATTGCTCAACTCATGTCTATCCAGTCAGTGATGCCATCCAACCATCTCACCTTCTATCGGCCCCTTCTCCTCCACCTTCAATCTTTTCCAGCATCAGGGTCTTTTCTAATGAGTCATTAGGGTTTCAGGTAGCCAAAGGAGTTTCAGCTTCAGAATCAATCCTTCCAATAAATATTCAGGACTCATTTTCTTTAGGATTGACTGGCTTGAACTCCCTGCATTCCAAGGGACTCTCAAGAGTCTTCTCTAACACTATATAGTTTAAAAGCATCAGTTCTTCAACACTCAGCTTTCTTTACGGTCGAACTATCACATCCATACATAACTACTGGAGAAACCATAGTCTTGACTAAATGAACCTTTGTCCACAAAGTAATGTCTCTGCTTTTCAATGCTAAGTTGGTCAGAGCTTTTCTTCCAAGAAGCAAGTCTCTTTTAATTTCATGGCTGCAGTCACCATCTGCAGTGATTTTGGAGCCCCCAAAAATAAAGTCTGTCACTGTTCCCACTATTTCCCCATCTATTTTCCATGAAGTTATGGGACCAGCTGCCATGATCTTCATTTTCTGAATGTTGAGTTTTAAGCCAGCTTTTACACTCTTCTCTTTCACTGTCATCAAGAGACTCTTTAGTTTATCTTCACTCTCTGACATAAGGGTGGTGTCATCTGCATATCTGAGGTCATTGATATTTCTCCCAGAAATCTTGATTCCAGCTTGTGCTTCATCCAGCCCAGCATTTCGCATGATATACTCTGCATAAAACTTAAATAAGCATGGTGGCAATATACAGTCTTGAAGTACTCCTTTCCCCATATAGAACCAGTTCGTTGTTCCTTGTCCAATTCTAACTGTTGCTTCTTGACCTGCATATGGGTTTCTCAGAAGACAGGTAAGGTGGTCTGATATTCCCATCTCTTGAAGAATTTTCCATAGTTTGTTGTGATCTACACAGTCAAAACTTTTAGTGTAATTAATGAAGCAGAAATAAATGTTTTTCTGGAATTCTTTTGCCAACAGATGTCAGCAAATTGATCTCTGGTTCCTCTAACTTTTCTAGCTCCAACTTGAATGTCTGGGAGTTCTTGGCTCAAGTATTGTTGAAACCTGGCTTGGAGAATTTTGAGCATCACTTTGCTAATGTGTGAGATGAGTGCAATTGTGTGGTACTTAGAACATTCTTTGGCATTGCCCTTCTTTGGGATTGGAATGAAAACTGACCTTCTCTAGTCCCGTGATCACTGCTGAGTTTTCCAAATTTTCTGGCATATTGAGTTCAGCACTTTCGCAGCCTCATCTTTTAGGATTTGAAATAGCTCGACTGGAATTCTATCTCCTCCACTAGTTTTGTTCGTAGTGATGCTTCTTAAATCCCACTTGACTTCAGACTCCAGGATGTCTGCCTCTAGGTGAGTGATCACACCATCATGGTTATCTGGGTCATGAAGATCTTTTTTGTATGGATCTTCTGTGTATTTTTGCCACCTCTTCTTAATACCTTCTGCTTCTGTTAGGTCTGTACTGTTTCTGTCTTTTATTGTGCCCATGTTTGCATGAAATGTTCCCTTGGTGTCTCTAATTTTCTTGAAGAAATCTCTAATATTTCCCATTGTATTGTTTTCCTCTAGTTCTTTGCATTGATCACTTATGAAGACTTTTATCTCTCCTTGATATTCTGTAGAACTCTGAGTTCAGATGGATGTATCTTCCTTTTCTCCTTTGCTTGTCTTCTTTTCTCAGCTATTTGTAAGACCTCCTCAGACAACCATTTTGCCTTCTTGCATTTATTTCTCTTGGGGATGGTTTTCTTGGGGATCACTGCCTCCTGTACAATGTCACAAACCTCCGTCTATGGTTCTTCAAGCACTCTATCAGCTAATCCCTTGAATTTGTTACTTCCACTGTATAATCATAAGGGATTTTATTTAGGTCATACCTGAATTGTCTAGTGGTTTTCCCTACTTTCTTCAATTCAAGTCTAAATTTAGCAATAAGTAATTCATGATCTGAACCACAGTCATCTCCTGGTCTTGTTTTTGTTGACTGTATGGAACTTCTCCATCTTCGACTGCAAAGAATATAATCAATCTACTACAGTGTTGACCATCTGGTGATGTCCATGTGTAAATTCATCTCTTATGTTGTTCAAAGAGGGTGTTTGCTATGACCAGTGTGTTCTCTTCACAAAACTCTGTTAGCCTTTGCCCTGCTTCATTTTGTACTCCAAGGCCAAACTTGCTTGCTATTCCAGGTATCTCTCAAATTCCTACTTTTGTATTCCAACCCCCTATGTTGAAAAGGACATTTGTGTGTGTGCATGTGTTAGTTCTGGTAGTTTTTCTTAAACTGTTTTTTAAACAAATGTTAGACTATTTATATATCCAAATGAATGTCTATTACAAAATGGTTTAGGAAACAATACGTTAAGTTCATCACTCAGAAGATGTGTATAAGAGACAGACCTAAATGTAAAAGTATAAAAACATCCTAAGTGCACAGTTCACTGGATTATAAAAACTAATTATGTCCATGTAACCAGCTATCAAATCAGGAAACAGAACATTATCAGTATCTCCAAAAGTTCTCTTCATACTTCCCTTCATCACTTGACCTCAACCAAGGGTAACCACTGTCCTGACTTCCTAACATCACAGATTATTTTTGCCTGATTTTCAACACTAAAAATAAAATCATCTATGCACTCTTTGTGTCTGGCCCTTTTTGTGTTTCTTATCGTGTTTGTGAGATCCATCNGTTAGAAATTTAATGCCTTGCTGTACATCTCAAGATAAAGATGATTTCATTTGCTTCTTTTCCTATCCCTTGTATTTCTCTATAACTTCTCTCTAAAATTCTTTGGTTGCTTGTTTTTCAATAAATATGTGTTAATTGATTACAAATCAACTTTGAAGACTCTTCTCCTTTACTAAAGCCAAATTTATTACATTGCTTTACTGTAGCTGCCTCTTTTTCACTTTTCTAGTGCTGATTCCAACATAAGGCTCCCTCTTTCACTAGATAAAATCTATTTACCAGCTATAGTCACGGCATGCTTTCTAAATTAAAAATATATATATATATATATATATTGATTAGGCCCTTGCCAAATGCTACACTTAGCTCCCCAATGTACACTCTTGACTGTTATGCTGTCTTTTGAAAGTGCTGGGATCTATGAGAATTCCTGGGGTTTACCTTGGTTACTTCTAACAATTTCTTATTCTCAGTAAACTTGTGGTCTCATTCATGTTATTGTTATCCTTAGCAAAGATAGCTAATTACCCCTCCACTCCAGTATACATTCTCACTGATCATTTGACTTAGAATTCCCCTCCTACCAGACTTCAGGAAGGTACAGCATTGGTCAGATAGAGACTATATTTCCCAGTTTCTTTTGCACCAAGATGGGACTATCTGACCTTGTTTTGGCCAGTGATATTTAAGAGGAGACAATGTCTGCACCTTCTGAATCATTGCCTTCTAAAAAGAAGCTGTTTGTCTTTTGTTCTATTTTTCACTTTATGCTGGTTAGAAGTTGGTAAATAATAATTTAGTCAACTTGGACCCATAAATGCTCACTAACCTAGGTCTCTTGATGACCTGGTGGAGAGTTGCCTGCCTGACTTGGACCAATGACTGACCCTTGGACTGTGAGATGAGAGAGAAATGAACTTTTGTTTTATGTAAACCACTGTGTTTGTGTGTTCGTTACAGAAACTTAACTTGTATTCTATATTACTCAGCACTCAACTCTTCTCTCTTCTGTCCCATACTATCTGTTTCTTCTCTCTGTCCCATACTGGTTAAGGTTTGGAACAAAGATCTTTTACCCTGATTTTGTAAACATGTTACTCAATCAGGAAGTGATAAAAGTTTATTGACGATTTGGGGATAACAGCACTAGTCACATTAGACAGAGAACAGCTCTGCTGCTAACACAATACAGAATATTACATCTCATTCTTTGTAGAAAAGTATCTGAGTCCTACCTGGTGTTATGAGCTGAATTTTGTCCCCAACGAAATATTGAACTCTTAACCCTGGGTACCTGTGAACATGATCTTATTTGAAAATAAGATCTTTGCTGATTAATCAATTTAAGGTGGGGTCTTTGGAGTGGGCCCTAGTTCAACATGACTGGTGTTTATGTAGAAGAGGAGAGTGCCATGTGGAGCTCCAGACACACAAGGAGAACATCATGTGACTGAGTTTGCAGTGATACAGCAAAAAGCCAAGGAACACCAAGGATGGCCAAGGATCCCAGAAGCTGGAAAGAGGCAAAGAAAGATTCTTCCCTGCAGGTTTCAGAGCAAGTGTAACCCTACTAATACCTTCATTTTGGATTTCTAGTGATGCTTTCGAACTGTGGTGCTGGAGAAGACTCTTGAGAGTCCCTTGTATGGTAAGATCAAACCAATCAATCCTAAAGGAAACCAACCCTGATTAGTCACTGGAAGAACTGATGCTGAAACTGAAGCGCCAATACTTTGGCCACCTGATGCAAAGAGCTGACTCACTGAAAAAGACCCTGATGCTGAAAAAGATTGAAGGCAGGAAAAGAGGGCAACAGAGGATGAGATGGCTGGATGGCATGATTCAATGAACATGAATTTGGGCAAACTCCAAGAGATGGTGAGGGACAGGATAGCCTGACACGCTGCAGTCCATGAGGTAGCAAAGAACTGGACATGACTTCAAGACTAAACAGCAACAACGGGCCTCCAGAACTGTAAGACGACAAACCTGTTGTTTTAAGTCACTCAGTTTGTGATACTTAGTTATGGCAAGCCTGGAAAAGTGATACACAGCCATGAGGTGTTGCCCCTAGACCACCAGTTTCTTCCTAATGTCCTTAAGCCTCTAGTTAAGGTACCAATCCTATCTTTTCCCAAAGTATTCTGTCGTCCCAACTCCCCAGTGTTCTGCTAGAGCAGAGAAAGCAGAGATTCCAAACCCATTTCAACTTGCATAATTACAAGACAAAATTTCTAAAGTTTCATCTATATGAAGTTGCCAACAACAATAAAAGGTATCAATTATATGGTAGCTATATTTAAGAAAAATATCAATTTTTCCAGAATATCCCCAAACATACATTTGGCACATGCTTTTTTTTTTTACTGGTGCCATTCCTATAATGAGCTCTCTTGCTAAAACTTCCAGGTTCCAAGAATATGTTTTCATATCCGGATAATGTAGCCCTCAGTTCAGTTCAGTCCCTCAGTCATGTCCAACTCTTTGTGACCCCATGAATTGCAGCATGCCAGNATTAAGAAAAATATCAATTTTTCCAGAATATCCCCAAACATACATTTGGCACATGCTTTTCTTTTTACTGGTGCCATTCCTATAATGAGCTCTCTTGCTAAAATTTCCAGGTTCCAAGAATATGTTTTCATACCCGGATAATGTAGCCCTCAGTTCAGTTCAGTCCCTCAGTCATGTCCAACTCTTTGTGACCCCATGAATTGCAGCATGCCAGGCCTCCCTGTCCATCATCAATTACCCGGGTTTACCCAAACTCATGTCCATTGAGTTGGTGATGCCATCCAACCAGCTCATCCCTGTCATCCCCTTCTCCTCCTGCCCCAATCTTTCCCAGCATTAGGGTCTTTTCAAATAACTCAGCTCTTCGCATAAGGTGGCCAAGTATTGGAGTTTCAGCTTCAACATCAGTCCTTCCAATGAACACCCAGGACTGATCTCCTTTAGTACAGACTGATTGAATCTCCTTGCAGTCCAAGGGACTCACGAGAGTCTTCTCCAACACCACAGATCAAAAGCATCAATTCTTTGGTGCTCAGCTTTCTTCACAGTCCAACTCTCACATCCAAACATGACCACAGGAAAAACCATAGCCTTGACTGGATAGACCTTAGTCTGCAAAGTAATGTCTGCTTTTGAATATGCTGTCTAGGTTGGTCGTAAATTTCCTTCCAAGGAGTAAGTGTCTTTTNAAACATGACCACAGGAAAAACCATAGCCTTGACTGGATAGACCTTAGTCTGCAAAGTAATGTCTGCTTTTGAATATGCTGTCTAGGTTGGTCGTAAATTTCCTTCCAAGGAGTAAGTGTCTTTCAATTTCTGGCTGCAATCACCATCCGCAGTGATTTTGGAGCTCCTCAAAATAAAGTCAGCCACTGTTTCCACTATTTTCCCATCTATTTGCCATGAAGTGATGGGACTAGATTCCATGATCTTCATTTTCTGAATGTTGAGCTTATTTTAAGCCAACTTTTTCACTCTCCTCTTTCACTGTCATCAAGAGGCTCTTTAGTTCATCTTCACTCTCTGACATAAGGGTGGTGTCATCTGCATATCTGAGGCTATTGATATTTCTGCCAGCAATCTTGATTCCAGCTTGTGCTTCTTCTAGCCCAGCATTTCTCATGATGTACTCTGCATAGAAGTTAAATAAGCAGGGTGACAATATACAGCCTTGACATACTCCTTTTCCTATTTGGAACCAGTCTTTTGTTCCATGTCCAGTTCTAACTGTTGCCTCCTGACCTGAATATATNTGTTGGAGAAGACTCTTGAGAGTCCCTTGGACTGCAAGGTGATCCAACCAGTCCATCCTAAAGGAGATCAGTCCTGAATGTTCATTGGAAGAACTGAATGATGTGAAGAGCTGACTCACTTGAAAAGACCCTGATTCTGGGAAAGATTGAAATCAAGAGGAGAAGGGGACAACAGAGGATGAGATGACAACATTGATCACCAACTCAATGGAGATGAGTTTGAGTAAACCTCAGGAGTTGGTGATGGACAGGAAGGCCTGGCATGCTGTGGCCTATGGGGTCATGAAGAATCAGACACAACTGAGCAACTGAACTGAACTGAACTAAAAATAAATAATGTATTATTTATATTATTATTTTATTATTTATAAATGTGAAAAAATAAATTATTTTAAAGACCCAAGATTTGGTATGATTTTGGCTTCCTAGATAAATACATATTTCTTGAGTTGACTAGGAGCTAAATTGGATTGAATTGAATCAAATTAAGTTGTAGGACTTGAATATGACATAATGACTGAACAATACTTCGCTTGTTTAGCTGTAGAATAGGATAAAAAGGTAAGTTTTAATAAATATTCTGCTTTTATCACAGACACACATTATTAAATGATTTGTTCATTGCTGTCCTATTAAAGATTGTTCCATATTAGAATCATTGCAGCTAAAGATAAATTTATTTTATTCTTTGATGATTCTTTTTTTTTTTTTGAGGTACAGACATCAGAATGATGCATATTATATGGTCTGCTTGTCAGAATGAAAATCAATGTCTTTCTGAATATTTTCTGATTTCATTTTTGTATAGTTGAGCTAAAGTTACATAGCATTCCTGTGTTATAAAGAACTAACTTTGTCAATGTCTTGTGTTTTTTAACAACTAAGACCAGAACATCATTGACAATTGTGGTAGTAGCAATGGAATGCTCAGTTATGCAAAGAACAAGAGAATGCTATTTTTTTTTCACCTCATTCTATATTCTGACAAAGCTGGAGACCCACTTATATTTTCAGCATTTCAGTTCCACTTCAATAGGCTTTTAACAGTGAACCTCTCTACCGTGTAAATAAATATATGTAAACATGTGTATATATAAATTTAAATGTTGCTACAATTCTCATCTCCCTCTTTCTCTCTCTGATCACTCAAAATAATGTTCTCTTATTTATAAGACTATGACTTTCTTAGAGAAAAAAATGCCACCAGGCTCATTTATAGGCATAATTATTTAGTATAAAAATTTGCTGCTAGCCCTCTTGATTTTTATTTTCTATTTCTCCCCTTCCTTTCCACATGTCTACTCTTAATCAGGACCATCTTCATTACCGGTAGCCATACATTGCCCTCAACCTGAGCCTGTAAGTCTGCATATCCATGCCTTGACAACCATTGCCTTCATCAGTTCCACTTTTCCATGAAGGCACTTATATTTTAGCTCTGTTTCTTTAGGTCTCTAATTTTCTTATCTTTCACAAAATACTCAAGAGAGTTTTCTATATATCATTTCTTTTTTTCTTCTGCATCTCCCACTAACTCTCTAACGTATTTGCAGGATAAGATCTTTCTGATCACTTCATCCAAGTTGCTTTCATGGTGGCCACTGATGACCTGCATTGCCAAAATGGAGAGACAGTTCTTCTGGGTCCTGACATCTCAGCCACACCCAAGATAATCAGCTCTTCTCCTTTTCATTAACCAATCCCTTCCTTTGTCTTTTATGACTCAGCACTGCCCTGGTTGATATGTCTTAGGATTCTTTTCTTCTTGTTCTGCACTCTTTAGATGATCTTCCTACCCTTGTGCCTTCTGTTACATCGAAAATTATACATTCATATGATGAGATTTTTCATGATGGCAGGAATAAGGTATAACCAGAGACTGGTTGAGCAGAGGGAGTTAAGATTATAACCAACAGCAGTCATGAGGCTTTAGCATTGTGAGATATAAGAATAAAATTTTTATGAAGTGATGACATAAAGCAATAGCATCCAAGGAAGATAAAGAATGAAGAGAGAGAGGGATAGATGGAGGGATGATTGGTAGAGTGGGCAGGATCAGGAACAGTGAGGTGGAGGTTTGTGTTGCCTTTGCCCTCTCTCTTGCTGTCTCACACACCTTGCCACCAGTGAGCTCTAAAACAAGACGATAGAGACAAGGGCCAGGGTCAAGTAGTGAGAACAATGAAGTGGTAAGGAGCTAAAAGAGGGTAATATGGTCTAGAATCTGTATTTAAAAAAAAAAGAGAGGGAAAGGAACTAAAATCAACTTGTGAAAGCAGCGTCTGCAATCGTAAACGGGCATCTCTGGTGGAGTATCCAATTATNCGGTAAGGAGCTAAAAGAGGCTGATATGGTCTAGAATCTGTATTTAAAAAAAAAAAAAGGAGGGAAAGGAACTAAAATCAACTTGTGAAAGCAGCATCTGCAATCGTAAACGGGCATCTCTGCTGGAGTATCCAATTATATGTGAGAAATACATTGCATGTTAATTAAAGCAATGCCAGCAATTGGAACAGATGAATTCCAAAATGTGTAATGGCTCATGCACAAGAGAAGATTGTTTCTCGTGTATGTAAAGACCAAAGTAAGTGTTCCTAACTAGAGTACAGCTTCCTTTGAATAGAGATCCAGACTTCTTTATATTTTGGCTTCTCCATCTTCAAAACATGCCTTCCACATTCACTGTGTCCAACTGCCTCAAACCAGAGTGTTTAAGCTCGTGCCTGGGAAGATGTCATGGGCCAAGTGTGGAGGTGGAACACATTTCAGTAACCAAAACTCAGCTACATGGCCAGACCTAACTTAAAGAAGACTAGGAAATTTAGTCTGATTACTTGCCCAGGAGGGAAAGGAAGGGAGCTAATTGAATAGCTAGTAAGTTTCTGACACACATTGTAAAATAAGAATGCATATGCTTCTAGAAAGAGTGCACTTAAATATAAGGTGTTCATAAGTGGCCAATGACTTATTGGCAACCCAAGCACAATTTAACTTAAAGGCCAATGGCATGTTGAGATGCTATGATGAAAACGTGTCCATTTATATATTCTTGAAATTGAGACATTCAGTGTAGTTCTGTCTTAAGTCTTGGTACAAAACAGCATGTCAGGTTTGATATGTTACTTATCCATCACACAATATCATTGGAATATTCCAGCATGCAGGAATATTTGGTAGTGTGCCTTTCCTTGTGGGTTTTCCAATTTCTAGTCCTTCCAAGAGTCCTTTAACTTCTGAAACAATGGCTCCATCCCCAAGATTTCAGACTTCTCTGCACCTCAGAGCCACGCCTGTCAGTGGATTAACTGAGAAATAAAGAAAGCACCAGGAATTCATTAGCTCTAGAATGAAATTACTTGGCCACTTCTGCAATTGCAAATGTCATCATTCTCACATAGTGATAGAAGATCATTTGAAAACAGTTTCTCACTAACTGAGATGACAATAAAAACAGGTTAGCCCTGCTGGCTAATTTTCACCTTTATGTGGATTTTTTTGGCCATGAGGCATTAACCTTTCCCAGTAAACATGATATTTTGGAATTATATATGATAAAAGTAAATAGCTGTAGGTATGCATTTATTGCAAACAGCATTCATATATTTTTAGATAAGCAGTTGACCAGCATGCTCTGCACAGAGAAACTGTTATTAGAGATATTAGTTGAGTGCATTAGGATTTAGAATAGCATGATATATCTTTCACTGGCTGGGAAGCAGATTTGGAGAATTTACTTGTATGTATCTCCGAATGTAGTATGAAGTGAAAGTGTCAGTCTCTCAGTCATGTCCAACTCTGCAACCCCATGGACTATAACACACCAGACTCTTCTGTCCATGAAATTCTCCAAGCAAGAATACTGGAGTGGGTTGCCATTACTTCTCTAGGGCATCTTCCCAACCCAAGAATCGAATCTGAGTCTCCCACATTGTAGGTAATTCTTTACCATACGAGCCACCAGGGAAGCCTAAATGTAGCATAAATCATATGCAAGCGTCTTTGGTGTTTTTTTAATATATAAACTTCATTTACTAAAATGAAGTTGATCTTTCTCAATATTTAACCCTTGGACTGCAAGGAGATCCAATCAGTCCATTCTGAAGGAGATCAACCCTGGGATTTCTTTGGAAGGAATGATGCTAAAGCTGAAACTCCAGTACTTTAGCCACCTCATGCGAAGAGTTGACTCATTGGAAAAGACTCTGATGCTGGGAGGGATTGGGGGCAGAAGGAGAAGGGGACGGCCGAGGATGAGATGGTTAGGTGGCATCACTGACTCGATGGACATGAGTCTGAGTGAACTCCGGGAGATGGCAATGAACAGGGAGGCCTGGCGTGCTTCGGTTCATGGGGTCACAAAGAGTCAGACATGACTGAGTGACTGAACTGAACTGAACTGAAACATAGAAATAATGAAAGGAATAAAGGTCCAGAAAGGAGGAGTAGAATAACAAAAACAGTCAATGCTTAAAAAATAGATATCCTTTCTGAAAGGATATATTCTAAAGGATACATTCTAAAATATATATATCCTTGTCTTTTAATTATTTATTTCTTCATTCAATAAATCTTTTAAGAGACTATAGAATGTTGTTAATCAAAGTGTAGTTTTCAGAGCAGCAACAGGGGCAAAACTTAGAGCTTGTTAAAAATGTACTACCTTAGGATTCAATTCAAATTTCCTGAGTTTGACATCTAGTGGACAGAAGCCAAGGATACTGTGGAGCAACCTACAAGGCACAGAACAGCCCCCCACAACAAAGAATTATCCTGCCCAAAATGTCCATGGAGCCCTGGTAGGAAGCCAGAACTTAAGCATGTGTTAGAATGACCTAGAAGGCTTGTTAGAATGCAGGTTGCTGGGCTCATCCCCAATCTTTCTGATTAGGTCTACGGTGAAGCCTGTGAATCTGTGTTTCTAGTAAGTCCCTAGATAATTCCAGTCCTAAAATTCCAGAGACAAGGAGTTCAGTGACAAAGCAAATCAATGCTGAATTCCACTGCTGCCAGTCCTGAGGCCATACTCTTAGAAGCACTGATAGAGAGAGACAGGAGAGGCTACTTGTCCCATTGGGGCCTTTTACCTTAACCTCTTGAAGAATCTGGAAACTCCTGGCAAGTTAACTAGAGCCTGGGGTGCCTTGATAGTTATAGGTTGACAAGAGAAGCTGAGGATTGCTGGGGGTGGGAGTGGCGGGGAGGGGGGGGGGGGGGAGAAAAGGGGGGCTGGGGGCCCCGGCCCGGGGGGGGGGGGGGGTTTGGGGGGCGGGCAGGGTCACGAGGTAGGGGGTTCTAGGGAGGCTGTTGAGACCTGGAGCCCCACCCTTCACATTCCCCAGCCCTCCCCACCTCAGGTACCAGGAGCTGGGGTATCAGTTGGGGTGAGTGGAGTTTGCAAGCTCAAGGTTAGGCAGTTTGGGGGACAGACCAATCCCTCCAGGAGAAGGAGATTCTGGCAACCCTCACCCCAATAACCAACCATCTCAGGGGACCTAGTCGCCGAGGATCTCATCCTACCCAACTCCTAGAACCTTGATTCCCCTTCTACTTAAATAAATAAGTTAAATATTTAAAGACCAGGGTCCCTGTGATAGCACCACAGGGGCCAACAAGTTGCAAAGTCCTAATAAAGTGTAGGGGAGCACTCAGGATCGTGCCTCCCCCAAGTCATTTTCATACTTGCAAATCTTGCAGTCTCACAGTAGAAACTCCCATGCAGGAGCGACAGTGGGAGAACCTACAGGATAAAGGCCCTTGGTGCTAGAATAGGTGGCTGCATTTACTCAAATTTGGGATTTACCCCAATCCCTTCACTAGGTGTATCCTGATCAGGACACCAGCTGTCCACCGTGAGCCCAGGTGATCCCCAGGCAGAGTCCTGCATTCCAGTGCATGGACTTACTTAAATGCCCTGCCCTTCTCCCCTTGAAGAAGTCCAGACTGAAGCCTTCTGAAGAGCAACCAAGCCAGCCAGCCCTGACGACTGGCTTAGGGCTGGGAGGGAAAGTGGTGGGAGGGAAGAAGCACCTCGCTGCCACCAGGAGGCAGCAGAGAGCCACACCAACCACTTTGGCAGCAGCAGAAAGGCAAGGCCAGCCCTGGCCCCAGGAGGCTGAGCAGGGAGAGCCAGACCCCAGGAGGCAGGCCCTCCGCCCTCCGTGCCTGGCGAGCGCTCTACACAGAGTATTTGGCCAAGTCACTCTTGTCAAATACTACCTGCGTGACAAAGTAAATGGCAACCAGACCCAGGCCTGCTGCCGAGACCATGTAGGCAGTGACGGACTGGCTGAGCTGAACGATGAAGCCCATAAACAGAGACGGGGCCACCTGAGACAGCAAGAAGGCACTGTCCAGAATGGCCAGGTCTAGGCAGATGCCACGGCCTGGGACTGCCCTGGCCTCTGGCGGCTCAGCCACCGCGGTGCGCACGGACCCATCACAGGCGGAGGCCCCACAGAGAGTGGGCGGGGCTGCCAGCAGGCCACCAGGCCCCCCGTGTCCATGGGGGGAGGGGGATGCGGCCTTGGGGCCCGGCAAGAAGCTGGTCATCACACCGTCCTCGCCGGCACCGCCTCCGTCATCTCCTCGGTACTTGGGCAAGAAAACCTGGGGGAGGAGAGGGGGACACACCAGGACAGGTCAGCAACCAGACACAGGGTCCCCCAGCTGTGAGAACCGGCCCTGGCCTTCATCTCAGGGCCGAGAGGAAGCCAGCAAAGGGTCTCAGTGAAAATCGGGAGCAGGGCAGAAAACTGGGCAGACCCCCTTCATGGTCTGTGTCTCCGGTGAAGAGTCTCCTCGGGAGTGGGGGTCGGGGGCCCGGAAGGGGACCCCTGAAACCACATGTCGAGGTCTCCTCCAGCCTCTCCTCAAATCAGCATGACAGATGCCCTCGGTACTGCCAGTTGGGAGGAGAACAGAGCCCCTCGGTAAAAGGAAAGAGAAGACAGGAGGGCAGAGAGACACAGGGGAGTGGAGGAACACAGGTGAGGGCCCGGCCACACGCTCTTCCTGGCCTCCTCCTCTAGGTCCCTGCCACCTGCCACTGGAAACCCTCGACCCCCATCCCAGCTGTGCTCCTGTGGTAGCCGTCCTGTCTGTCTCACCATCTGCCAGGGACAAGCATGGCCTGACCCTGCCCTGCCTGGGACGCCCCAGAGCCTCCCATCTGACAAGGCCCGTCTGACCGCCGTTCCTGGGCCCACGCGTGCCTGGAACACCGTGTTCTCAGGATCGGCTGCATCAGAGCAAGGAGCTCGAGCCAAGGCTCGTTTGCTGCCAGGAAGTGGAGGAGGCAGGCAGGCAGCATGGGTGCCAACTGTGCCTGGGACCCTGCCCCGGCCAGCCGCCCTGCCCTGGGGACAGACGTGCTTCCCAGTCGAGGGGAAGACCAACCATTCCCTGGCCGTGCCCAAGGCTGGCCCCTGGACGCCAGCCTGAGCCCCCAGTCAGCGCAGGAGAGACTGAAGGCTGATAAAGGTCATCAGGGCACCCACAGGGGCCGCAGGGGTCAGGTTCCCCCACCTCACGCCCACCCCTGCAGCTGCCGATTGGGTTAACACACCCCCCAACCAGGTGTCTCCTCACCCGTGTCCTGCCAGGGGCAGAACACGTCTCCCCTACAGTCTGGAAGCTCCATGAAGGCAGGCTGAGTCTTGTTTTCCTTGGGACACCCCTGGACAGAACTCTGGAACAGGGCTGCAGCTCAGTGAGGCTAGTGGAAGCCACAGAGATGACCACACAGCTGGGCTCAGAAGGTTCCCACAGGAGGAGGCCCCTGGAGGGGCTGCTTAGAGTGGGGCTAAGCAGGGAGGAGTCCCATGACTTACACAGTGCCCAGGTGAGTGGTGGCAAGGGCTCCAGGCTCCGAGATCCACCATGGGGGCAGCGGAAGGGGGCAAAGGAGGGAGGCAGGAAAAGGAAGATAAACTGAAAGAGGGGAGGGCGGAGTTGGGAGCCTTCCCGGTCTGAGACCAGAGCAAGGTCAGTATCCACGTCCCTCCCTGGACAAGGCCCATGCCAGGCCTTTCCCACTTACAAGCTGCGGAAGCTAGGTGCCCCAGAGGTCATCTGATCTAGCCCCTTGCTTCTGCACAGAACACCGAAACCCAGACTGAGGACTTTGGCTAGCTTGCTTCTTCAGGATTTCCAGAGGATTTCACATTTCCTGCAATCATCCACTTTAAGGGCTTTATAATCCTGACATCAGGAAGTCATTCCCAGAATCTAATCTACACCCTCCTTCCGCAGCCCAAGTCTCTGGCCCTGGGACCACAACAAGCTTCCTCTCCCATCAAAGAATTCCTCCTCCAGCTTCTCTGGCCAGCCCTCCCTCCCCCGGCTCCGCTTAGTACCTGCTTCTCCCGGTGGTAGAGGGAGGCAAGTGTGTAGGGCAGGATCTGCAGGGCAGAGAAGGTGACGCCGGTGAGGGCAGCCGAGGCAGTCACCACCGCCACGCTGTGGGACAGGCACGTGGCGCCGGCCGCCACGGGGAAGGCCACCACACTGGCCAAGTAGACTGCCCGAGTGCCGAACCGCTGCACCAGCCGGTCCATGACCAGGGAGAAGAGCAGGGAGATGGCGCACTGCAGGAACAGCCCCAGGCTGCCCATCCGGACCCCTGGGGGTGGAGGGGGAGAGGCC
>SJYW01022416.1:458849-538414 GCA_006410735.1 Raphicerus campestris
CCCTCACACGCACAAATGTCCCAGGCATCCTTGCCCACCACACCCAAAAGGACGGTCATGGAAGGTTCTACAACAAAGACTCAAAGGTGGAATTTCTGGTTCTGACCACCCCTGCTGTATGCTCTCTCCTTCTTGTTATTCCTTTCCAAAAAAAGCTACCTTTAGGGAAGAAGGAAGACATCTTCCGCTTTGTTTTAATCAGTTGACTGCCTTTCTTTGGTTGGCACCAAGCACTGAGATAATTTTGTTCCACCCGCGGCATTTAGCAAAACCCCGGGACTGTGAATGAGAAAGAAGCAGCAGGGAGGGAACTACCCAAGCAGCTGCTTCTGGGCTGCACCCCAAGTCGTGGGGTTTACGCCAACTTCACAGTATTCTCCTCTCCTGAATATTTTAACAAAAGGTTCTTAAAGGGGGGAGTAAGTTGGAGAAATGCACCTAACATGAAATTGCTTACAATTTAATATGGTGGGACATAAGATTTTTTACAAGACTCTTTTTTTTTTGATGTTACACCAACCAAAAAAATTAAGAATAGAATTTCAAGTGTGTTCATATTGGAACACTTAGGACTTTATTTGGCCACCTGATGCAAAGAACTGACTCATTTGAAGGAGGAGAAGGGAACGACAGAGGATGAGATGTTTAGATGGCATCACGACTCAATGGACATAAGTTTGAGTAAGCTCCAGGAGTTGGACATGGATAGGGAAGGCTGGCATGATGCAGTCCATGGGGTTGCAAAGAGTCGGACACAACTGAGTGACTGAACTGAACTAGGACTTTATTTTGTGTCTCTCTGTTGTATCCTATAATTTTGCAAAATGCGTAGGAAGAGGTACATTACATTTCTAGAGAAAAAATATTAATTAATAGTCCTTCCCATTCTTCCTTTCATTTTCCCTTTTCATGCGTATGCAATATAGCACAGCCCCAACAGTATAGCTGGGGACCCTTTCCTGTCTGTGCTCTGTTTTTCCCTCTCTCTGCAATACTGCCAAGATTCTGGTCACACCCTTTATACCACAAGAGTGGGGCCAAGATTCCTATGCAGCCATCTTGCTCTCAGGCTAACATCTTTCAAATTCTTCATTAACCTGATTCTACCACCAAATTAAGCTTTCTATTTTTAACATGGGGACTTCACGTGTATCTTATTGGTAAAGAATTTGCCTGCCAATGCAGGAGACGTAGGAGACACAGGTTGGATTCCTGGGTTAGGAAGATCCCCTGGACTAGGAAATGGCAACCCATTTCAGTCTTCTTGCCTGGAGAAGCCAATGGACAGAGAGATGAGCCTGGCAGACTACAGTCCATGGTGGAGCAAAGAGTCAGACAGGACTGAGTGACTAAGCACACAGGCATGCACTTGTTAATATGGCGTGGTGAACTCACAGCTCCTAGTAATGCTAGAACTCTCCTTTCCTATTAGTTGAAGAGCAGTTACTGATCCAGAATGTGAAAGTTGCAACTCTACCTTAATAAAAAGTAAAAAAGATGAACAGACTGAAAAAATGAACTCCTCTTAGATCCATAAAAGAGATGAGGTCACAGGGCAAACCACTGGCCCCCAAATTGAAGAGACCAATAGGAGATGACAGAATCATAGTTACAGAAATACAAGCACAGAAACTTCCCTGGGAACCAAATCAGGGGTATCAGTATGAAGAGATGAGTAAAGGAGGAGGGAGAGACCCCAATCTACCAGGCTTTGACTCAGCCACACACACCCTTTTCTTCTTCCTACCCACTTCCCCACCCCTACTGCCGAACACTGAGTGTTTCACTTTGGTTACTAAAATTCATAATATAATTTATAATTATAACTTTTGGACTGATATTAAAGAGTATTCTTTATATGAAAATAGTACTTTGACTAGTGCTTTTTTTTTGTTCCCTATGGAAGTCATTCCTAAAAATATAATCATTTATTTTGCGAGAACAAACAGAGGCAAAACCTGGTTCTTGTTTTGTTTAGTCACTAAACTGTGTCTAACTCTTTTGCAACCCCCTGGACTGGAGCCCATCAGGCTCCTCTGTCCATGGGATTTCCCAGGCAAGAATACTGGAGTGGGTTGCCATTGCCTTCTCCCACCTGGTCCTTGACTGATGGACAAAACAAATTCTCCCATCAAGTCCTTACTGTAAAACTCCAGGAAGGGCTCTATTCAGTGCACAGCCAAACCCTGTGTTCATACATTTTTTACCATGAAAATCACACCATAGGTTCAAAAACAGCTTCTGCCTCCTATGTGGGCATGTGCTCATGGTGAGGATATTCAGACAACTGGGAAAAGAGCAAGTATTGAATTGCAGCAGCTACCAAACTCAAGGATAGCATAGCGCTCACAGTTATCCATAGGATTTTAATTATAAGTACATCATACACATATCCAGAGAATGCAATGGTAACACATTGCAGTACTCTTGCCTGGAAAATCCCATGGACTGAGGAGCCTGGTAGGCTGCAGTCCATGGGGTCGCTAAGAGTCGGACACGACTGAGCAACTTCACTTTCACTTTTCACTTTCATGCATTGGAGAAGGAAATGGAAACTCACTCCAGTGTGCTTGCCTGGAGAATCCAGGGATTGCAGAGCCTATGGGCTGCCATCTATGGGGTCACACAGAGTCAGACACGTCTGAAGCAACTTAGCAGCAGCAGCAGCAGCGTACTCATATTAGTATAACAAACTTGAACCTAATTTTTAATAAACACACTGCAAGTTTTATGATAATTATAAAAAGAATGTGTTGTTGCATATCTACTGCCACTGAGCAAAAGTATTGGGCTAAGATGAAACCAGTAAAGCTTTAAATTTTAGGCTATGTTTATTTTTCAATTAAGAGATCTAGAAGTGAGATCTTGCTCTATCCCAAAGGTATGAATATATTTTAAATATATTTCCATTCTCTTTATTTTTTTTAAGATTTTTTTTTAATGTGGACCATTTTAAAAGTCTTTATTAAACTTGCTACAATATTTCTTCTGTTTTAAGCTTTGGTTTTTTGGCCCCACAAGATGTAAGATCTTAGCTCTCTGAGCAGGGATCCAATTTTCACTCCCTGCATTGAAAGGCGAGACTTTACCACTGGACCACTGGGAAGTCCCTCCGTTCTCATTATTAAAGATGCTTACTTACCTGCAGTAGGTTTAATGAGTCCTGGCTCTGGAACTTGCATATTTAAATGTTGTATTATTAATTTATTTCCTTTATCTCCCTAACTAACTCTTTCATACACTTTCCCTCTAGTTAGAGATGTAACTAAACACATAAAGTTATGCTTAGTTCAAGAAACACGTGGAAGGCAGAATAACTCAGAAGAATCAAGGGTGGAGGGTAACCATAGTTAGGGAGTTCGGGATCAACATATAGTTTGAGATGCTATATTTAAAACAGATAACCAACAAGGACCTACTGTATAGCAGAGGGAATCCTGCTCAATGTTGTGTGGCGGCCTGGATGGGAGGAGAGTTTGGGGGAGAATGGATGAATGTATGTGTATGACTGAGTTGCTCTACTATACCCCCGAAATTATCACAGCATTGTTAATAGGCTACATTACAAAATACTCCATTACTCCATTACAAAATTAAAAATTTAAGAGAAAAAAGGAGAAAGAGCAAAAGGAAGTCATTAATGGTGCCCAACTGACTTTGGAGTTCTGAGAACTCATCAGTTCAGTTCAGTTCAGTTCAGTCACTCATAGTATTTAAATAATGTTCAAGCACATGGGGACATTTCTTTAGAATAAAATGCATAAATCATTTTGTAGTGGGTTGGAAAGTTTTCTTCTAGTCATCCCCTTAAAACAGAAAATTTTTACCAAAATAACAACACTAAGTATTTCTGTGAAGGGAAACTTGCTCTAGAAACTAGAAGGAAGAAGGAGGCTTTACTGGAAGCCTCAATGTCTCAATATTAACCACTAAGCATTTGAAAGTATTTAANACACAGAGTCAGACACGTCTGAAGCAACTTAGCAGCAGCAGCAGCAGCGTACTCATATTAGTATAACAAACTTGAACCTAATTTTTAATAAACACACTGCAAGTTTTATGATAATTATAAAAAGAATGTGTTGTTGCATATCTACTGCCACTGAGCAAAAGTATTGGGCTAAGATGAAACCAGTAAAGCTTTAAATTTTAGGCTATGTTTATTTTTCAATTAAGAGATCTAGAAGTGAGATCTTGCTCTATCCCAAAGGTATGAATATATTTTAAATATATTTCCATTCTCTTTATTTTTTTTAAGATTTTTTTTTAATGTGGACCATTTTAAAAGTCTTTATTAAACTTGCTACAATATTTCTTCTGTTTTAAGCTTTGGTTTTTTGGCCCCACAAGATGTAAGATCTTAGCTCTCTGAGCAGGGATCCAATTTTCACTCCCTGCATTGAAAGGCGAGACTTTACCACTGGACCACTGGGAAGTCCCTCCGTTCTCATTATTAAAGATGCTTACTTACCTGCAGTAGGTTTAATGAGTCCTGGCTCTGGAACTTGCATATTTAAATGTTGTATTATTAATTTATTTCCTTTATCTCCCTAACTAACTCTTTCATACACTTTCCCTCTAGTTAGAGATGTAACTAAACACATAAAGTTATGCTTAGTTCAAGAAACACGTGGAAGGCAGAATAACTCAGAAGAATCAAGGGTGGAGGGTAACCATAGTTAGGGAGTTCGGGATCAACATATAGTTTGAGATGCTATATTTAAAACAGATAACCAACAAGGACCTACTGTATAGCAGAGGGAATCCTGCTCAATGTTGTGTGGCGGCCTGGATGGGAGGAGAGTTTGGGGGAGAATGGATGAATGTATGTGTATGACTGAGTTGCTCTACTATACCCCCGAAATTATCACAGCATTGTTAATAGGCTACATTACAAAATACTCCATTACTCCATTACAAAATTAAAAATTTAAGAGAAAAAAGGAGAAAGAGCAAAAGGAAGTCATTAATGGTGCCCAACTGACTTTGGAGTTCTGAGAACTCATCAGTTCAGTTCAGTTCAGTTCAGTCACTCATAGTATTTAAATAATGTTCAAGCACATGGGGACATTTCT
This sequence comes from Raphicerus campestris, assembly GCA_006410735.1. Lineage (NCBI taxonomy): Eukaryota > Metazoa > Chordata > Mammalia > Artiodactyla > Bovidae > Raphicerus > Raphicerus campestris. Next base: position 463,925 of record SJYW01022416.1, read on the forward strand.
TTAGAATAAAATGCATAAATCATTTTGTAGTGGGTTGGAAAGTTTTCTTCTAGTCATCCCCTTAAAACAGAAAATTTTTACCAAAATAACAACACTAAGTATTTCTGTGAAGGGAAACTTGCTCTAGAAACTAGAAGGAAGAAGGAGGCTTTACTGGAAGCCTCAATGTCTCAATATTAACCACTAAGCATTTGAAAGTATTTAAGAATTCTTAACAGTAGATTGGGACATAACAGAGATGAAAAATACTTTCACAGGGCAAAGTGGGATAAAGCAGAGGCTGGGTATGCTAATTTTCCCCAGAGGCTTAATTTTCTTACTCTTGTGAATCCAAAGCTTTGTTGTAGTCCATATCCCTGGGTGTATTTGATGTTTGAATCTTTATGGCTAAAGATAATTGACCTTAAAAAAATGGAATAATTTTGACCTCACACTGACCTATGCACATGCACCATTTTGTAGCAAAAATGAGAACTTTTACCAGAGCTCGAAATAGTACCCATGAAAATGTTAAGGGGAAAAAGTTAAGAGAAGAAAATTTGTTTTAAATTCAAATCATCCAATAGTGATTCTACTTGGTTTTTTCCTAAGATTTCCCTGTAGTCCTGCAAAGGTCTTCTCTGACCTTCCTCCTCTTCCACCAGGGAGGTGTGACAGCTTCCTTCTCTTGGTTTCTCTTAAACTACTTTTTCTCCCATTTAATGGCACTTTATTTTTCAATTAAGTTATAGTTGCTGTATAATACTATATAAATTATAGGTATACAGTATAGTGACTCACAATTTTTAAGGTTATATTCCATTTGTAGTTATAAAATAGCAGCTATATTCTCCCATGTTTTACAATGTATCTTTGTACCATGTCTTATACCTAATAGCTTGTATGTTTTACTCCCCCGCAATGGCACCCCACTCCAGTACTCTTGCCCGGAAAATCCCATGGATGGAGGAGTCTGGTAGGCTGCAGTCCATGGGATCGCTAATAGTCAGACACGACTGAGTGACTTCACTTTTCACTTTCATGCATTGGAGAAGGAAATGGCAACCCCCTCCAGTGTCCTTGCCTGGAGAATCCCAGGGACGGGGGAGCCTGGTGGGCTGCCATCTATGGGGTCGCCCAGAGTCGGACACGACTGAAGCGACTTAGCAGTAGCAGCAGCAGTACCCCTATCTTACCTCTTCTCCCTCCCTCGCCCCACTGGTAAGCACTAGTTTATTCTCTATATCTGTAAGTCTGCTTCATCTTTTATTATACTTACTAGTTTTCTGTATTTTTTTTACAGTCCACATATAAGTGATGACATACAGCATTTGTCTTTCTCTGACTTACTTCACGTCAGCATAATACCCTCCAAGTACACCCATGCTGTAGAAAATGGCAAAATTCATTCTTTTTATGGCTGAGTAATATTCCTTTGTGTATGTGTGTGTGTGTGCATGCCACATCTTCATCCATTCATCTGCTGATGCGCACTTAGATTGTTCTCAAATCTTGACCATTGTAAATAAAGCTGCTATTAATATTAAGATGTATGTATCTTTTCAAGTTAGTGGGTATTTTTTTTCAGCTATATGCCCAGAAATGGAATTGCTGGGTCATATGGTAATTCTATTTTTTAGTCTATTTTATAGTTTTTTGAAGGACCTCCATATCATGTCTGTACCAATTTACATTCCCACCAACAGTGTAGAAGAGTTCCTTTTTTCTCCACATGCTCGCCAACATTTGTTATTTGAGCTCTTTTTGATGTCAGCCATTCTGACAGGTGTAAGGTAAATACTTTGCCATGGTTTGCATCTGCACTTCTCTGATTATTAGCAGTTCTTTCTTCTTTGATGTTTTGCCTCAAGCATTGGGTAACATGTAATTTTCATTGACATAGGCAAGGGGCACCAAAATGAGAAAAGATAGAAAAGGAAGCCCTGCTTAAGTGCATTCCTGCCCCTGGTGCCTCTCTGAAGAGTTCTGACCTTGAAGGTCAAGCCAACACTCTCTGAGCATTCAGTATGTGCTAAGCACTCTTTCAGGTGCTTTTTATTGATTCATTTAGCACTCATGAGCCTCAAGGAGGTGGATACTGCTGTTATTCCCATTTTACATATGAGCAAACTGAGGCACAGAGAGCTTAAATGATACTTTTAACTAAGGTGATATGCTTAGGTATATCTAGAAGCCAGTGAGTCGTGAAGCTGAGAAGCACAGTTGCATTTTACTTTTCTCTTTAACTGAGGGAAGAAAGAAGAGAATTCAATTACAGAAACAATTAAAAATTTTAAAAAGAGATATAACAAACAAAACTTACACCCCTAAACCTGGACAAGAGGGTTTCATGCACTGTAAGAAGCTCTACCAAATAAAAACAAAACTTGTGATTTTTTTTCAGCATTCATTTTTCTTCAGGATATAGTTCAAACAAACTAGTTACCTGGATGCTGAAGAGCTATGGAGTCAGTTAAACTTGGTCAGCTTCCACATTTATAGAATTAGTATACTAATAAATAATTCCTGCCTGATCTACCTCTTGGAGTTGAGATATGATGTGTAGAGCTCTGTGATCACAGACAGTGTGGTGTAAGTTCCTCTTCCACATTATGAAACATTTTCCCATAGGAGGTGCCAGATTCTGTACTCAGACAGTGCACTGCTTAGATAAGATTTCTTAAGCGTAATCATGAGAGCAAACAATTGTGGAGTAATTCCATGTGCCAGACCATATCCATGTAACCCATTCCAGTACTCCTGACTAGAGAATTCTGTGGACAGAGGAGCCTGGTGGGCTGCTGTCCATGACGTCGCGCAGAGTCGGATACTACTGAAGCAACTTAGCATGCATGCATGCATTGGAGAAGGACATGGCAACCCACTCCAGCATTCCCCAGGCAAGAATACTGGAGTGGTAGCCATTCCCTTCTCCAGGGAATCTTAGTATGGATTAACTGTCAGAAATAGAATAATGTGTCCCTGACCTCGAGAAGTTTGAAGTCTAGCAAGAATAGTAGACTATTAAGTAAATCATATTGATAATATATGACAATACTGTATGTAAGTAGAAAGAACCATGGGCTTCCCTGGTGGCTCAGACCATAAAGAATCTGCTTGCAATGTAGGAGATCCAGGTTCAATACCTGGGTCAGGAAGATCCGCTGGAGAAGGACATGGCAACCCACTCCAGTATTCTTGCCTGGAGAATCCCGTGGACAGAAGAGCCTGGTGAACTACAGTCTATGGGGCCCCAAAGAGTCAGACACGACTGAGTGATTAACACTTTCTCAAAGAACTATACACAAGGTGCTTATGGAACACATACAGAGTGAGAGCTCATAAATTCATTCTTAAAAGAATTAGGAATTGGTTTGGTTAACTATGAGAAAGTTTTAGATGAAAGTCTGTAAGTTCAATCAACTCCAGTATTCTTGCCTGGAGAATCCCATGGACAGATGAGCCTGGCAGGCTTCAGTCCGTAGGGTCACAAAGAATCAAACATAACTGAAGTGACCTCATGCACACTATGTAAATTAATTTGCTGTATAGTTTTGAGTTTGATATATTGGAGGGAGAGAGGGAAAAGGAAGGGGGAGAGAAAGGGAAAAAAAGAGGAGTAGGAGGTGAAACAGGAGGAAATGAGAGGAGGAGGAGTCTTTCAACATTAAATATATTAACTGTTGAGTTTTTAGTAAATGCCTTTTATTGTGTTAGGTTTTGTTTCATTGCTAGTTTTTAAGTGCTTTTAGCATTACAAGAGGAGAAAGCAATGGCACCCCACTCCAGTACTCTTGCCTGGAAAATCCCATGGACAGAGGAGCCTGGTGGGCTGCAGTTGACGAAGTCGCTAAGAGTCAGACATGACTGAGCGACTTCACTGTCAATTTTCACTTTCATGCATTGGAGAAGGAAATGGCAACCCACTCCAGTGTTCTTGCCTGGAGAATCTCAGGGATGGGAGAGCCTGGTGGGCTGCTGTCTATGGGGTTGCACAGAGTCAGACACGACTGAAGCGACTTAGCAGCACCAGCACCAGCAGCATTACAAGGTGGTGGACCTTTTCACATGCATATTTGCAAATGTATACAGATCTGGAGTTTACTCTTGATATAATTGTCTGGTTTGTGTATTAATGAATAGTATTGTTTTCAGGCTAATGCTGACATTACAAAGTGTTTAGGAAGTGTTATCTTCTTGTCCTTGGAAGAAATTTTATGTATGCAGCTATTTCTTTGAACATTTTGTAGAATTCACTAGTGAAATCAGCTTTTCTCTCTTTGAGTATTAACTCAATCACTTGTAAGTCTGCTCAGATTTTCTATTTCTTCTTGAATCAATTTCAGCAGTTGTCTTTCTAAGAGTTTGCCTGTTTCACTGCGGTCACATAATTTGACGTATAGCTGTTCACAATATTCCCTTATAGTTCATTTTTTCTGTAGCGTTAATAATAATGTCTCCCCTTTTATTTATGATGTTAGTCATTTGAGTCATCTGTATTTTTTCTTTTTTTCTTGATTTGTCACATGTTTTTAAATAGCTAAATTTTTGTTTTATTGATTTTTCTACCTTCTATTTCAATTATGTCCTTCCTTCTGCTTGTCTGAGTTCTATTTTTTCTTATTTTTCTGGTTTCATAATATGGAGGTAGGTTATTTATTGTTACATAGTTCTTCTTTTCTAATACAGATACTTACATCTCTAGGCATTGTTTTTGCTACATTATATAAGTTGTTGGTGTGTTGTATTTTTGTTTTTATCCATGTTTTCTGATTTCCCCCATGATTTATTCTCTGACCCATTGATTATTTAAGAGTGTGATGTTTAATTTCCACATATCAGTGATTTTCCTAGATTTATTTCTGTTATTGATTTCTAATTTTATTCCCTTTTGGATAACATACTTTATGTGATTTTAATAATTTTTTATTTATTGCATGGATCTTCCATGTGCATGAGGTATTTTCTTCATGTTTGTGCTGAGAATTACAATTGACATTTTAATTTATAACAATCTTTTTTGGATTAAAAACAACTAATTCCAATGATATATGAATAAGTTCTAAAACCAGATGTTCATTGCTGGTATATACGAAAGCAGTTGATTTTTTTTTTTTTTTTTGGCTGCACTGGGTCTTTGTTGCTGCACATTGGCTGTCTCTAGTTGTGGCAAGCAGGGACTACTCTTTGTTAAGGTATTCAGGCTTCCCATTGCAGTGGCTTCTCTTGTTGTGAAGCATGGGATCTAGGTGAATGGGTTGCAGTAGTTGCAGAAGATGGGCTCAGCAGCTGTAGTGCATATGGGCTTAGATGCTCTGTTACATGTGGAATCTTCCCAGACCAGTGATCAAACCTGTGTCCCTTGTGATAGCAGGTGGACTCTTACAACTAGGCCATCAGGGATTGATTTATATATCTATTAACCTTCTATCCTACCACCTTGCTGTAATTTATTAGTTCCAGGAGGTTTTTTTGTTAATCATGTGAGATTTTCTACATAGACAGTTATGTCATCTGCAAACAAAGACAGTTATAGTTCTTCTTTCCCACTCTATATACCTTTCATTTCTTTTCCTGCTGGAACCTCCAGTACAATGTTGAATAGGAGCAATGAGAGGGGACACATAAGCTTTTCCTGTCTTAGAGATAAAGCATTTACCTTGTCACCATTAAGTTTAGAGCTTGCTGTAAATTTTTTGTAGATGTTCTTTATCAAGCTGTTTATTTTTTCATTGTCCTTTTTCATTTCTATTCCTTAAACCAAGTAATCTCAAATGACCAGACGATCTTCAAGTTCACTGATTCCTTTTTCTGCCAACTCAATTCTGCTCTTGAACCTCTTTAGTAAATTGTACTTTTCAACTCCAGAATTTCTTCTCTATAGTTTATATCTCTTTATTGATAGTCTCTACTTGGTGGTAAAATCCTGCTCATAATTTCTTTTAATTCCTTAAACATTGTTTTAATTCATTCTTTGAACATATTTATAATGGCTGATTTAAATTATCTAGCGAGTTTGATTTCCAGTAGTCATGTATGGATGTGAGAGTTGGACCATAAAGAAAGCTGAGCGCCGAGGAATTGATGCTTTTGTACTGTGGTGTTGGAGAAGAATCTTTGAGAGTCCCTTGGACTGGGAGGAGATTAAACCAGTCAATAAAGGCAATCAGTCCTGAATATTCATTGGAAGGAATGATGCTGAAGCTGAAACTCCAATACTTTGGCCACCTGATGTGAAGAACTGACTCATTGAAAAAGACTCTGATGCTGGGAAAGACTGATGGCAGGAAGAGAAGGGGACGTCAGAGGATAAGATAGTTGGATGGTATCACCAACTCGATGGACATGAATTTGAGTAAGCTCCAGCAGTTGATGGACTGAGCCTGGCATGCTGCAATCCATGGGGTGTCAAAGAGTCAGACATGACTGAGCGTCTGAACTGAACTGTTTTGAACATCCAGCCTTTTTTAGGATGGTTGGTTCTTTTCTCTGTGTATGGCTCAGACCTTCCTGTTTCTTGCGATGTCTCATAATTTCCTCTTGAAAACTGGACATTTTAATTAATACAATGTGGCAGCTCCAGAACCTGGAGAAACTCTATTTTCCCAGGGCTTGTTGTTATTGTTGCTGCTGCTGATTGATCGTTTATGACTTTCCCAAGATAATTCTGTTAAATTTCTATTCTTTGCCATCTGTAGCCACTGAAAACTCTGGTCAGTTAGCTTAGTGGTCAGCAAATATTTAGACAAAGATTTTCTTAAATGCCTTGATCCATGTGTTTCATAGCCTTTGTCAGTGTGTTTTGAATGAGTATTAAAGCACATGTTCAATATGCATTAAACTTTCACATCTATATATGCTAAGCTTCAAGGTCAGCCCTGTATTTGTAGATGATCTTCTAACTTCCTAGGATTATATCAAAGCATTTCAAAGCTCTCTTTGGATATTTCATGCCCAGATTCTGCTTTAAAGTGTTTTGGTCTGCCTCTTGTTTGCCCAAAATACTATTTCTGCCACAGGCACTATACTAAATGATTGCCATTGATTGTTTTCATCAATTGCCTCACAGTGAGTGAGTTAAGTCCAATAAGGATGAGCATTGCAGGTAGGAAATTCCAGGGAAATGCCAGAGAGGTCAAATGACAATTATCTAGGAACGAGGCTTTGAATGAAGCTCCAAACCTAGTCCATATCTTCCAGTCGTTCCTAATCTGTTGTTTTTCACAGAGAGATTAGTTGTGAGGATGCTGATTTTCACAAATACTGCAGAGCTGGGTAGAGGGTATGGGAATATGACACAAAATACCAAAAGCTTCACTGCTCTTGTAGATACTTTGTCATTTTTCTTGAATAAATACTCCTCATATTGTTGGAAATTTTTGGTTAATTTTCAGAGTTCTGAAAAAGCTGATTGTGACAATTTTGCCAGAGTCCTCATTGCTTTTACAGAGGAGTGGTTTCCAAAGGTTCTCTGACATCATTTTGAAAAGTGCTTTTGCTACCACTGATTCTAACAGTCCAGTGAAGTGAAGTGAAGCGAAGTCACTCAGTCGTGTCCGACTCTTTGCGACCCCATGGACTGTAGCCTACCAGGCTCCTCCGTCCATGGGATTCTCCAGGCAAGAATCTTGGAGCGGGTTGCCGTTTCCTTCTCCAAACAGTCCAGTAGCATAGCTTTATTTCCCCAGGAGTGTGAGATAAAAGAGTATGTCCCTGGGTAAGATGGGATAGAAGCTCCAGAAGTGTAGAAAAGGTATGGAATTGGGTCTACGTGCCCAGTGATCCAGGATTACTTAATCCATGAAAAATCAATGTCTAGAAGCTACTTTCACGTATTTTCTTATCTGTGTTTTGTTCATTTACTCTTAGGTTCTAATATAAGTTTATTGTAAAGTATTGGGTCCCTATTCCTGCCCTACAAATAGGTTTATCTGTACCATTTTTCTAGATTCCACATATATGCATTAACATACAATATTTGTTTTTCTCTTTCAGACTTACTCCACTCTCTATGACAGACTCTAGGTTCATCCACATCACTACAAATGACTTAATTTTGTTACTTTTAATGGCTATGTGTACCACATCTTCTTTATATATGTGTGTACCACATCTTCTTTATCTATTCATCTGGATGGACATTTAGATTGCTTCCATGTCCTGGGTATTGTAAATTGTGCTGTAATGAACGTTGGGATGCATATCTTTTTTAATTATGAGACTGACATATGTCCACCATCAAGTATAAAACAGACAGCTAGTGGGAACCTGCTGTATAGCACAGGGAGCTCAGATAGGTGCTTTGTGGTGACCTAGAGGGGTGGGGTGGGGGTTGGAGATTCAAAAGGGAGGGGATTTATGTCTACATATAGCTAAGTCCTTTCATTGTACAGGAGAAGCAAGCACTATATTGTAAAACAACTATACTCCTACTTTCTTAAGTGATCTTTTCTCTACTGAATTAAGCAGAAAAGATATTTTTCCCTTTCCAGTTGGGTGATCATCAGCCCACAGTTGACTGCGAGAATAGAAAATTCCAGAAGCAAGGATGGACAGATGTTCTATGAACACCCAGGAAGGGCAGACAGACAGAGTAATTTTGGGAAGTTACTCCCTTCCTTTGCTGGCTAGTCCTTCATGGTATAAAGAGAGAAATAGTAGCATTCCTAGAAATAAACATTAAATCTTTTTTCACAGTGTATATAAATTTCTATTCTACAATAATCATTTTTTTTCTTTCTACAAATTTCAAATAAAAACACTATGAGAGAAGTTCTTCTTTCAAATTTCCTTTAGCATTACCTATTATAAGTAAAATTTAAATTTTTCACAATGAACATAGAACTTTGAAGAATTTACACATGAGAAAATAAAAATAACATAAGATAGTAGAGAAAAGCAAGGGTAATGTGAGACCACAGGTCAGAAGGTTATTTTTAATCTGTTTCTTAATTGTCTTGTATAGGAGCCAATCTCAGCTAGGTGTTTTGGCTAGAATGTCAAAAATGCCACAGTTTGTGTCTCAGGAATTCACAGCTTAGCAGGGAAGAAAAATGTATAAACAAACATTCATAATACAACATGAACAGTGCTGATAAGAGTGAAGTAAGTCTCTAGGGAGTGCAGAGGAGGAGGTAGGTTGTCCTCAGCTTGTGGGTTCAAAGAAGAGAACATCTCACAGAGACAAGCTTCCCATCTCTGTCTGGGGAGTAGCTTTTCCATGTGAATCTGCCCCTGGCACACAGAGCAGGATTTCAGTCAACTTAAGCACAATGTCTTGTTGGACCTCATCACTGCGAAAACCCTCCTCAAAGTCTCTATGGTACTTTTTGTTCAAGGAGGAAGTTGGTATTATATGAGCTCAAATAAAGCTAGGATGTCCATTTAGTATGTTAACACCATCTTATCTGCCCTACTTCTGAGCAATCCTGGCTATATTCACCCTAGAACTGTTTGGATAACTGGCCATACACATTCTTTGGAGAAGAAGAGCAGGCATCTCACTCCTGAAAGAAGGTATACAATGGAGCTTGCCTCCACCCCCTTTTATTTCTCATTTTCTAGACCAGCTATCATAGTTTTCCAAAGTAATATTCATTTGGGAACATGAATATTACAGTAACTATTTCTTTACTTTGGCCCCATCTTGACAAGGTTTTCTCTCTTGGCCTTTGGAAAATATTTTGAAAATGATGTGAGCATAACATGTTTTTTCAATATTGAGTCATAAGATTATTTCATTCATTTTGATATCTTTGTTTGGAGAATTCTAGTTTATGCATACTGCAGGAATCTGCAGCGTTCCAACCCACATATGTTTGCCTGGGTAAAGTTTGCCTTTTACTCTTGAACCTCATAATCCCCTCAAGATAAAAACAAGTCTTACACACTGTGTCTTTATCTCATGGTCATGCTATCACACTCTTATTTGGTTTGCACGAGTAACATGTTATAAAGCATTGTAAATTAACCTAAACTTATCTAAAAAAAAGGTCCATTCTAGCCCAGAGAGTGAGTGGCTCAGTGTCAGAAGCGAGAACAGATGCTCAGTTTACAGCATAAACCTCTTTCTCAGGGATGCACAATTACTAAAGAATCATGATTTTCTCCTGTCACTGCAGAATTTGTTAAGGATATCCTCTTTCTTCCATAGGTAGTAAAGATGGGAGAAAGTACTAGACTGGAGACTTGTATTTTGCCTTCCATTCTCAGTGGAGAGTTTAAGGTTACAATTTGACAAACTGGGATAATTAGCAAGTGGTACAGAGTTCCCAGGTGGGAAACTGGATTGAGAGAAGCAGCAGAAACTGGCCTTGGCCAAGAGCGTGGGCAGCTGAGAGGGGCAGAAGTAAGCCAAGCCCAAAGGGCACACAGAAGGGTTGGGAGCAGTGTGAGCAAAACCAGAAAAGCAGATCCATGAGAGATGCACGCAGATCTCTAGATGGCTGAAGCACTGAAGCCTTCACTCATTGTTTTCCCAAGTTTGCCATGTACAACAGCCCAGAATAATTCTGCGAGTTAAGGTCAGACTCCTGACCTTGCTGCCAGTACAATTTCCATCAACAGAACACCTAGTATTTTCTTCTCTTGAAGTCTTTAACATCAGAAAGGTAGTCATCTTTTCTATAGCTCTCTTAGAAAAAGAATTAGTGAGTTTTCCCCTCGAACCTACAGAAATGATTCTAGCTAAGGTATATGAAACGCATTTATTGAGAAAATCCATAAAACACAAATTCAAAAGGAGCTTAGACAACAAGGCTTTAAAAATACCAGGAAAGGTTCAGATGCCTTGTTAGCATGGATTAAGTGACAGTATCTCTAGGTCTCCACCATGGGGGTCACTGTGTCCCAACTGCTTTTGTTCTCTGTCTCTGCGTCACCCTAACTCAGAGTTTGAAGTCTTGGCAGAGGGAGTGTGGGCAGCACCAGGTGAATGATGATGCCCATCTCTTAGGGAAGGCAGGTGACTTTTTCAGGGAACCCCACCTCACCAACAAACAGTAGGAAAAAGCCACCCCTAATTGAATTCATTACTAAAACAAGAAAAGACAGAAACAAACAGATAAAATATTCAGAGTGAGAGTCATGGCAACATACTCTCCAGTTTCCTAAATTAAATAAGATTACTTTTCTAATAGTAGGAGGAATTTTTTGGTAAAAAGTCAGGCTTAAATAAGAGCAATGGGTAGTCAAGAATGTAATGCTGAAAACCAGAACCAACACCAACAGAGTTAATGAAAGTTAAGAATTCAGGGTCAAGTTAAGTCAATTAGCCTGAAACCCAAGGCAATTACTCAGATCAATCCATGAAGACACTACCCATGAAAAAATAAAGTAGGAGAATGGAGTAACAATCTATGTTCATGATCAATGCTAGAGCCCCCAGTGAAGAAAAGATGACATTGCCTAATGAAAGTAATCATTTGGATGGGGAGAACTTTGAGCTGAAATGAAAGAAAATTCATATGAATAAATAAATGAGAAAAAAGTATAGCTCTTCTCTATAATAGTATTCTAATTAATAAAAATAAATTAATAATGGAGATAGAAAACCACAATTTGTCCAAAACCATGGACAAATCACTGTTGCAGGTAAGAATCATCTATAGATGATACAATTAGATGGCAAGAAAATGATAATGTAGCATCTCAAATGATCTTCCCAAGAGGTGCTTATCAATTACAAAGGGAAAACTGTAATTTACAATGGAGAACCCTGGCAGGTACCACTTTAATCAAGTGATTGAAGTTAACATCACCAATAATAAGACATATAAAAGTTATGTATCTTCTGATGTGATATATTGGAAAGGGCACAGCATCTCTATTGTGATATTCTTGCCAATAATGCAGAACTTCTTTTTGGTAAAATTATACAAAGCAACTAGCTGGTACTCTTCAAATTTGTTGAGCTGATTAGACAGAGAGAAAGGTCATTGAAGTCACCATGCTGAAGAGAAAAGAAATGTGCCATCTAAATGCAACATGAGATCCTAAGTTGGATGGTAAAACATAAAAAGATACATGAGATGGTTGGCAATTTTCAAAAAGTGTATGCAAATTAGCTAATAGTATTGGATCACTATTCCCCTTCATGTATCACAGCCTTGTCTTGGTAAGGAGTCTTGCACAACCCAGTGAAGCTATGAGCCATGTCGTACAGGGCCAGCTAAGATGGATGGGTCATAGTAAAGAAGTTCTGACAAAATGTGGTCTCCTGGAGGAGAGAATGGCAAATCACTCCAGTATTATTGCTGCCAGAACCCCGTGAACAATATGAGAAGACAAAAATATGTGATACCAGAAGATAAGCCCCCCAAGTTAGAAACTATCCAATATGCTACCATGGAAGAGCAGAGGGAAATTACTAATAGCTCCAGAAAGAATTGGAGAAGGAAATGGCAACCCACTCCAGTACTCTTGCCTGGAAAATCCCATGGACGAAGGAGCCTAGTAGGCGACAGTCCATGGGGTCACAAAGAGTCGGACATGACTGAGTGACTTCACTTCCTTCCAGAAAGAATGAGGCAACTAGGCCAAAGAAGAAATGACACTCAGCTGTGCATGTGTCTGGTGGTGAAAGTAAAGTCCAATGTTGTTAAGAACAATTTTGTAGAAGAACTGGAATGTTAGGTCCATGAATCAAGGTAAACTGGACACTCAAGCAAGAGATGGCAAGAGGGAACATTGATATTTTAGGAATTAGTGAACTAAAATGAACGGGAATGGAAAATTTAATCCAGATGACCAATTATATCTGCTATAGCAGGCAAGAATCCCTTAGAAGAAATGGAATAGGGCTCACAGTCAACAAAAGAGTCCAAAATGCAGTAGTTGGGTAAAACTTCAGCTCATTTCCAAGGCAACCCATTCATCATCTCAGTAATACAGGTGTATTCCCCAATCACTGATGCTGAAGAAATTGAAGCTGGCTGGTTCTATGAAGACCTACAATACCTTCTAAAATTAATACCAAAAAAAGACATCTTTTTCATCATAGGGGATTAGAATGCAGACAGGAAGTTAAGAGATAGTCCGAATAGCAGGCAAGTTTGGATTTGGACTGCAAAATGAATCAATGGCTAAAAGAGTTTTGTCAAGAGAACACACTAGTCATAGGAAAATGCCATTTTCCAACAACACAAGAGATGACTCTTCACATGGACATCGAAAGATGGTCAACACCAAAATCAGATTGATTATACTCGCTGCAGCCAAAGATGGAGAGGTTTCCACAGTCAGCAAAAAGAAGACCTGGAGTTGGCTGTGGCTCAGATCATGAGCTCCTTATTGCAAATTTCAGGCTTAAATTGAAGAAAGTAGGGAAACCACTAGCCCATTCAGGTATGACCTAAATCAAATTCCTATGATTACACAGTGGAGGTGATGAATAGATTCAAAGGATTAGATCCAGTAGAGAGAGTGTCTGAAGAACTATGGATGAAAGTTCATAACATTATACAGGAAGCAGTGACCAAAACCACTCCCAAGAAAAAGGAATGCAAGAAAACAAAGTGGTTGTCTGAGGAGACTTTATAAATAGCTGAGGAGAGAAGAGGAGAGAAAGACAAGGGAGAAAGGGAAAGATACCACACTGAATGCAGAGCTCCTGAGACTACCAAGGAGAGATAAGAAACCATTATTAAATGAGCAGTGAAAAGTAATAGAGGAAACCAATAGAATGGAAAGACTAAAGATCTCTTCAAGAAAATTGGAAATATCAAAGGAACAATTTATGCAAGGATGGGCACAATAAAGGACAGAAATGGTATGGACCTAACAGAAGCAGAAAAGATTAAGAAGAAGGGGCAAGAACACACAGAAGAACTGTGCAAGAAAGTCTTAATGACCCAGATAACCATGATGGTTATCTAGGTCACTCACCTAGAGCCAGACATCTTGAAGCCTGAAGTTAAGTGGGCCTTAGGAAGCAATACTATGAACAAAGCTGGTGGAGTTGACAGAATTCCAGCTGAGCTATTTAAAATCTTAAAAAAATTATGCTGTTAAAGTGCCTCACTCAGTATGTCAGAAAATTTGAAAAATTCAGCAATGGCTACAGGACTGGAAAATGCCAGTTTTCATTTCAATCCCAAAGAAGGGAAATGCCAAGGAATGTTCAAACTACCATATCATTGCTCTTTTCACATGTTAGCAGTGTAATGCTCAAAACTCTTCAAGCTATGTTTCATCAGTATGTGACCTGAGAACTTCCAAAGTGCAAGCTAGATTTAGAAAAGACAGAGGAACCAGAGATCAAATTGTAAGCATTCATTGGATCATAAAGAAAGCAAGAGATTCCAGAAAAACGTCTACTTCTGCTTCACTTACTATATTAAATCCTTTGACTGGACCACAGCAAACTGTGGACAATTCTTAAACAGATGGGAATACCAGACCACTTTATCTTTCTCCTGAGAAACCTGTATTCAATTCAAGAAGCAACAGTTAGAACCAGACATCGAACAACTGACAACTTCCAAATTTGGAAAAGAGTTTGTCCAGGCTGTATATTGTCACCCTGTTTATTTAAGTTACATGCAGAGTGCATCGTGTGAAATGCCGGGCTGGATGAAGCACAAGATTGCCTGGAGAAATATCTATAACCTCAGATATGCAGGTGACACCACCCTATGGCAGAAAAGCAAAGAAAAACTAAAGAGCCTCTTGATGAAAGTGAAAGAGGAGAGTGAAAAAGTTGGCTTAAAACTCAATGTTCAAAAAGATTATGGCACTGGTCCCACCACTTCATGGCAATTAGAAGGGGAAAAAGTGAAAGCAGTGACAGAATTTATTTTCATGGGCTCCAAAATCACTGCAGATGGTGACTGCAGCCATGAAATTAAAAGATGTTTGCTCTTTGGAAGAAAAGCTATGACAAACCTAGACAGCATATTTAAAAAGCAGAGACATCGCTTTATTGACAAAGGCCCATATAGTCAAAGCTCTTTTTTCCAATAGTCATACATGGATGTGAAAGTTGGATCATAAAGAAGGCTGTGCACCGAAGAACTGATATTTCAAATTGTGGTACTGAAGAAGACTCTTGAGAGTTCCTAGGACAACAAGGAGATCAAATCAGTCAACCCTAAAGGAAATAAACCCCAAATATTCATTGGAAGGACTGATGCTGACACTGAAGCTCCAATACTTTGGCCACCTGATGCCAAGAGCTGGTTCACTGGAGAAGACCTAGATGCTGGAAAAAATTGAGGAAAAAAGAAGAGAGTGGCAGAGGATGAGATTGTTAGGTAGTTTCACTGACTCAGTGGATATGAATTTAAGCAAACTACCAGAGATATTGAAGGACACATAGTGTACTATAGTCTGTGGAGTTGCAAAAGATGGACATGACTTAATGACTGAACATCATTATTAACTTACTAATTTGGATAGCTGTGCTCTAATTATTGAAGATGTTGACATTTTGGAAAAGTATAGGAGAACTCCAAGCATTATTTTTACAACTCTTTGTTAAAGTCTAAAATATTTCAAAATAAAAAGTTAAAAAATATTCAGAATAGAAAAAAAAGGGGGGGGGGAGAGAAGAGAGTGCTCTTGCTTCTCTAAGTGATACTGCCAACATAATTACTCTCCATTTCTAGGTACCTTCATTGACCCTAATGAGATGGACAGGGAGGCCTGGCGTGCTGCGATTCATAGGGTCGCAAAGAGTTGGACACGACTGAGCGACTGAACTGAACTGAAATGAAATGAGCTCCATTCACAGCTAAGCCTGTTATTATGGACTGAATATTTATTTCTCTCAAAACTCATGAGCTGAAATTCTTTCCTCTGTAGTGAGGGTATTAAAAGGTGGGAGCTTTGGGGGTGCTTGTGTTATGAAGGTGGAGCCCTCATGAATGAGATCAGTGCATTATTAAAAAGACCCCAGAGAACTCTCACCTCTTCCACATGTGAGTACACAGAAGATAGCTGTCCATGAACCAGGAGGCAGGTCCTCACAGACACCAAATCTGGAGGCACCTTAATCTTGGACTTCTCAGCCTCCAGAACTATGAGAAATGTATCACTGTTCAAGCCACTCCATCTATGGTATTTTTGATACAGTAGCACTGAACGGACTGACATCTGCTAAGACAAACAACCATTAATTCTATGCCTCAGTTTCTAGTTGAAACAGCAATTAGCCAAACAAATGATATTTTCAAATACACAACTATTTGTTAATTTTATATTTATCTTACCTTGTAAAAAGAAATTAATTTCATTTTTTAAGTTAGAAAATTATTTTTCATTCTTTCTTCATCTTATGACTACGAGTAATGTGATTTTCTTTCTAGATTGTTCTCTTGTGTATCTCTATTCTTTCCTGAATGCTCAATTATAATATTCTTACATATACAGAATCAAAATATGTAAATATGTGCTGTGAAAAATTAATTTCTGCCTATGAGATCATCTGTTTTAATTGATTTTATTGTATATATTGTGTCTGTGTTCCTATAGAATAAAATTTAGCCTTCAAATGATATGCACAATTACAGAAAGATTTGACCAACCATATGACCATGGATCAACACAATAACTTGATTTGGTTTCTGATACCTTTCCAGTGGAGAGATAGTGTCATAATCAATAACCTACATAGCGATCTATATCTCAAGAACTTCTGCTTATGGACTGTCCCCACACAGTTTGAATGTGTTCTATATTTCTTTATGAAATCTTTCCAAATACCACCTTCAGAGCCTTTGTCAAAATATTATTGGTTATATAATACTCCAAAGTCAAGAGAAATGGTTTCTAAGAGCCCAAGAATACAATGAGTCTTCACTTAATATTTGTGGCAAATGTGGATGGAATCTTTTCAATAGTATTTTGAATTTATTTTAGGACTTTGTGAATGTGTTGTTTCTCAGTGATTCCATGTAAAACCATTGACTTGCAGGCCAAATGGGAGTAGAGGCTCCCATAGTGACAACTGTAGACTAGTTAGACTTGATGATAATCTGAGATTTAAAAAGTAATTCCCAAAGCAATAAAATAGCTTTGTTAATATAAGTAATGTTTGCACGTTAGGACCTTTCAAGCAGCAAGTGCAAAGCCACCTTCAGATACCTCACATAATAGAGTTTTATTTTAAAGGATGCACAAGGGAGTAAGACAGACAAGAAACAGCTGCATAGCCAGGTTTTCAAGAGACTAGGATAACTTTCAGAATCCTTCCACAATAACAAAGCTGGGGCTCATGGAGAAAAGAAATGCTGTTCAGAATACAACATGGCTGGAAAGACCTTGCTGTCATTTTATGCCACTGGTTGCAGCCTTCCTTTATGCACTGCTCAGCATGGTTATTCAGCTCCTCTCTGCCACTGCTTCCTGTGCTCCAACTGCTCCTGATGAAATATTCTCTGCTCTGCAATCTGCTGCACAATTCTTTCTTGTTCACAACATCTGCTACCTTGTAATTTCTACTGGATTAGCACATCTTCTTACTACCTTCTCTCTCATCAAGCTCCATTTCTGTATCACTTATGTGTTTGTGTCCCTCTCTGTGTCTTTTATTCTAAAACCCCCTAAAAGAAGATTTTATCAGTTTTACTACTTAATTTTGGGGTCTAGCTCTCATGGCAGGCCCCTTCATTAAGGCCACTGACTAGTCTACAAATGGTTAGGTTTTAGTTGACATTCGTTTTAAGAATGCTAGTATTTTCAGGTCAAATGAACCAACGTATAGTTACTATATATACTTTGTGTAGAAATCGCTAAGAAAACAATGTGGGCATGACAAGTTATATGCAGATTCTCAAAAACAGGCTATAAGCGCTTTGCCTGGCNAAGAGAAATGGTTTCTAAGAGCCCAAGAATACAATGAGTCTTCACTTAATATTTGTGGCAAATGTGGATGGAATCTTTTCAATAGTATTTTGAATTTATTTTAGGACTTTGTGAATGTGTTGTTTCTCAGTGATTCCATGTAAAACCATTGACTTGCAGGCCAAATGGGAGTAGAGGCTCCCATAGTGACAACTGTAGACTAGTTAGACTTGATGATAATCTGAGATTTAAAAAGTAATTCCCAAAGCAATAAAATAGCTTTGTTAATATAAGTAATGTTTGCACGTTAGGACCTTTCAAGCAGCAAGTGCAAAGCCACCTTCAGATACCTCACATAATAGAGTTTTATTTTAAAGGATGCACAAGGGAGTAAGACAGACAAGAAACAGCTGCATAGCCAGGTTTTCAAGAGACTAGGATAACTTTCAGAATCCTTCCACAATAACAAAGCTGGGGCTCATGGAGAAAAGAAATGCTGTTCAGAATACAACATGGCTGGAAAGACCTTGCTGTCATTTTATGCCACTGGTTGCAGCCTTCCTTTATGCACTGCTCAGCATGGTTATTCAGCTCCTCTCTGCCACTGCTTCCTGTGCTCCAACTGCTCCTGATGAAATATTCTCTGCTCTGCAATCTGCTGCACAATTCTTTCTTGTTCACAACATCTGCTACCTTGTAATTTCTACTGGATTAGCACATCTTCTTACTACCTTCTCTCTCATCAAGCTCCATTTCTGTATCACTTATGTGTTTGTGTCCCTCTCTGTGTCTTTTATTCTAAAACCCCCTAAAAGAAGATTTTATCAGTTTTACTACTTAATTTTGGGGTCTAGCTCTCATGGCAGGCCCCTTCATTAAGGCCACTGACTAGTCTACAAATGGTTAGGTTTTAGTTGACATTCGTTTTAAGAATGCTAGTATTTTCAGGTCAAATGAACCAACGTATAGTTACTATATATACTTTGTGTAGAAATCGCTAAGAAAACAATGTGGGCATGACAAGTTATATGCAGATTCTCAAAAACAGGCTATAAGCGCTTTGCCTGGCTTACTCATTCAACTTTTCGCACCTCTCTGAATCCAGAAAGAAAATACAGCTTTAAGTTTTTATCCATAAAGTTGGTTCTGCTATTGGGATCATCAGCTGGATATGAGACTGCCATGTAGGATCTGAATCACCATCAATCATCACTAAACAAAGCAGAGTTAACTGTCTTATGGAGCTGTAGTGCTTTTTCCTGCTGTGCCCATTAGCACAGCTAACCAGCTCAGATAACCAGCCCACTGGTTATAACACATAAACACACCCTCACACCTAAACACAGCCATCACTAGCAAAGTGCCATCAGTGATGAATGAGATTCAATCAGCCTTCTGGCCTTCCAGGCTCGAGATAACATTCCTGCTATTGATAGTATCAATTTATAATTTAATTTCAGGTCCTCGCTCTTAAGAGATAAGACTGTTTGCACAGCTAAAATCTAATCCAGTGGAGGGTTTTGGACAGAGTTCCATAAATTCTGATGACCACAAGATAGCCTGATTTCCTTAAACCGCTGCTAGAATACATTTTATAAACTTGAATTTCTAAACAAGGAATAATGAAAACGATGATGCCAAATTTAATCTTTGCTTATCCATTTACCCAAATGCATGAACTGGATGATCAGCCTCAATGTACTCTTATAAAGAAAAAGGAAAAAAAAAGAAAAAACCTGCTTGTGATCTTCACAAAAGTACAGGCAAATTACAGCTTCCTCTGAGTAGTCAGTGACAATTGGGTCCATATTTTTATTAATTTACTATTGACTTTTCTTTAAGAAAACAACACTTGCTTATGGAGAAAGTCGCAAACCATACAGAATGATAAACAGAGGTCATTACTAATCATTCCATATCTGGCTTCTTCATTGAGGGTCTGCCTTCTGTGTATTTATTTCAGGAGATCTGCTACTGTAAACCCTGCCACCTTCAGCTCTCCTTGAGGACGGACGCTCCTTTCTGCTCTGGGATTGATGTAGGCGTAGACTCAGTTATCAGGCGGCTCCTGACCCCATCCAAGGAGGATAATTTTATTGTGTGTCTGTTTAGCCTCTGTCTTGCGCTCTCTTGAAGGCATCAATTCTCTCAGGTGAAGAACACAAATAAAATTTAGAACTGCTCCCTCAGGCTAAAGGTTAGGAAGCATGCCAAGATTTCGCTGAATGAAGTCACTGTCTGCATAATCTCCCCTGCTCTGGCCAGCTCTCTCTACTGTGTGCTGCCCTTTGATTAGAGAAGTATTAAAGGCAATGGAAAGTCACTCAGGAGTTTGATTGCCAGTCGTTTTCTTCTCTTATCCAGTTTCTGTTTCATAGGATAATCCCAAGATGATCACTTGTTCTGCCCTCTCTTTTGCCATTTTTCTTACCACATATGTGTGGCAAGTGTGTGCCTGAAACCTATGAAATAACCAGCACCAATAAGCATCTCCTCTGTCATTTTCTTTGCCTGCACCACACCCTCCTCCTCTCCTAACAAACAACTTTGGAGAAATCGCCTTTCTCCTAGTGTGGAGCAAAGTCATTAAATAAAAATTGTAGGGTGGTTTAGCCAATTTCTCCACTCTACTGTGAATTCTTCAAAGCTGTTATCCCAGGATGCTGCCTGCATATTTCTCCCTATTCTAAGCATCTTCCACTAAAGTATAAACAATAATGAGTCAGTTCATCAAAATGGTCATAGACGTAGAGTTTAGCTCTTGATTATCAGCCTCCATTCTTCCTCCTTGGGCCAAGTTTCATCTTTACTCATCCTAGGACATTGGATTCTGAAATAATGCAAATATAAGCTGCTTGTAAAATAAACTTATTCTTTGAAAATCTGAATAAGGATGAAGCACATTCTTCACATTTTGCATGTAAATACTTTAAATCTAAATTGTGTAAAAATATTCATTATTAACAACAGCAAAACAACCACCTTAGTAGTTGGGAAATTGAAAAAAATCAAAAATTTTGCTAAGCTTGAATGTTGACTAATTTTTTTAAATGCAGACTCATTTTTACCCTGGATTGACAAATGTGTCCTGGAATATCATTGTACTGACATCCATGGAAATTGGCACCTAATCCTAGTTTTACCTCTTCTTCATTGTGAGTTCTGGGCAATTTATGCTCCCTCTTTTTCTATGCCATTAAATGAGATGATTGGTTTCATAGAACTCTAGCATCTTTCCTTGTTTTCTTATCCCTTGGACATCAGATAGAATACTATATTCCCTCCTCTCACTTATCCATAGGAAAAGACTTCCAAAAATGATAATTCCAGGTCTCACCCTCTCATCTCTCCTGATTAATGAATTTGGAAGTCCATTCCTATGGAGGCATCAGCCTGACCCCACAAAACATACTTCCCCCATTCTTCTAAGGCTCAAGTTTTTCAGTGCAGATTTCTGGTGGAAAAGCCTAGTGTTTTCTAACTCATAATATGACTGGATGAGTACATTTAATTCCAAGGTAAAGTGTAAGTGTATCTTCACATTCTGTAGAGGATAAGTAATAAAGCAAGTACCTTGATGTTCATTTTTTGCCTAACTCCTACGGTTATCTCTCCATTGGCTTTATTTATTTATTTATTTATGTTTTTCTTTTTTTCAGATTTTATTTCTTTAAAATACTTTATTCTATTTTACAATACTGTATTGGTTTTGCCATACATTGACATGAATCAGCCCCAGGTGTACACGATCTCCCAATGCCGAAGCCCCNAGCTTGGATTTGTACCTGGCACCACATCGGGCCAGCATGTAATAGTAGACAAGTTTCTCTCTCTTTCTTTCTCTCTCTCTGTTATAAAATGAAGTATATAACTTGTTTGTGTTTATTGGTATTGAAGGAGGGTCAACATCAGAGGTGATCAGACTGTCAACAACATGGAAAACATGCTTCTCTCTTTCCCTCTGAACTCCTTCCCCATCCATCGCCAACGATGCCACAAAGTAAATGGCAAAGTTGTTCAAGTATGTAAGAAGTATGCCTCCTAAACAGACAACTAAATTTTATTTCTTATGTCTGCATTCCCAGTTCAAAATAATAGGATTTGAGGGTATGTGAAAAATTCAATCTCACTTATCTTCTGCTATCTTGCTTTGGTTTATGATCAATTCAAGGATTAAATCTGCAGCCTAAATCTTTACATGTATATAAACAATTTATGTCGATTTTTAAATGTTTATTTAGGGCAAGTCTTACCTATTGCTAGTCATCTGTAGTTACATCAATTGACACTCTTTTTAATGCATAATACATTCATTGTATTTTTGAATAACTGGCTGTGTATAGGGCATAAAATATTCTCCAATATCTCCCGGTGTTCACGTTGTCTTTATTGCTAACTTTATTCATTTCTATTGTACATAATGGGAGCATAAGACAGATCTGAGTGCCCTTATTTGCCTTTACTTAGATTTACTTATCCCTCCCTTTCCTCCCTTTATGATGCTGCATTTCTAATTCCTTTATTTTATTTTATTTTTTTTGGCTGCATCAGTTGTGGCTTGCAGGATCTTCACTGCAGCACACACACTCTCCAGTTTTGCTATGTGGAATCTTAGTTCCCAGACGAGGGACTGAATTCACATCCCCTGCATTACAAGGCAGATTCTTAACCACTGGATTATAAGAGAAGATCCAAATTCTTTTCTGTTTTTATTCTTAATTACTTTCTGGTATTTCTTAATCACCCACATTAAGGTTGCACATCGTCAACATTTATTGTTCTGTGAAGTTTATCCATGGAAAGGAATTATCTGTTCATCACTGAATTATGCCCTTATAACCATGGATTCACAAACAGCCAGACATGACTGAGCAACTTTCACTTTCAACTGAGTGCTACACAATAATTCCCTTCTGGTTTTCATTCTTGCAAATGAAGATAATTACGATGATTTACCTTTTTCTTATTTCTTAACCTGTTGGAAAGATATTTTTAGGAACAGTGAACCAGTCTAGTGTATTAGTCAAAATCACATTTTAATAAAATAATTTCTTATGTGCATGCTTTCTACCACCGCTGTCTAACCTTGCTGCAAGGCACTTCTTTTTTATTTCTGAATCCATACCTATCAACCATCTTTGCCTTATCATGTCACTGTTGGCCATTGGTCATATTGTAGGTATTTCCAAATATTCTACTCAAGATGCTTCATTTCAGTGTATAATATTTTCTGAATGGAAAATGTTTTATGAGCTCTCAAACCGAGTTATTTAGAATCAAACTTTCCTATTCATTATGTCTCAAAACAAAGATACCAGAGTCACACTTGCAAAGTGAAGAATCTCTCAGAGAAAACGTTTCAAGTGAGTTCAGAAAGTTTCCATCTCCCAATTATCCTCAGTTAGGATGGACAAAAAATTTTGACTGGCAACCCCTCCAGTACTCTTGCCTGGAAAATCCATGGATAGAGGAGCTTGATAGGCTATAGTCCATGGGGTCGCTAAGAGTTGGACACAACTGAGCAACTTCACTTTCCCTTTTCCCTTTCATGCATTGGAGAAAGAAATGGCAACCCACTCCAGTGTTCTTGCTTGGAGAATCCCAGGGACGGGGGAGCCTGGTGGGCTGCCGTCTTTGGGGTCGCACAGAGTCAGACACGACTGAAGCGACTTAGCAGCAGCAGCAGCAGACTTCAAAAATGATCCATAAGCCTTTGGTTTCACTTGTATCCCCCTATAAACACTTTTAACAGCATTGCTTATGTACAGCAGATCTGATTGTACCAAGTTTTCTAAATTTTGTTTTCCTTGCCTCTCTAACATTCTAGTTCTGCTGACCTAAGTCGTTTAATAATTTTCTATAATCACCTCTGTTTCTCTCTCTAAGCTATGCTTATATCATGTAGACTGTAATAGAATTTCAATAAATAGCTGTTTGAGGTAAGGAAGGACTGGATGATACAGAAACTAATGAAGACACTATTAAATCTTTAAGTAGATAAGTAGAAGGAAGAAAAGGAGGGGTGATGATCATGGTCATGAACAATCATCGGCATATGTCAGGCTGTCATATAGACACCTACTGCATTCATTTAAAATTAAAATCAGGCACTGACATTTGACTCCTGATACCTTTTATAAGACACTCTACCATTCCCCATCTCTCTCTCTCTCTCTCTTTTTTTTTTTTTTTTTTTTTTGTTTTACCTTTTTATTTTTCTTTTTNGACATTTGACTCCTGATACCTTTTATAAGACACTCTACCATTCCCCATGTTGAGTTCCTCCCATTTCTCTCTCTCTCTCTCTTTTTTTTTTTTTTTTTGGATTAACATGTTAATTTTCCTTTCTGCCAAAGCAGTCATTTGAGATAGGAACATTAATTCATTGGAGCAGAAGTATGTCAATAACACTCGAGAAGAAAAAAAAAAAAAGCTATAGCCCGTATGGGCTATAAAAACAGGCACAGTTTTCATCTTTTTTAAAACCTGTGTCACATGGAGCATTTATTAGAATAAGAGCAAGGCTGCCAGGTTTTTCTAGGACTGATAGAAGTTCAGGCCCATTTTTAATATGTATTATTGTACTTAATCCTCACAACGGTTGGAACTGTGGAGAAAGGTTAAGAGTGACGTCAATATGAGCACAACAGTATCTCTAATAGAAAATATTCTTAATTAGGAATAAGTAGATTTGAGCTCTGGTTCCAATTCTGCTACTAACTACCTTGAGGAATTAACTTGAGTTACTTGGCTCCTCTGGGATTTAATTTTCTCATCTATAAAATGAAGGGCTTAGACAGCAAGCTCTAGCTCTAAAATTCAGTGTGCATTTTCATCAAAGAAAATGCATTTCAGCCATTCATTTCAAAGCAAGAATTCTTATTACTAAAGAGAAATAACACAGGTGGCTTAAGCATCATTGCAGAGGATGAACAACCTTCTTTTTACGCATCAGAAGGTCACTCCCTTTTGCCCATGGAGTTCTCTGATCATATTTTACATGGGAAATTGTTTCCTGCTACCTCCCTATCTTCTCTTTCTTGTTGCTAATGGTCAGTATTTGGCTTCCAGATAAGACATTGGAAAGGTAATGTCATGGGACCAACCTACAAGATGTAAATTTCACAGGAAGGTGGTAGAAATGTACAATAGTACATGATAGCAGGAAGAATGCTATCTGTATACCAAATTTTGAGGTGCTTGGAATGACTGGAAAGAGTAGTCATTAGCTAACTAACACGCCTTGATAGTTAATGGAAGAGACAAAGCAGAATATCCTTACAACCTCTAAACCCAAGGGAGAGGAGAAGCTGCTTCAGGTACAAATAATATAGAAGCAGTAGGAACTCCTCTCTGAGCTAGTGGCCAGACATGCTGACACTGGGGAGGGGTTACCTAGTTGAAGGTACATGGAGCACATTTAAACCTTGGAGCAGAGCACTTTTTTACACCCTCTCTCCTATGTAATAAAATTATTTTCAGTAATAATCATGAAAAGAAGCAAATTACAATAATGACCAAGAAAAAAGCCATGGTATAGAAAATTCCTTTTCAGTATCTTTGTCATAATTATCCCCATAAAATAAACTTATTAATTAAAGAAAAATCAATATGAGAGTAATAGTATAACTAGAAATAAAACATAAATCTACATTCAGGTCTGTTGAAATAAGTAAAAATAACAATAACAGGCCTTAACTTAAATGGATTAGAAAATGATGTCTAAAAAACTATTTTTCCTTCACATATTCACATTCATAGACAGTGCAGCCTTGTTGTTATCAGTACAGTTCAGTCCAGTCACTCAGTCATGTTTGACTCTTTGCAACCCCATGAATTGCAGCACGCCAGGCCTCCCTGTCGACCACCATCTCCTGGAGTTCACTCAGACTCACGTTCATCGAGTCCCTGATGCCTTCCAGCCATCTCATCCTCTGTCGTCCCCTTCTCCTCCTGCCCCCAATCCCTCCCAGCATCAGTCTTTTCCAATGAGTCAACTCTTCGCATGAGGTGGTCAAAGTACTGGAGTTTCAGCTTTAGCATCATTCCTTTCAAAGAAATTCCAGGACTGATCTCCTTTAGAATGGACTGGTTGGATCTCCTTGCAGTCCAAGGGACTCTCAAGAGTCTTCTCCAACACCACAGTTCAAAAGCATCAATTCTTCGGCGCTCAACCTTCTTCACAGTCCAACTCTCACATCCATATATGACCACAGGAAAAACCATAGCCTTGACTAGATGGACCTTAGTCAGCAAAGTAATGTCTCTGCTTTTGAATATACTATCTAGGTTGGTCGTAATTTTTCTTCCAAGGAGTAAGCGTCTTTTAATTTCATGGCTGCAGCACCATCTGTAGTGATTTTGGAGCCCCCCAAAATAAAGTCTGACACTGTTTCCACTGTATCCCCATCTATTTCCCATGAAGTTATGGGACCGGATGCCATGATCTTTGTTTTCTGAATGTTGAGCTTTAAGCCAACATTTGCGCTTTCCTCTTTCATTTTCATCAAAAGGCTTTTGAGTTCCTCTCCACTTTATGCCATCAGGGTGGTGTCATCTGCATATCTGAGGTTACTGAGATTTCTCCTAGCAATCTTGATTACAGCTTGTGTTTCTTCCAGTCCAGCGTTTCTCATGATGTACTCTGCATAGAAGTTAAATAAGCAGGGTGACAATATACAGCCTTGACGTACTCCTTTTCCTATTTGGAACCAGTCTGTTGTTCCATGTCCAGTTCTAACTGTTGCTTCCTGACCTGCATACAGATTTCTCAAGAGGCAGGTCAAGTGGTCTGGTATTCCCATCTCTCTCAGAATTTTCCACAGTTTATTGTCTGTCTCTTATACACATCTCTCGCCCTTCTCAAAGGGTTCTGCTTCTCAATGCCCAGATCTTTCATGTTAGTAGGTAGTGGACGGCAGCAGGGGAGCTGAGTGCTCAGGTGAGGAGGANGTTCTTAATTGAGCAAAAACTATTTGTATTAATTTTCAGTTCAAAAATATTTTTTAATAAAGTGATGATATACATACAAGAAAAGCTGTAAATATAAAGATAATTTTTGCAAATAGTTATAAAAATGTCATTTAACAGTAAATTCCATACCCTGCAAACTGCTTATGTCATTGCTTCTTCAAAATTGATTAAAGCAGACTTCAAATTTCTCTACAGTCAAAAAATTTCCACCAAAATTGCTTTACCAAAAAATTCATCGTGCCCTGTTTCTTCTCATTTGAAACCAGTATGCTCTTTTGAGGGGCTTACCTGGTAGCTCAGAAGGTAAAGTATCTGCCTACAATACAGGAGACCTGGCTTCAATCCCTGGGTTGGAAAGATACCCTGGAGGGGGAAATGGTAACCCACTCCAGTATTCTTGCTTGGGAAGTCTCATGGAGAGAGGAGCCTGACAGGCTACAGCCCATGGGGTCAAAAAGAGTTGGACANAATACAGGAGACCTGGCTTCAATCCCTGGGTTGGAAAGATACCCTGGAGGGGGAAATGGTAACCCACTCCAGTATTCTTGCTTGGGAAGTCTCATGGAGAGAGGAGCCTGACAGGCTACAGCCCATGGGGTCAAAAAGAGTTGGACATGATTGAGCAACTAACACACACACATGCCCCTTTGTTCCTTTTGTATCTACTATTTAAATGCTGGAATATCCACTTCCTCAGGAGCTGGGAAATGACTCCCCAGCAAGCTTAAATTATCATGAAGTTTTAAATTTTACTCTTCAAACAAGCATTTGTAGCTAATCTCTGTGTTAGGAACTGACTATATAATTTGGAGTTCTCTGAATTACTTTCCATATAGAATACGATGTTTATCCAGTGATAAGTAATTTTAAAATGTACTAATTTGTAATCCTGTATATGTTATTAAATCTCAACCATAACCGTGTCAGTTGCTTAGAACTTAAATCAACAAAAGATTTTTTCAGTTCAGTTCAGTCACTCTGACTCTTTGAGACCCCATGAATCACAGCACGCCAGGCCTCCCTGTCCATCACGAGCTCCCAGAGTTCANAGGAAGACCCATGTCCAAAATCCAACTGTGAAAATTGTGTTCAACCATGAAATTTTTAAAGGGAGACACATTTGGAGAACCTTCACTATTTTCCAATGTGTGCAGACATTCTTCTGATTGATTGATGGTGAAGTAACAGGATGGTGTTCTGCAAATACTGTGCTCAACCAGTAGTTAAGATCCTCCACCTGAGGAGGCTTTGTTGTTATAGTTCAGTCATTCAGTTGTGTCCCATTCTTTGCTACATGGACTGCAGCATGCCAGGCTTCTCTGTTGTTCTCNAGGATGGTGTTCTGCAAATACTGTGCTCAACCAGTAGTTAAGATCCTCCACCTGAGGAGGCTTTGTTGTTATAGTTCAGTCATTCAGTTGTGTCCCATTCTTTGCTACATGGACTGCAGCATGCCAGGCTTCTCTGTTGTTCTCTATCTCCCAGAGATGCCTTAAACTCATGTCCACTGAGTTGATGATGTCATCCAACCATCTCATCCTCTGTCACCCTCTTAGCTCCTGTCTTCAGTCTTTCCCAGCATCAAGGTCTTTTCTATTGAGTCAGCTCTTCTCATCAGGAGGCCAAAGTATTGGAGCTTCAGCATCAGTCCTTCCAATGAATATTCAGGGTAGATTTCCTTTAGAATTAACTAGTCTGATCACCTTACAGTCCAAGGGACTCTCAAAAGTCTTCTCCAGCACCAAAAAAGCATTGACTCTTCAGCACTTCTTTATGGTCCAACTTTTCACGTGACTATAGTCCATCTGCATATGGCTATAGGAAAAACCATAAGTTTGTATGAACTTTTGTTGGAAAAGTGATGTCTCTGCTTTTCAATACACTATCCAGTTTTGTCATAGCTTTTCTTCCAAGGAGCAAGTGTCTTTTAAGTTCATGATTGCAGTCACCATCAGCAGTGATTTTGAAGCCCAAGAAAATAAAGGCTGTCACTGTTTCCATTTTTCCCCGATCTATTTGCCATGAAGTGTTGGGACCAGATGCCATGATCTTCTGTTTTCTGAATGTTGAGTTTTAAACCAGCTTTTTCACTCTCCTCTTTCACTTCCATCAAGAGGCTCTTTAGTTCTTCACTTCCTGCCATCAGAGTGGTGTCACCTGCATATCTGAGGTTATTGATATTTTTGCCTGCAATCTTGATTCCAGCTTGTGCTTCATCTAGCCCATATTTCACATGATGTNAAGTGTTGGGACCAGATGCCATGATCTTCTGTTTTCTGAATGTTGAGTTTTAAACCAGCTTTTTCACTCTCCTCTTTCACGTCCATCAAGAGGCTCTTTAGTTCTTCTTCACTTCCTGCCATCAGGGTGGTGTCACCTGCATATCTGAGGTTATTGATATTTTTGCCTGCAATCTTGATTCCAGCTTGTGCTTCATTTAGCCCATATTTCACATGATATACTCTGCATATAGTTAAACAAGTAGGGTGAGAATATACAGCCTTAATGTACTCATTTCCCAACTGAGAAACAGTCCATTTTTCCGTGTCTGTTGCTTCTTGACCTGCATACAAGTTTCTCAGGAGGAAGGTAAGATGGTTTAGTATTTCTGTGTCTTTAAGAATTTCCCACAGCTTGTTGTGATCCACACTGTTAAAGCCTTTAGCATAGTCAATGAAACAGAAGTAGATGTTTTTTATGGAATTCCCTTTCTTTTTCTATGATCCAACAGATGTTGGCAATTCGATCTCTGATTCTTCCGCTTTTTCTAAATCCAGTTTGAATATCTGTAATTTCTTGGTTTCCATACTTTTGAAGCCTAGCTTGAAGAATTTTTAGTATTACATTGCTAGCATGTGAAATGAGCACAATTGTGTGGTAGTTTGAACATTTTTGCCATTGGGTTTCTTTGGGATTGGAATGAGAACTGACCCTTTCTCAGTCCTATAGCCACTGCTGAATGTTCCAAATTTGCTGACATATTGAGTGCAGCACTTTAACAGCATCATCTTTTAGATTTGAAATGGCTCAGCTGGAATTCCATTACCTCCACTAGCTTTGTTTGCAGTGATGTTNTGAAATGAGCACAATTGTGTGGTAGTTTGAACATTTTTGCCATTGGGTTTCTTTGGGATTGGAATGAGAACTGACCCTTTTTCAGTCCTATAGCCACTGCTGAATATTCCAAATTTGCTGACATATTGAGTGCAGCACTTTAACAGTATCATCTTTTAGATTTGAAATGGCTCAGCTGGAATTTCATTACCTCCACTAGCTTTGTTTGCAGTGATACTTCCTAAGGCTTACTTGGCTTCACACTCCAAGATGTCTGGCTCTAGATGAGTGACCACACCACCATGGTTATCTGGGTCATTAAGTTTTTTGTTTGTTTGTTTTGAGAAGGGAATGGCAATCCACTCCAGTATTCTCACCTGGAGAATCCCATGGAAAGAGGAGCCTGGCAGACTACAGTCCATGTGGTTGCAAAGAGTCAGACACAACTGAGTGACTAGCGCTACTCTAAGTTCTCTTTTGTATAGTTCTTCTGTTTATTCTTGCCACCTCTTCTTAATATCTTCTGCTTCTGTTAGGTCCATACCATTTCTGTCCTTTATTGTGCCCATCTTTGCATGAAATGCTCCTATCTCTAATTTTCTTGAAGAGATCTCTAGTCTTTCCCAGTCTATTGTTTTCCTCTATTTCTTTGCACTGTTCACTTGCTTTCTTACTTCTCCTTGCTATCATTTGAACTCTGCATTCAGATGGGTATATCTTACTTTTTCAAAGTTATTGTTAGGCATATTCCTTGAGAAGGAACCAGGACTTTGCTTTATCTCTTCACTACCATATCTTGACTGCTCCTCCTTTGTTTCTGTATTCCTTCCCTTTTCTGATTAGCAACTATTTGAATCTGCCCTTTTGTACTCAGGGAAAGCCAAGGAAGCTGAAGGAAGCCTATTTCCTACAAACAAGAAATGAGGAACATGGAAAGGTTTTGCACCCTGGCCCCAGAGGTCTTGCTCCATTTCTATGAGGTTATTTTACTTTTCAGTTTGGGATTTGTGTTATTCTTGTCCAACGTTGACAAAAGATCAACAAAATGAGTATTATTTGATATAATGCAACATATAAATCACTCTTTGGGGTGTTATATCGCAGTACAAAACAAAAGCTTTAAAAATGTGACCTGAGACTCTACTTCTAGGAATGTACACAGAGAAATAATCAGAGATGCACCCAAGATTTATGCACAAAAATTTTCACGGCCCTGCTACATTTAATATGAATCCAGAAAACATCTAAATGACCAACTGAAGAAGAATGGTTAAATAAATTACAGTGTATCCAGTAACAAAATACCATGACTCCTTTTGTTTAAAGAATCATAGTATTAAAGCATATTACTGTATTTTTAAATGTCCATGATATAATGTTAAGTGGAAAAGGCAGGATGTAGAACTGTTTATACAAGGCAATTTAAATTTTTAATAAACAAGATTCCATTTTAAAATAATGGCTATTGAAATTACTCATCCTGTACAATTATCTATTATTTTTCTCCTCTAAAATTACTTTTGGGTTTCCCAGGTGGTGCTGTGGTAAATGCAGGAGACTCAGCTCATTACCTGAATCAGGAAGATCCTCTGGAGAAGGAAATGGCAATGCCCCTCCAGTACTCTTGCCTGAAGAATCCCATGGACAGAGGAGCCTGGTGGGCTGCAGTCCATGGGGTCACAAAGAGTCAGACACAACTTAGCAACTAAACAAGAACAACAAAATCACCTATATTTTCTACATATTTTCTACATCTTCTACAATGATCATGAAACCAAACAGGATTCTGAAGAGCCCTCCCAGGTTCAGAAGCTTTTCTGTATCCTCTGTTTCTTGTTTGCAGGAAAAAGGTTTTATCCTCCATCCCTGGGTTCCAAAGAGCAACTTCAAACTGCTACTAATTAGGGAAGTGAGAGAACTGTTATTGCTTAGTCACTAAGTTGTGTCTTGCTCTTTGCAATCCCATGAACTGCAGCAAGCCAGGCTTCCCTGTCCTTCACCATCTCCTGGAGTTTGCTCAAGCTCATGTCATTGAGTCAATGATGCCATCCAACCGTCTCATCCTCTGTTGTCCCCTTCTCCTCGTGCCCTCAATCTTTCCCAGCATCAGGGCCTTTCCCAATGAGTCAGGTCTTCACATAAGGTGGCCAGAGTATTGGAGCTTTCACATCAGTGACAGAATACCAAAAGGAAAAAAGAAAAAAAAGTACAGCAATTGGGCAGGTTCTGGTTACCCCTTGGGTAATGTGCATAACCACCTGATAGAAATTTCTGAGCTCCTCTGTCGGAGCTGGGGCCCAACAAAGGGCTGCCAAAGGGCTGATAATTGAGATTCCTAGAATACCACCCTGTTACCTCCCCACCAATCTATCAGAGGATGGTCACACACCCTGCAGCCCTTCCCTGCAAGCTTTGACTATAAAAACTCCTCCCTAAAAACCATCAAGGAGTTCATGTCTTTTTTTTGAGCCTGAGCCATCCTGTTCTCTTTGCTGAGTCCTGCAATAAACCTTTCTCCAGTCCAAACTCCAACGTTTCAGGTTATTTGGCCTCACAGCGCATCAGACACGTGAACTTGGGTTTGGTAGCAATCATATAACGCTTTCATAATCTAAAAGAACAATGAGATTATAAGAAGAGGAAAAATGGACTAAACTTGGTATAACTCCATTGACTCTGGTGGCCACCACAGTCTCTGTGCTGAAACGATTCCTTGCTGATTTCTTTCATAGGAAGAGGAAGGCAGTTTTCTCCAGGGTTCCCCCTTTTCTCCAGGCCAAAGATTTGTTCAGCAAATCATTGTGTAAAGTGACATGATTTGTAATAGCTCCTCACCAATGTCCTCCAAATAGTTCCTCACCAAAGATAAGAATTTGTTATGAGTCGAGTCATGTCCCCCCAAAAAATTCTATTTTGAAGTCTTAACTCTAGTTAGTACCTCAGAATGTGACCTTGTTTGAAACTGGGAGGGTCACAGATGTATTTGGCTAACTTGGATGAGGCTATACTGGATTAGGATAGTTGGAATGGGTGCCTCTAATTCACTACGGGCTTCCCAGGTGGCTCAGTGGTTAAAAATCCACCTACCAATTCAGGAGCCTCAACAGACGTGGGTTCAATCCCTGGGTCAAGAAGATCCCCTGGAGTAGGAAATGACAACCCATTCCAGTATTCTTGCCAGGACAATTCCATGAACAGGAGTCTGGCAGGGTTGCAAAGAGTCAGACACAACTGAGTGACTGAGCACGTATACACACACACACACACACACACACACACACACACACACACACACACACACACACACACACACACATACACACACACATGCACACAATCCACTATGACTGGTATCCTAATAGAAAGATTTGGATGCAGAGATATGCAGAGAAAGAAGATGAATGGAAGACCTGGGAAGAACATCACATGACGATGAAGGCAGAGGTTGAGGTGATGCCTCTACCAGGCAAAGAAAGCCAGAGAAGGGAGGGCAGAGCATCCTGCTTACCACCATCCAAAAGAACCAACTTCACCAATACCTCAATCGTGGACTTCTAGAATTTTTATTTATTGTGTCCAGAATTGTAAGCAATAAATGTTGTGGTTCAAGCTACCCAATTTGTGGTACTTTGTTTTGGTAGCCCTAGGAATCTAATATAGACTCAAGCATTTTTGGCACTTGATCAGGTGTCTATTTTTCTAAAAGTTAAATCCAAACTGAAGGGAAATTGTGAATTTTGTCCAGAGGGTAATCATTTTACAATTTTCCTGCCTTGGCAAATGTAAAACATAAATCTCACCCTGCAGTGGTGAGACCCAAAGTGGTACCAATGGTAAAGAACCCACGTGCAAGTGCAGAAGACATAACAGACACAGGGTCTATCCCTGTGTGGGAAAGATCCCCTGGAGGAGGGCGTGGCAACCCACTCCAGGATTCTTGCCTGGGAAATCCCATGCACAGAGGAGACTGGTGGGCTCTCTGGATCCATAGGGTCCCAAAGAGTTGGACATGACTTATGAGGCTTCCCTGGTGGCTCAGAGGTTAAAGCGTCTGACTGGAATGCAGGAGACCTGGGTTCAATCCCTGGGTCGGGAAGATCCAGGGGAGAAGGAAATGGCAACCCACTCCAGTACTCTTGCCTGGAGAATCCCATGGAGGGAGGAGCCTGGTAAATTACAGTCCAGGAGGTCGCAGAGTCAGACACGACTGAGTGACTTCACTTTCACTTTCTTTCCTTATGTGACTTAGCCTAGTACAAAATTAACAGGTTTAAGCACTCTGCAAAATAACATTGAGATGCCCTTCACCAGGGATGGAATTGTACAATTGCTGATACTTTTCATTGAGAAACATGCATTTTTCTCTGGTTGTGACAGTCCAGGGGAGGGGATAGACCTACCATGGAGGAGGAAAAAGTGGAAGATAGTCACTTTGGAAGCAAGAAGTACCTGCAGGTACTCAGGCTACAGACTGCAGGCTGAGGACAAAAAGTGGTCCCGCTGGGAGAGCCTGGGTCATGAACTGGGAAAGGCTATTTATAGTTTCCAGCTTTGTTCCCTCTGAATTGCAAATCTTGTTTGCTACCACCAAACCTTCAGAAAATCTTCTCAAGGATTATGGACTCACTTATCACTGTGGGGAATCAGAGGCCAGGGAATGTAACCCATGGGGGGTAGATGGGAAAGGATTGATAGCCTGTTGAGAGAATCCAGCCTAAAGACCACAGGAGGTGACTGACACAAAAGTCATGCTGGGCCTAGAGACCCTTGGTTTGCTCAAGTGGCAGATGGCTGCCAGGACAGATTTGGGAAACAAGTTCATTTCCCCTGATGAATAAAACTGGTAAAAGACTAAACTGCCTGAACACTGCCAGGGTGGTACTTATACTACTGGTTTTTTAGGTACTTAGTTTTTGTGAGAGCTCAACATCGAGCAAATCTGGGACATCTTTATTTTTTTTTTTAATTAAAATAACAGTTGACTTACAAAATTATAAGATGACACAATTCTCTATAACACTATGCCAGATACGCAGTTTTTTCAAAAAGTTCATGCATTCAGCATTTTCTTTTCAACTGCTTTCCATATATATGACATCAGATACACAAAGTTATAGGGACAATACTATCCCATTAATATTTCAGACTACAGATTTCATTTGAAAGTGTTGCTAGATATTCAGTTCAGTTCAGTTGCTCAGTCATGTCCGACTCTTTGCGACTCCATGAATCGCAGCACACTAGACCTCCCTGTCCATCACCAAACCAAGAGTTCACTCAAACTCACGTCCATTGAGTCAGTGATGCCATCCAGCCATCTCATCCTCTGTCGTGCCCTTCTCCTCCTGCCCTCAATCCCTCCCAGTATCAGTATCTTTTCCAATGAGTCAACTCTTCGCATGAGGTGGCCAAAGTATTGGAGTTTCAGCCTCAGCCTCAGTCTAGAAAAGATATAAGTTTAACCAAATGATAATAATCAATATCACGCTTCCCAGGTGGCTCAGTGGTAACAAATCCACCTGCCTCTACAGGAGATGCAGGAGACATAGGTTCAATCCCGGGATCAGGAAGATCCCCTGGATGAGGGCATGGTTGCCCATTCCAGTGTTCTTGTCTGGAGAATTATATGAACAGAGGAGCCTGGCAGACTACAACGATGGTGTCACAAAGAGTCAGACATGTCTGAGAGACTGAAGACACACACACACACATTTGTCTATGGAGTGCTCTCTTTTTTCTTTTTTGATGAAATAGATAAATCACAAATAGATTAATGTCTCTATCTTCCCATGGCTCTAGTCCAACCCACCAAAACCTCTGATTTAGGCCTCCTGCATCTTCTTTTATTTTCCTTCAATCCACTTCCTCTCCAGGAGTTAAATTAACCAAAAATGCTAGTTTAACTCTGTAATCTTCAGTTTAAAAGTCTACAACACTTCACAAAGGAAAAAGAATTAAATTTGTCAGGGACATGGAGCAAGCTTTATCTCCACCCTCATCCCCGGCTCTATCTGGAGATTCTTTCTCCTCACTTAGCCTAATTCCTAATTTTCCTTCAGATTTTAAATTTAATAGTGCTTTCTCAAAGGAGTCTTTACAATCTCAGATCTAAGTCACCTGCCTGAATCACCCTACTCTTTAAAATGTCTTCAATTAAAACTATATCTTCTAATTACATATTTGTTAGATGGGGAAACAGTGGAAACAGTGTCAGACTTTATTTTGGGGGGCTCCAAAATCAAAGCAGATGGTGACTGCAGCCATGAAATTAAAAGACGCTTACTCCTTGGAAGAAAAGTTATGACCAACCTAGATAGCATATTCAAAAGCAGAGNCACCAACAGTGTAAGAGGATTCCCTTTTCTCCACATCCTCTCCAGCATTTATTGCTTGTAGACTTTTGGATAGCACCTATTTTGACTGGCATGAAATGGTACCTCATTGTGGTTTTGATCTGCATTTCTCTGATCAACTTTTTTTCTCCATGAAAGAAAATACAATCCCTTGCCTTAAGTATATAACTCTGACCTCAATTTCTTCATCTATCAAATGGGAATATCAACCAAGTCTCTAACTAACAGCTATTTTAAGGATCAACTGATTAATGACTGAAAATGTAAAATTCCTTCTTTTATAATAGCAAAGTATTAGACACAGAACTGTTTCATAAGTACTATTGATGCTAGCATGCTAAATCACTTCAGTAGTGTCAAACTCTTTGCAACCCTATGGACTGTAGCCCACCAGGCTTCTCTGTCCATGGGATTTTCGAGGCAGGAATACTGGAATGAGTTGCCATGCCCTCCTCCAGGGGATCTTCCAGACCTCGGGACTGAACACACAACTCTTATGTCTTCTGCANAAATCATTTCAGTAGTGTCAAACTCTTTGCAACCCTATGGACTGTAGCCCACCAGGCTTCTCTGTCCATGGGATTTTCAAGGCAGGAATACTGGAATGAGTTGCCATGCCCTCCTCCAGGGGATCTTCCAGACCTCAGGACTGAACACACAACTCTTATGTCTTCTGCATTGGAGGCCAGTTTCTTTACCACTATTCCCACTGGGAAAGCCCAAATACTATTGATATCCATAGCTAATTGTTGCATTTCCAAAGAGTTTATCTAATGGGGTGTCACTGGTGTTTGTTTGTTTGTTTGTTTTTTGTAAGCATACACCTATCAGTAAGCTTCAATCCATATATATATATAGCTAATCAAATAAAAAGTCTAGGAATATATGGAAAAAAGAAAAAAAATACAAACCAAGTTTGATTAATAAAATGGAGCAATGAATTTAAGGTAGAAATAAATTACCCACTCCAGTTTTATGCATTTTATTTCTAAAGTTTATGCAAGTTCCCTTATATATGGTCTTAGTTTTCAATTTTGACAATTTTATTAGCAATACTGAAAGATTTTAAACTGTCATTACATTTAATCTTCTTCCTAATGCTCCTTGTTTCTTTGGCAGTAAAAACATAAATTGTCATTGCCTATTTCTATTCAACTTTGAAGTATAATATTCTTTTTGTTTAGCTAACCTAAATCAGCCATGTAATGTTGCCCCTTTGGGTAATAATTATACCTGAAATATGCACCTGAGTAGAAGAAACAAAAACATCTCAATTCCAGCTTCTTTTCATTTTGTTTTATGATTACTGATTTATGTATTTCTTGGGTCTCCTATTATTCAACAGAAATAAACCTCTCCACTTCCCAGGATATTTGCAAATATATGCCAGTGAATCATGTAGTGCCCTCTCCCTACATGCAAACACAGACACATAATTTTAATTTTTTGTAAATTAGCATAAAGCACATGTTGTATGTCATTATTTGACACTAAATCATTTTAACAACTTTATTTTAAGTCAACTTAAAAATAACAAAATGAAATTTTAGTAAACTGCACTCGGTGGTGCCGAAAGGACTTATGTCTTCAAAATATTTCTACACTGTAATAATAAATGTTCCCCATCATCATCAACAGCCTATAAAATTAATGTTGATAAAGGCATTATATACTTCTTGGGGAAAAAACGTTCCCTACTGAGTCACAAAAAAGAAACTGTAGGTCATTTTCAAGGTTGTTCTCATTTTATAGTGAGGATATTAAGGTATGAGTCTTCTGCAAAAATGCTAAAGCAAGATTTTTCTTTTGTTTATAATTGTTTTGACACTAAAGACAAGCAATGTGAAGACTGGTCAGGGCCATGTATTTGGTGGTTAAGATATCCTCTAGTGACAGCAGCAGCAGCAGCGCTGGGCAGGGTGTCCTTTACTATCAGGCTCATTGTCATTGAGTCACCCTCCCCTACCTTCTCTCTTTTTCTCCCCCTACCTTCTCTCTCTTTTTCTCATTAATCAACTTGCATGACCAAATAAATAGTCACCACAAGGAACACCCTTTTATAATATCATCCCCATTCCCTCGGGTTGCCAGACTGCACATTGTGCATACTTCCCCATTATTTTGCCTTGATTGAAAGAGACCTTCATAAGTGTTCCTTCAGAGAATGAGAGGCTGAGTTCCTTTTCCAGATTATAGACATTAGTGAGATTCATGGTCTCTTTGAAGAGATAGTGAGTCAGTTCCTAGGCAAGTTGATAAGAAGTCTGGGTACCCAAGGAGGAGATAGGGGTCTGGAATTCTCAAGGGAAAGCAAAGGACAAACAAATTTTTTTTATTTTTTTCTTTACATTCCTTCATCTTAGTCACATAAAAGTTTTTTTTCTTTAATTCTGAAACTGATGATTACACAACAAACTCAGCTTAAAAAATATTCAATTCAGTCACTCAGTAGTGTCCAACTCTTTGTGACCCCATGGACTGCAGCACCTCAGGCTTCCCTGTCCATCACCAACTCCCAGAGTTTACTCAAACTCACGTCCATTGAATCGGTGATACCATCCAACCATCTCATCCTCTGTTGCCCCCTTCTCCCACCTTCAATCTTTCCCAGTATCAGGGTCTTTTCTAGTGAGTCAGTTCTTCACAATCAGGTGGCCAAAGTATTGGAGTTTGAGCTTCAGCATCAGTCCATCCAATGAATATTCAGGATTGATCTCCTTTGGGATGGACTGGTTGGATGTCCTTGCAGTCCAAGGGACTCTCAAGAGTCCTCCAGTACCACAGTTCAAAAACATCAATTCTTCAGCACTCAACTTTCTTTATAGTCCAACTCTCTCATCCATACATGACCACTGGAAAAACCATAGCCTTGACTAGACAGACCTTTCTCGGCAAAACAATATCTCTGCTTTTTAATATGCTGTCTAGGTGGGTCATAACTTTTCTTCCAAGGAGTAAGCATCTTTTAATTTCATGGCTGCAGTCATCATCTGCAGTGATTTTGGAGCCCCCCCCAAAAAAGTCTGACACTGTTTCCCCATCTATTTGCCATGCAGTGCTGGGACCAGATGCCATGATCTTCGTTTTCTGAATGTTGAGCTTTAAGCCAACTTTTTCATGCTTCACTTTCACTTTCATCAAGAGGCTCTTTAGTTCTTCACTTTCTGCCATGAATGTGGTATCATCTGCATATCTGAGGTTATTGATATTTCTCCCGGCAATCTTGATTTCAGCTTGTGCTTCATCCAGCCCAGCATTTCTCATGATATACTCTGCATATAAGTTAAATAAGCAGGGTGACAATATGCAGCCTTGACATACTCCTTTCATCATTTGGGACCAGTCTGTTGTTCCATGTACACTTCTAACTGATACTTCTTAACCTGTACACAGATTTCTCAAGAGGCAGTTCAGGTGGCCTGGTATTCTCATCTCTTAAAGAATTTTCCATAGTTTGTGGTGATCCACACAGCCAAAGGCTTTGGCATAGTCAATAAAGCAGAAATAGATGGGGTTTTTTTCTGGAACTGACTTGCTTTTTAAATGATTCTTTGGATGTTGGCAATTTGATCTCTGGTTCCTCTACCTTTTCTAAAACCAGCTTGAACATCTGGAAGTTCACATTTCACATATTGCTGAAGCCTGGCTTGGAGAATTTTGAGCATTACTTTACTAGCTTGTGAGATAAGTGCAATTGTGCGGTAGTTTGAGCATTCTTTGGCATTGCCTTTCTTTGTGATTGGAATGCAAAATGACCTTTTCCAGTCCTGTGGCCACAGTTGAGTTTTCCAAATTTGCTGGCATATTGAGTGCAGCACTTTCACAGCATCATCTTTTAGGATTTGAAATAGCTCAACTGGAATTCCATCACCTCCACTAGCTTTGTTTGTAGTGATGCTTCCTAAGACCCACTTGACTTTGCATTTCAAAATGTCTGGCTCTAGGTGTATGATCACACCATCATGATTATCTGGAAGATTAATCGTGATTCTCTAGGTGAGTGATCACACCATCGTGATTATCGTGAAGATCTTTTTAATATAGTTCTTCTGTGTATTCTTGCCACCTCTTCTTAATATCTTTTGCTTCTGTTAGGTCTATACCATTTCTGTCCTTTATCAAGCCCATCTTTGCATGAAATGTTCCCTTGGTATCTCTGGTTTTCTTGACGAGATCTCTAGTCTTTCCCATTCTGTTGTTTCTTTGCACTGATCACTGCGGATTTCTTATCTCCTCTCCTTACTATTATTTGGGACTCTGGATTCAAATGGGCCTCTTTTCTTTTCTCCTTTGATTTTCACTTCTCTTCTTTTCACAGCTATTTATAAGGTCTCCTCAGACAGCTATTTTGCCTTTTTGCCTTTCTTTCTCTTGGATGGTCTTGCTCCTTGCCTCCTGTACAATGTCACAAACCTCCATCCATAGTTCATCAGGCACTCTGTTTATCAGATCTAATCTCTTAAATCTATTTCTCACTTTCTCTGTGTAATCATAAGGATTTGACTTAGGTCATATCTGATTGGTTTAGTGGTTTTCCATACTTTCTTCAATTTAAGGCTGAATTTAAGTGTGAATTCTGCATTTTAAACTCTGTACTAAGGATTATACAACAACAATGTATCCGACTTAAGAACAGTTTCTCCTTCCTGAAAACCTTCTGACTAATCCTGATATTTTAGAATGGGAGTGGGTCTGGTAAAATCTTTCTGTTGTTAAATTTTAATCCTGTTATCTTAAAATGTAAACTGTGGGAGTTGGTCTAGTAAGATCTTTACAACCTTGAGACATTCTTTTGATTTACTGTAATAACCAATTTAAAAAATATATAACTCCCTTGCTAAGACTAGCAAGGGGGACACTCTCCATCCCCCTTCTGATGTCTGTGTCAGAAGCTTTCTCTGTCCTTTTTTTACTTCAGTAAAACTCTATTACAAATAAAATCTCTTGAGTGATCAAGCCTGGTCCCTGGTCCCTGGTCCTGTTGCTAAATCTTCTTTAGAGACCATGAATCCGACATCATTCACCATAAGCTATCAATAGGACCAAAATTATCTTTGTACAATCTTTGTACACTTAAAAAAAAAACTTTTAAGCCAACTCAGTTCTTCTGGAACAGATCAGTGTTCTTATTTACTAAAATAATACATGCCCATGGTAAAACTTTAAGCATAATACAAAACATTCAAAATAGTCATAATCTTAAGCATACTACAAAACATGCCCCCCAAATGGTCATTATTTTACTTCCTAAAGGCAAACAATTTTGAAAATTCTCTTGATAAACAGTGAGTGCATTCAGAATATAAAATCCCTACTATGTATTTTTAAAGTAGTTATTCTCACCTTCAGGTAAACATTCCATCTACTCGCCAAAACCTGATCTTATTTAATTCAGTGTTAATTCATTCCCACCAGAGTTTGAGAAGTCAGTGAGGTATTTTCACAGAAAAAATAGAATTTTTTTCAGTCAGTTAGGTTTTCCCGCTATCCTTATCTCTAGAATTGTATCCAGTTTTTTATTTAATTCACAATACCACACAGGGGTAGGGGAGTAGATGCGGATCCTCGCCCACATCATCTGTTCACATATTTGTTTGTTCACATTACTCTTGTTGGTCTTTTACAAGGTCTTCTACATACCGTCTAATCTTCCTTCCCAAGGTCAAGGCTTCTATATCTTCTTTCCACAACAAACCCTTTTGATTCTCAATTCTCAGCTACATCTATACCCTGTCTGAGGGATACAGAAGCAAGTGTTAGTAACTGACTATCCTCCTCGAACTCTGTGGAGCTGCCTGAAACCCATCAGCCTGGTGACCTCGGCAGCCATTGCCTCTCCATAGCTTAGGGATTACGCAGGACACAGGGCGTGCCAACATACAAGGCCTGCTGACATACAAGGTTTGCCCGCTCTCCATCACCCTCTGAAATACAAGTCACAGGCACTTTCTGCATTCCACAGCACCCTGGCCCAAGCGCATAAGAGGTGGTAGAGCACTCTACCCAC
This sequence comes from Raphicerus campestris, assembly GCA_006410735.1. Classification (NCBI taxonomy): domain Eukaryota; kingdom Metazoa; phylum Chordata; class Mammalia; order Artiodactyla; family Bovidae; genus Raphicerus; species Raphicerus campestris. The sequence goes on from SJYW01022416.1 coordinate 506,072, forward strand.
TAGCAGTTCAGTTCCAGCTTATCTTAGGGAATCTCAACACAAGCTTCTAAAGCAGAGTGGTGACATCCTCTTCAGTTCTCCCTCCCCCAGTTTCGACAATATTTAACTAAGGTCCAAGGATAGGCTTCTGTTCTGGCTTAGCCTTTTAGAAATACAATATGCTGACCCTTACAGGTCAAAAGCTCTAGCTTTCAAGACTATGTCTCTACTATGAGTCTCAAGAGCGTATTTTGGAACTCAGAAGCCAAGGTATTGACATTTTGTTCACTATATTCAATGTAATTTATCCCCTGAGACATTGCGTGTTAATGAATTAATAGGGGAAAGGTCACTGGGAAAAAAAGGGAAATAGATCATATCACATAGAGAAGAATTTCAGTTAACATAATAGGATTCTATGCATCTCTCTAGCCAACTGTATATTCATATATTTATCTTTCTAGAGAACTATTTTTTTTTCTCTAAAGAAATCAGACATATCCATTGCTTATTTCTCAGTTTTACCATTTTCCCACTTTGTCTGAAGCTGTACCTTTGCAAATACACCATGCATTTCTTCCGCCTTCACCATCATTCTATTTTATTTATGACTGAGTTCATTGGTCATCTTGTTTATACCCCAAATCATAGGGTTCCAGGGGAAAACAGGCCTTGTTTCATAGGTAATACATTACTATTTTCTGACAAGCTAGACTATCAGAATAGACTCTTCTTTTTCTTTTTGTCTACTCTTTTCCTTTTTCCTTTTTTTTTTGGGGGGGTGGCATTTTGGGGAGTGGTAAAGTGCCTATAACTCACACTGAGAAAACTACCTAAAAAGTTGAAATGTAATATCTGAAGTAGACTTATAAAAACCTCTTAGGTATTTCAATAAAATTGCAATAAAAATTCTTCAATGTTCTTCATAACTATGTTTTTCATTCTTACTGCTAACCCTGTAATTAGTCTAGGTCTTGTCACATAAACCAAGAGTCTGAAAACTTTTTTCTGTTAATGACCAGATAGTAAATATTTTGGTCTTTGCATAGGTCTCTGTCACAACTACTCAACTCTTCTGCTGCTGCTGCTAAGTCTCTTCAGTCGTGTCTGACTCTGTGCGACCCCATAAATGGCAGCACACCAGGCTCCCCCAACCCTGGGATTCTCCAGGCAAGAACACTGGAGTGGGTTGCCATTTCCTTCTCCAATGCATGAAAGTGAAAAGGGAAAGTGAAGTCACTCAGTCATGTCCAACTCTTAGAGACCCCATGGACTGCAGCCTACCAGGCCCCTCCATCCAAGGGATTTGCCAGGCAAGACTACTGAAGTGGGGTGCCATTGCCTTCTCTGACTCAGCTCTTCTGGAGCAGAGCAAAAACTACCATAGAAAATACACACGTGAATGAGTATGAAAGAAAGCTAAAATGAAGTTGCTCAGTCATGTCCAACTCTTTGCAGCCCTGTGGACTGTAGCCCGCCAGGCTCCTCCTCTGTCCATGGGATTTTCCAGGCAAAGATAAAGGAGTGGGTTGCCATTTTCTTCTTCAGGGGATCTTCCCAACTCAGGAATCAAACTCAGGTCTCCCACATAGCAGGTAAGCTCTTTACCCTCTGAGCCACCAGGGAATCCCAAATGAAGACAGCTACATTCTATTAAACGTTATTTACACACACACACACACACACACACACACACACACACACACAGGAGATGCTGCTAAGTCACTTCAAGCTCCCCCATCCCTGGGATTCTCCAGGCAAGAACACTGGAGTGGGTTGCCATTTCCTTCTCCAGTGCATGAAAGATGTCAGACCCCTATTTAGACTATCTAGATGCTATCTAAAAGTGTCCTCCCTTTTTAATCCATTCTGCATTTTCTGTCCTATGAGTCTGTGGAGGGTACAACTTCCCCTGATGAGATGATAGGACTTACATATGGATCTATTAATATTTCTCATATTGTTATTTAAGATCCTCTACAAGATGACCATTAGTAATGGAAAGAAAACTGGAACCAAGCAGAAGAAAGTGTTGGGAAAACTGATCTGCCCATAGGTTCTGGTTTTGGTAAGGACAATTCAAGGAGACTTTTCAAAAGATACAGAAACTTCAGACATAAGCCAGGTCACTATGCCTGCTCCCCTGTCTTGGAACATTGGACACCAGAGGGGAGGATCCAGATGGTCATCAAACACTCAGTGGCCAAGATGCATCATTTGCAGTTTTTTCTCTATATGAAAGGCCCTCAGCCAGGAATCCATAGAGACAGGGGTGAGCTATACCACAGTTCTTGAGCCAGGCACTCGGCAAGTTTATCATCAATTCACAGTCAAGCCAAACCTTTGTCTCTAGGCTTCTGGATACCATCCAAATGGCTAGAATTCATGGCAAAGCCAGGGACTGGATACATAATAAGCCAAAGAATTAGATTGACCAAATAGTTGGGAGCAAAGATAAACATGACACTAACTTAGAGCAAACACTGTAAAAACCTATTCAGAAGGATAAAATTTGCTCTGGTACCATAAGGGGAAAGCTACCTGGTTCTGGATGGGATCTCCCTAGGAATTGCCTCAATTAGTTAAGTCACTTAAGAGATCTGCCTTCTGCAATGAATGTACAACCTCCCCTTCTTGATGGTGGTCAGAAAAATAGGTGATAAGAGACTGAAAGATTGTAACTCAAATGCATCTAAGACTATAGAAGTCACATAAATCCTGACTTGCAAATACTCAATGAGAAATCTAACTGACACACAGCAGACTTCTGGCCTCAGCAAGTGTTCAGCTGCAGTCTGGTTTTCAGAGAAATCAAATAATATTCAAAGACCACTTTATTAAGTCATCTTGAAAAATCATTGTCATAGATAACAAAGATATTTATCATCTGTATGAGCAATTAATGTTTGCCTGCAGAAAAAACTAATTGAAAAAGCAAATCATAATTAGATAGTAACTAAGTAAGCAGGGGTGATATGATGTATAAATTGCCTAATGCTATTAGGCTAAGATAACATAAAACACATCTACTTTATTATAAAATTTTCTTGTTGTGAATGGATACAGAACCTGCTGCATCCATAACCTTCAGTTTCTTGCTTCTCTCTTCATAAGAGGGATGTCTTTCTTGGGAAGGAAGTTTTTGAGTCTCAAAATGGGTATTTAGAAGGCAATCATTCCATTGACTATTCTTGCATTAGTACTGCCAAGATTTACCTTCTATAACTCTTCATGTTCTCTATTTCTATGACTGGCAAAGCTTGATTTTTATAAAAGATAGTCTTTATTTAAATAAATCTATTTTGATAACCACATCACAATCAGATCCTATTAGCATGAAACCTGTCTTTGCTTTTCCCATAACTTAACTTATCTGTGCTTTGGTGTATTACCTAACATTTTAACCCTCAAGGGATATTCTTTTATTTAATTTGCAAGAGAGTAAAAGTCTTCACAGGCTGTCAAAGGGAATACCTTGAACTGCAAACTACAGAGGCACATAAAGCATACACAAAACACATTGAATTCCTATCTGGTTGGCAGACATGGACACGTGGGGGCCCAGCTGTTGGAGTTTAGATCAATGGATCTTGTTAAAGTAATTTAATTCCAAGACTCACTATGCCAAGATCTACTTCCTGCCTCAATTAGCATTGGCTTAGGAACAGATGTGGAGCTAAACCTGGAGGGGTTTGTGGTGGGGGGAGGGTACATGAGGGTATGGGGCTTATATATCAGAAGATTTAGATGCTGGGCAGCTGGTGAAATTAAAGACAGTGTGACACAGAAGGCCAGTCATAAAGCAGAGTAGGAGTTTGCAGTGATGAAATGAGTAAATATTGGCCTGGGTGAATGCAAGGGGAAACAAAGTGATATTCTAGGGATCTGAGAGCCAGGAATCTGTCCTGAACACAATTTGGAATATTAGCTACACAGGATAGAAAACAGAGAAAAGAGAGTGAGAAAATGTAGCAGTAAATACCGATGAAGAGACTATTTAGTATTCTGAAGTCCTCAATGATGGACTGCTTAACTACAAACAAGTCTCTGATGCTCATCAGCTTATTTTCAAAATGGGGATGATAAAACTAACTCATTGGGTTATTGAAAGATAGTCCATATAAAGTGCTTATTATAATATAATTTGTAGCTTATTATCACTATTAAAAAGTCAACATTCAGAAAACTAAGATCATGGCATCTGGTCCCATCACTTCATGGCAAATAGATGGGGAAACAATAGAAACAGTGACACACTTTATTTTCTTGGGCTCCAGAATCACTGCAGACAGTGACTGCAGCCATGAAATTAGAAGACACTTGCTCCTTGGAAGGAAAGCTATGGCAAACCTAGACAGCATATTACAAAGCAGAAATATCATTTTGCCAAGAAAGGTCTGTATTGTTAAAGGTGGCTCAGAGGTTAAAGCGTCTGCCTCCAATGCGGGAGACCCAGGTTCGATCCCTGGGTCGGGAAGTTGGAGAAACGTAGTAGGTTACAGTCCACAGGGTTGCAAAGAGTCGGACACGACTGAGCAACTTCACCTCATGGTTTTTCCAGTAGTCATGTACAGATGTGAGAGTTGAACCATAAAGAAGACTGAGTATAGACAAATTGATGCTTTTGAACTGTGGTGCTGGAGTCCCTTGGATAGGAAGATCATACCAGGCAGTCTTAAAGGAAATCAACCTTGAGTATTCATTAGAAGGACTGATACTGAAGCTAGAGCTCCAATACTCTGGACACCTGATACAAAGAGCCAACTCACTGGAAAAGACCCTGATGCTGGGAAAGATTGAGGGCAGGAGAAGAAGGGGGCGACAGAGGATGAGATGGTTGGATGGCATCACCAACTCTATGGATCTGAGTTTAAGCAAACTCCAGGAGATAGTGAAGGACAGAGAACCTGGCATGCTGTAGTCCATGGGGTTGCAAAGAGTCATACATAGCAAATGAACAACAACAAAAAATTATTATTATTATATCTGATACATGGAATACTGATAAAAACTACTTCCCTCATCACTAATATAGAAGATCCTTAACCTGAAATCTATGGCCCAAGGGAGAATTATAATTCGGTATTTGGAAACAAGTGAATCACTTCAAATTGCTTACAGAAATTTGTGCGTGTGCACTTTTCTGAGAAGAGGATTTATATATATTATCTGATTTTATCTCAAGAATGTCCATGACCAGAACCAAGGTTGAGAAGCACTGAGCTGGTACACAATAGTGAAGATTGTCATATCACTCACTAGTAGGCAAAAATGTGATCCTATTATATCAACAGGCCGATTTCCCATGGATTCAGCCTGGATAGGACAATACATTAGGAAATAGTCCTTTCATTCTGACAGCTGGACGTGGCAACTGTGCTTGGGAGTGAAGAGTAATTGTACAGCAAGCAACACTTTGGTTGGTGACTCAATTCCCCACTTAGATCTGTTCACACATTGGAACTTTTCTCTCTTTTTGCTTTTTCTTCCATCATTAACTGAATCATCCTCATGATTGGTGGCAGACCCTCTATTCCAGGATGACAAATGATTCCGTAATTCCTCTGGTTCTTCCTGGTCTGAAAGCAAAAAGATAGTCATTGTAACAGAAATAAAAAGATTCCAGAAGCATTCTCTTCCTTTTATTCAGATGATCCCTTTTGCCAATATTTATCAACTAGAACATATTTAGCACCAGAGTGTTGATAGAGGATTATGCTAATAAAATGGATGCTTTCATTCATAATGAAAACAATGATGACAGATAATATTCTGTATAAGGACAATTACAACATCTGGATCTACTTGACAAAGTAGAAGTAACATTTAGAAGTACTGAAGAGGAGATTTTGCATTAATATAAAATAAAAGGTCAGATCTGAATATAATCCATATACCATGTTTTGGAATGATAAAATTATTAATTATTTTGTATATACTGTGAAGATATTAAATTGAGATATAAAATATGGTTTTTCATAAATTAAAAATAAATCAAGTCAATATAAGTTCTTTGTCGAAGTTCATATTACTAGATAAATAGGAAAACATAGGATTAATAAATATGCAGAGTCATAACTCTAGTCCTTTAACATATTCATGAGCCAATTAAGAAAATATGGTTGGCATTCCATTATTGGTGGTGGTAGCTTTGGTTCAAAGAATAATTGGTCTTCTAGTGCATGAGATTATATGCTGAATTCTTTCTCATATATAACCTGCAGAAAATTAAGGTTTTAAATTATTAAAAAATAATTTTAGTGACTATCAATAAAGCAACAATAAAATATTTCTAAGGACAAAATGATATTTTTTGCAGGTAATTCTCAATATAGGAATAAGTACTTAGCGAGTAATGTATTTACAGAGCCATCAGTTCCCTTCTAAAAGGAGCTGCCCTATTACAGATTGAGACATTTGCATTTACATTGCTTTACTTGTCAATCAGTTTTACTCACTGAGCTTTAATGAAGTAAGCTTAGGAATGTGAACCAGAGAAGAGAAAATGGTAAATTTTTCAGTACATCTGTTTTAACACCTCAGAATCATGCAGGTTTTAGCTGAAATGTTTTACAGGTAAACTATACCACTGCTAACTCAAATTTTCACTTTCAAAACACCCTAAAAATCAGATTTCATGTAAAGATCAGTGTATAGGTCAGTAAACAAAAGAAGGCCTAGTTAAGTTTTCAGATAGGAGCAAAAGGTAGATATGAAAACTGATAACAAAAGATAGATGCAAAGATATAAGATTTGACATAATGAAAAAAAAGAGAAAAAATAGTCTATATATTCCACACAGACAGGGACTGTGTTTGCCTCAAGGTGGTCTCTCCATTTCTTAGGACTATGTTTGTGTCATATACTAGGCACTCAAAAATCTGAGTGGATTTGTGACTGATACAACTTTAAAGCTCAGTTAGACAACATGTTGCTGAAACACTCCAGTAAAGACAGAATAACAAGGGGCGAAGAGTTGACTCACTGGAAAAGACTCTGATGCTGGGAAGGATTGGGGGCAGGAAGAGAAGGGGATGACAAAGGATGAGATGGCTGGATGGCATCACGGACTCGATGAACGTTGAGTCTGAGTGAACTCCCGGAGATGGTGATGAACAGGGAGGCCTGGAGTGCTACGATTCATGGGGTTGCATAGAGCTGGACACGACTGAGCGACTGAACTGAACTGAACTGAGGGATGTTGAATGGAGGGCTCAAGTTTCACTAAACTGTTTAGACTTAAGTGCCATTGTTTATGGTTCTACTTAATTATGAACTTCCATGTCTTAGCATAAGAGAAGTACAGTGAGTACAGTGAGTCCTCTACATGTGAACCTTCACGTTTTGAACTTGCAAAGATGTAAACACAGAGCTTACTGATGAAGTACTGTTGGAAATGGAGTCCCAGAGAAAGAGCCAAGAGAATTAAGAGAAAGTAGAAGAAACCGAAGAACCAAAGAGACTCATGATGCAGGAAACGGCAAGGGGATTTTCTTCATCTGAGAGGCACTGTTAATTTTTGAGGCAAAGCACCCCAATATATACTGGTACATGAAGGTTGCAGCAGGCATTCAGAATGCAGTCCAGTGTTATCATGTCATCTGTGATGAGAAAGCTTCCCTGATAGCTCAGTTGGTAAAGAATCTGCCTGCAATGCAGGAGATCCCAATTTGATTCCTGGGTTGGAGAGATCCCGCTGGAGAAGGGATAGACTACCCACTCTAGTATTCTTGGGCTTCCCTTGTGGATCAGCTGGTAAAGAATTTGCATGCAATGTGGAAGACATGGGTTTAATCCCTGGGTTGATTTGTTTGGGAAGATCCCCTGGAGAAGGGAAAGTCTACCCACTCCAGTATTCTTGAGCTTCCCTTGTGGATCAGCTGGTAAAGAATTTGCATGCAATGCAGAAGACATGGGTTTAATCCCTGGGTTGATTTAAAGGCTACCCACTCCAGTATTCTACGCTGGAGAATTCCACGGACTGTATAGTCCATGGAGTCGCAAAGAGTTGGACACAATTAAGTGACTTTCATTTTCATGATAAAAAAAATGAGCTACTACCCAGACATCAGTGGACCATTTTTTCAAGTGGGTAGATAGAATTAAATCCAGCAAAGAACCAGAACCTGTGCCATCATTGTCAGGCATGAGTAAAATTTCATTGCCCTCCATCTCCTATTGCTGACGATCTTTCAGCTCTGCAATCTCCCACCTCCTCTCCCTCCTGCAGTCAGTAACTCTTCTTGCCTGTTCACTCGATGCTAGCCCTGGTATGCCCAGCTGTGGTACTATANGGTACATGAGGGTATGGGGCTTATATATCAGAAGATTTAGATGCTGGGCAGCTGGTGAAATTAAAGACAGTGTGACACAGAAGGCCAGTCATAAAGCAGAGTAGGAGTTTGCAGTGATGAAATGAGTAAATATTGGCCTGGGTGAATGCAAGGGGAAACAAAGTGATATTCTAGGGATCTGAGAGCCAGGAATCTGTCCTGAACACAATTTGGAATATTAGCTACACAGGATAGAAAACAGAGAAAAGAGAGTGAGAAAATGTAGCAGTAAATACCGATGAAGAGACTATTTAATATTCTGAAGTCCTCAATGATGGACTGCTTAACTACAAACAAGTCTCTGATGCTCATCAGCTTATTTTCAAAATGGGGATGATAAAACTAACTCATTGGGTTATTGAAAGATAGTCCATATAAAGTGCTTATTATAATATAATTTGTAGCTTATTATCACTATTAAAAAGTCAACATTCAGAAAACTAAGATCATGGCATCTGGTCCCATCACTTCATGGCAAATAGATGGGGAAACAATAGAAACAGTGACACACTTTATTTTCTTGGGCTCCAGAATCACTGCAGACAGTGACTGCAGCCATGAAATTAGAAGACACTTGCTCCTTGGAAGGAAAGCTATGGCAAACCTAGACAGCATATTACAAAGCAGAAATATCATTTTGCCAAGAAAGGTCTGTATTGTTAAAGGTGGCTCAGAGGTTAAAGCGTCTGCCTCCAATGCGGGAGACCCAGGTTCGATCCCTGGGTCGGGAAGTTGGAGAAGCGTAGTAGGTTACAGTCCACAGGGTTGCAAAGAGTCGGACACGACTGAGCGACTTCACCTCATGGTTTTTCCAGTAGTCATGTACAGATGTGAGAGTTGGACCATAAAGAAGACTGAGTATAGACAAATTGATGCTTTTGAACTGTGGTGCTGGAGTCCCTTGGATAGGAAGATCATACCAGGCAGTCTTAAAGGAAATCAACCTTGAGTATTCATTAGAAGGACTGATACTGAAGCTAGAGCTCCAATACTCTGGACACCTGATACAAAGAGCCAACTCACTGGAAAAGACCCTGATGCTGGGAAAGATTGAGGGCAGGAGAAGAAGGGGGCGACAGAGGATGAGATGGTTGGATGGCATCACCAACTCTATGGATCTGAGTTTGAGCAAACTCCAGGAGATAGTGAAGGACAGAGAAGCCTGGCATGCTGTAGTCCATGGGGTTGCAAAGAGTCATACATAGCAAATGAACAACAACAAAANCAACTCTATGGATCTGAGTTTAAGCAAACTCCAGGAGATAGTGAAGGACAGAGAACCTGGCATGCTGTAGTCCATGGGGTTGCAAAGAGTCATACATAGCAAATGAACAACAACAAAAAATTATTATTATTATATCTGATACATGGAATACTGATAAAAACTACTTCCCTCATCACTAATATAGAAGATCCTTAACCTGAAATCTATGGCCCAAGGGAGAATTATAATTCGGTATTTGGAAACAAGTGAATCACTTCAAATTGCTTACAGAAATTTGTGCGTGTGCACTTTTCTGAGAAGAGGATTTATATATATTATCTGATTTTATCTCAAGAATGTCCATGACCAGAACCAAGGTTGAGAAGCACTGAGCTGGTACACAATAGTGAAGATTTTCATATCACTCACTAGTAGGCAAAAATGTGATCCTATTATATCAACAGGCCGATTTCCCATGGATTCAGCCTGGATAGGACAATACATTAGGAAATAGTCCTTTCATTCTGACAGCTGGACGTGGCAACTGTGCTTGGGAGTGAAGAGTAATTGTACAGCAAGCAACACTTTGGTTGGTGACTCAGTTCCCCACTTAGATCTGTTCACACATTGGAACTTTTCTCTTTTTGCTTTTTCTTCCATCATTAACTGAATCATCCTCATGATTGGTGGCAGACCCTCTATTCCAGGATGACAAATGATTCCATAATTCCTCTGGTTCTTCCTGGTCTGAAAGCAAAAAGATAGTCATTGTAACAGAAATAAAAAGATTCCAGAAGCATTCTCTTCCTTTTATTCAGATGATCCCTTTTGCCAATATTTATCAACTAGAANTGATTCCGTAATTCCTCTGGTTCTTCCTGGTCTGAAAGCAAAAAGATAGTCATTGTAACAGAAATAAAAAGATTCCAGAAGCATTCTCTTCCTTTTATTCAGATGATCCCTTTTGCCAATATTTATCAACTAGAACATATTTAGCACCAGAGTGTTGATAGAGGATTATGCTAATAAAATGGATGCTTTCATTCATAATGAAAACAATGATGACAGATAATATTCTGTATAAGGACAATTACAACATCTGGATCTACTTGACAAAGTAGAAGTAACATTTAGAAGTACTGAAGAGGAGATTTTGCATTAATATAAAATAAAAGGTCAGATCTGAATATAATCCATATACCATGTTTTGGAATGATAAAATTATTAATTATTTTGTATATACTGTGAAGATATTAAATTGAGATATAAAATATGGTTTTCATAAATTAAAAATAAATCAAGTCAATATAAGTTCTTTGTCGAAGTTCGTATTACTAGATAAATAGGAAAACATAGGATTAATAAATATGCAGAGTCATAACTCTATTCCTTTAACATATTCATGAGCCAATTAAGAAAATATGGTTGGCATTCCATTATTGGTGGTGGTAGCTTTGGTTCAAAGAATAATTGGTCTTCTAGTGCATGAGATTATATGCTGAATTCTTTCTCATATATAACCTGCAGAAAATTAAGGTTTTAAATTATTAAAAAATAATTTTAGTGACTATCAATAAAGCAACAATAAAATATTTCTAAGGACAAAATGATATTTTTTGCAGGTAATTCTCAATATAGGAATAAGTACTTAGCGAGTAATGTATTTACAGAGCCATCAGTTCCCTTCTAAAAGGAGCTGCCCTATTACAGATTGAGACATTTGCATTTACATTGCTTTACTTGTCAATCAGTTTTACTCACTGAGCTTTAATGAAGCAAGCTTAGGAATGTGAACCAGAGAAGAGAAAATGGTAAAATTTTCAGTACATCTGTTTTAACACCTCAGAATCATGCAGGTTTTAGCTGAAATGTTTTACAGGTAAACTATACCACTGCTAACTCAAATTTTCACTTTCAAAACACCCTAAAAATCAGATTTCATGTAAAGATCAGTGTATAGGTCAGTAAACAAAAGAAGGCCTAGTTAAGTTTTCAGATAGGAGCAAAAGGTAGATATGAAAACTGATAACAAAAGATAGATGCAAAGATATAAGATTTGACATAATGAAAAAAAAGAGAAAAAATAGTCTATATATTCCACACAGACAGGGACTGTGTTTGCCTCAAGGTGGTCTCTCCATTTCTTAGGACTATGTTTGTGTCATATACTAGGCACTCAAAAATCTGAGTGGATTTGTGACTGATACAACTTTAAAGCTCAGTTAGACAACATGTTGCTGAAACACTCCAGTAAAGACAGAATAACAAGGGGCGAAGAGTTGACTCACTGGAAAAGACTCTGATGCTGGGAAGGATTGGGGGCAGGAGGAGAAGGGGATGACAAAGAATGAGATGGCTGGATGGCATCACGGACTCGATGAACGGTGAGTCTGAGTGAACTCCCGGAGATGGTGATGAACAGGGAGGCCTGGAGTGCTACGATTCATGGGGTTGCAAAGANAGAGAAGGGGATGACAAAGGATGAGATGGCTGGATGGCATCACGGACTCGATGAACGTTGAGTCTGAGTGAACTCCCGGAGATGGTGATGAACAGGGAGGCCTGGAGTGCTACGATTCATGGGGTTGCATAGAGCTGGACACGACTGAGCGACTGAACTGAACTGAACTGAGGGATGTTGAATGGAGGGCTCAAGTTTCACTAAACTGTTTAGACTTAAGTGCCATTGTTTATGGTTCTACTTAATTATGAACTTCCATGTCTTAGCATAAGAGAAGTACAGTGAGTACAGTGAGTCCTCTACATGTGAACCTTCACGTTTTGAACTTGCAAAGATGTAAACACAGAGCTTACTGATGAAGTACTGTTGGAAATGGAGTCCCAGAGAAAGAGCCAAGAGAATTAAGAGAAAGTAGAAGAAACCGAAGAACCAAAGAGACTCATGATGCAGGAAACGGCAAGGGGATTTTCTTCATCTGAGAGGCACTGTTAATTTTTGAGGCAAAGCACCCCAATATATACTGGTACATGAAGGTTGCAGCAGGCATTCAGAATGCAGTCCAGTGTTATCATGTCATCTGTGATGAGAAAGCTTCCCTGATAGCTCAGTTGGTAAAGAATCTGCCTGCAATGCAGGAGATCCCAATTTGATTCCTGGGTTGGAGAGATCCCGCTGGAGAAGGGATAGACTACCCACTCTAGTATTCTTGGGCTTCCCTTGTGGATCAGCTGGTAAAGAATTTGCATGCAATGTGGAAGACATGGGTTTAATCCCTGGGTTGATTTGTTTGGGAAGATCCCCTGGAGAAGGGAAAGTCTACCCACTCCAGTATTCTTGAGCTTCCCTTGTGGATCAGCTGGTAAAGAATTTGCATGCAATGCAGAAGACATGGGTTTAATCCCTGGGTTGATTTAAAGGCTACCCACTCCAGTATTCTACGCTGGAGAATTCCACGGACTGTATAGTCCATGGAGTCGCAAAGAGTTGGACACAATTAAGTGACTTTCATTTTCATGATAAAAAAAATGAGCTACTACCCAGACATCAGTGGACCATTTTTTCAAGTGGGTAGATAGAATTAAATCCAGCAAAGAACCAGAACCTGTGCCATCATTGTCAGGCATGAGTAAAATTTCATTGCCCTCCATCTCCTATTGCTGACGATCTTTCAGCTCTGCAATCTCCCACCTCCTCTCCCTCCTGCAGTCAGTAACTCTTCTTGCCTGTTCACTCGATGCTAGCCCTGGTATGCCCAGCTGTGGTACTATACTATTGTACTTTTCAAGGTACTGTACGGTATGATTCAAAATATTTTATTTTTGTGTGTTTGTGTTTGCTTTATATGTGTTATTTGTGTGAAAAGTACAGCACTATATAACTTATACTGAGAAAGACTGAAGGCAGGAAGAGAAGGGGATGACAGAGGATGAGATGATTGGCTGGCTCACCAACTCGATGGGCATGAGTTTGAGCAAGCTCTGGGAGTTGGTGATGGACAGGGAAGCCTGGCATGCTGCAGTCGATGAGGTTGCAAAGAGTTGGACACAACCAAGAGACTGAACTGAATTGAACTATATAAGCTATTGTGTTTGTTGGGTACCAAGGCTAACTTTGTTGGACTTATGAACAAATTGGACTTTTGAACAAATTAGACTTACGAATATGCTCTCAGAATGGACCTTGTTCCTATGTAGGAGACTTACTGTAATTGTGTGTGCATGCTAAGTTGCTTCAGTCATTTCTGACTCTTTGCAACCCTATGGACTGCGACCCACCAGGCTCCTCTGTCCATGGGATTCTCCAGGCAAGAACACTGGAGTGGGTACTGTAATTGTATCCCTCATCTAAAATAAAAAGGAAAAACGATGGGTTTGTCTACAAAAAATAGATTCTCAAGTTTTTTCTGAGCCCTTCTCTAAAGACCCAGAATAAACTAGAAACACTTCCAAGACCAACCAATAAATAAGATGTTCATCAAACATGTTTTTTATATCAAATTTAATCACTAAAGTTAATTTGATTGAGCATTTAAATTAGCAGAAACCAAATTGAGAGTAATTTTTTCAACTTTCAGGTACATTGGAGTGTTTAGCACAATCTAAGAGATATCTGAGCTAGTTGTTATGGGTCACTTGTTACTACTAATCAGAAACTCTTGAATGTATTTGTAGAATTTTTCTACCTCAGTCTTGTATTGAATTTCTTTTCTTTTCATAAGATTAAAAATCTGAGTTTTTTTTTAGTTGGCTTGTTTGAAAAGCAAACTTTAAAACATCCTTCTAATGAAACTGCTTCTTTAGACAGGCAAACAATTTATGACAAATTGTCAATTTCAGTGATTGGCTTGAAACAAGACCATAAATATTCAGCTTGACATCACAAAACATCTGCTCTTTNTTGAAAAGCAAACTTTAAAACATCTTTCTAATGAAACTGCTTCTTTAGACAGGCAAACAATTTATGACAAATTGTCAATTTCAGTGATTGGCTTGAAACAAGACCATAAATATTCAGCTTGACATCACAAAACATCTGCTCTTTGATTGTGATATGCTACTTTTATGTTTTGGATTCAAGAACCCTGAGTTTTATTTACATGTAATGGATTACATCCTATAAAACTTGAAGTGATGGTTAGCATTAAGACTTGCAAATAATAACAAGTTATATGAAGACACATATAAGTAGACACATTGGCCTTCATATTCTTCCCTCATGGTACAGTACTTCATAGTAAGCCAGTAATTCCATGGAAGAGAGGCAAGGATCCAGAGATCTGGAGTTCATTTCATTCCTGACTAATTTCACACATATGTAAAAGACATTAATTATAATAGAGTTCACTGCTAAGGCTAAAAAGCAAGATATATGTGAGGGGGCAGAGGATGGTGGAGGAGGGGTAGAAATCTACTTCTTATGAATATTGAGTTACTCAATTCAAGAAAAAAATCATATTTTGCACTGATTTGAGTCCTTTTTATAGAATGATAATTCTCTTGCTTTCCACTTTGTGTCTCTTTACCAAAAAGCTTATAGTTCCCTCACTACAAACTTATTCTAAGGTTTGACTTCTAAAGTGCTCTTTTCAAAGCTCTCAATTACTTGAAAATCCCTGAATTTTCTAAAATCCCCCAGGTGCTGTATTTATTCTAAAGGAATTGTGTGTACATGCTTTGTTCATTAATCACAAATTGAGAAGTGTATTAGCAGTTGAAAAGATACTTCAGGAACTTTACAACTGAGAATACTGAATAATCTATCTGGAAATATTGGTCAAATAATGACAAGAGAAAAAGCTTGGCTACCATTTTGCTTAATCCATCACTGAAATTGGCTGTTCTGTTTAGAAAATATTTCTTGGCTATCTCATTTTTTATTTAGCCTGTTTGATGATGTTTTTCATTGGCAGGCATAATAAAACAGAACAGTGATGTTTGAAAGCCTTTGCTTATGTGTGTGTGTGAAGTCAGTTCTGACTCTTTGCAAACCCATGGACTGTAGCCCGCCAGGGTTCTCTCTCCATGAAATTTTCCAGGCAAGAATACTGGAAGGGATTGCCATTTTCTACTCCAGGGGATCTCCCCACCCAGGGATTGAACATGTCTCTTAGCAGGAGTATTCTTTACCACTATGTCACCTGGGAAATCCACCTTTTCTTGCGAGTTGGGCTAAAAACAAGAAGTGATGCCCAGCATCAGAGTCATGATTCATTCAGTCACTGAGATTCAGCAACACTTCCCAAGTCAGCCAGAAAATGCTGAATTAGAAGCTAATCAATGAGGCTAACTGGGCAGCTTTGCAGATTTACATTCAGTTAGGAATACTTTTCTGAAGATCTTGAAGTTGGCTTTTGCAAGAATTTTTCTTAACTCTTTGAATACCTGAAAAATAGATTTGCATACAGCTCTATATAGGAACTGTTTAAATAATGCAAGACTATTTCTCTAATTAAGGTCTTCAAAGCTGTAGTCAGGGTCAAGCTTAAACCTTTAGGAAGGATTGCCCCCAAATGATTTGATTCGTATTAGGGTATATATTATTTGTACCTTAACAAGAAAGAGACTTTTTTAGAAATTAATGAAACATTCAAAACTTCTTTCATAATATGTAGTTTAAATGAGCAGAATTTTGAGTGGATATCCAGAGGCTAACCACTTTAACTGGCAAAACATTCTGTTCTCCAGTTACTCAAGTATGGAATACCTTATTTGTTATAAATCTGTGTCTTATGTTTGTGATGCTAAAAATGAATTCAAGTGATTAGTTTCTCAGTACCCCCTCAAAATTCTGCTCATTTAGACTATACATTATAAAAGAAGTTTTGAATGTTTAATTGGTTTCATAATGTTAAAGAGAATGAAGACTAGCCCACTCATTTATATCACCTAACACTGTTTGCCTGGTAGCTCAGCTGGTAAAGAATCCACCTGCAATGTAGGACACCCGGATTCTATTCCTACGTAGGGAATAGCCCCTGGAAAAGGGATATGCTACCCACTCCAGTATTTATGGGCTTCTCTAGTGGTTCAGAGGGTGAAGCATCTGCCTGCAATGCAGAAGACCCAGGTTCTATTCCTAGGTCGGGAAGATCCCCTGGAGGAGGAAATGGCAACCCACTCCGGTACTCTTGCTTGGAAAATCCCATGGATGGAGAAGCCTGTAGGCTACAGTTTATGGTAGGCTACAGTCTATGGGGTTGCAAAGAGACGGACATGACTAAGGAACTTCACTTTTTACTGGTGGTTCAGACAGTAAAAAATCCACCCTCAATGTGGGAGACCTAGGTTCGATCCCTGGGTTGGGAAGATCCCCTGGAGGAGGGCATGGAGAATCCCCCTGGACAGAGGAGCCTGGTGGGGTCACACATGGGTTGCAGAGTCAGACTTGACTGAGCGACTAAACACAGCTCAACACTGTTTCACCAAGAAAAATTTTTTCTTCACTAGTGTGAGACCACATGTGACTGACTATAGCCCACCAGGCTCCTCTGTCAGGCTTCTCCAGGCAAGAATACTGGATTGGGTTGCCATACCTTCCTCCCAGGGATCTTCCAAACCCAGGGATCGAACCTGCGTTTCTTATGTCCCTTGCATTGGCAGGTGACATGTTTACCTCTAGCGCAACCTGAAAAGCCCCTACTTAGAATTTAGTAACTGCAAAATGTTTAAGGAATTAAACCTGCAATAATGCTGTAGTGATTGTCATAGTTTATCTGCTTTGAAAATGAATGCCTAGAAATTTTTCTAGCAATCTTAGATAATGTTTAACTCCTATGCTTATTGGATAACTTAGTTNATCTAATAACTGCAAAATGTTTAAGGAATTAAACCTGCAATAATGCTGTAGTGATTGTCATAGTTTATCTGCTTTGAAAATGAATGCCTAGAAATTTTTCTAGCAATCTTAGATAATGTTTAACTCCTATGCTTATTGGATAACTTAGTTCAGAAGCTCTGGATGGATTATTCCTGTTTAATCATGACAAAGACCTGGGGGATAAGTAGAACTTCTGTTTACTGTTCTCCATGTAATCAAATGAGTACACTGATGTGTGTTTATTTTCTAAATTATCTCCAAAAATGCAGTTGTAGAAATAGCACCCCACATGATGTATTTCAACTTAGAGTTCTTAGGTGCTGAAAATATACCCACATTATTATAATGGCACTGTGTGCTCTTCCACTTTTCACTCCTTTGATATAAACTTAAATTTTAAAAAAAGAATGTGATTATATTCCCATTCTTGATTCTCCTCTATTTTTAATGCACTGATAATCAGTCCAAATTTATTAATTTTTTCCCCACTCAATAAATTTTCTTTTTTTAATTTTATTTTTACTTTATTTTACTTTACAATACTATATTGGTTTTGCCATACATTGACATGAATCTGCCACGGGTGTATACGAGCTCCCAATCCTGATCCTCCCTCCCACCTCCCACCCCATATCATCTCCCTGGATCATCCCCATGCACCAGCCCCAAGCATCCTAAATTTTCATTAAGACCCACAATTTCCATGGGTTAAATCATTCACCAAAATATTCTTGCAAGTACTCTAGGCTTATAAGAACTAAGGATGAAGAATATTCATTGATGAAGAATATTTAATACACACAATACATTAATTTTGTGTGGACACATGGATATAAAATGTAACACCTCAAAAATCAAGATTTGTTACCCGATATATTATGAGAAAAAATGAGTGACCTTGGAAATACCAAAATATTGAATAGTATAAGTTTCAAAATGGGGCATATTGAGAAAGAAATTAAAGATAGCATCTAACACAGTGATTTCAAAATAGTAAGCACTTGAGAAAAAGTCTTTGTTAAACATTACTTGAGTGTTCTATAAAATAAGTCAAAACATAAGCATTACATAAACTTTTCCTTAAGGACAGTATATTCCTAAAATGTTTCAGGAAAAAAAAACTAACAAAGTTCACTATGAAAAAACAGCATTATGATATCTTTAGGCCAAAATTATGATCTTATGACTATTCCCCCAAGGCTTTAAAGTATCTGGACCAGATTCAGCTTAACCAATGGCTTAATTTCCGGAGTCTTCCCACTGGTCCAACAAAATCTTGGTTCTGAATCTTGGTTCCCATTTAAACTTGAGGAAGCCGGCTGCAGCAAATGCTAGGAATACCCTCCTCAAAACCTACAAACATAGGTTAAAATAAGCAGTAGCATTCCCTGTAGTCAACATAAACAGTTAACCCTTCTTTCTGATCTCCAGAAAACATTAAGCAAAGAGAGTCAATCAAAGACTGATGTTTAAAATCTGAAGTTATATAAACTTTTAGGATATTTAAAGTGAAATACATCTTTTATTGTCTTGAAAGTGTTACTCAACCAAACTTGGATCCCCTCTCCCGCATGCAGCAAAGTCAACACAATGACATGAGTTTGTGGTGAAGGAAAATACAGTGTTTATTGCAGGGCATCAAGCAGAGTCCAGAGCAGCTAGTACGCAAGATACCTGAACTCCCCAATGGGTTTCAGCAAGGCATTTGTTTAAAATTTTTATTGGAGTATAATTGCTGTACAATGTTGCATTAGTTTCTGCTGTACAGCAAAGTGAATCACTTATATATATCCCCTCTTTTATTTTTAGATTCCCTTACCATTTTGATTATCACAAAGCACTTAGTAGAGTTCCATGTGCTATCCAGTAGGTTCTCATTAGTTATCTGTTATACATAGCAGTGTATATATGTCAGTCTCATTCTCCCAATTCATTCCACACCCCACTTCCCACCTTGGTGTCTATAAGTTTGTTCTCTACATCTGTTCTCTACAACTTACGGACACCAAGCTTTATAAATAAAGATTACCCATACCATTTTTTAGTTTCCATTTGTAAGCCATATTGTGCAATATTTGTTTTTCTCTTTATGATTTCACTCTACATGACAGTCTTTAAGATCTATCCACATTTCTGAAAATTGTACCATTTTGTATCAACAGAGGAATGGATAAAGATGTGGTACATGTATACCATTGACTATCACTCAACCATAAAAAGGGATGAAATAATGCTGTTTTCAGCAGAGCATTTTTAGAGACAAGGTGAGGGAGGGTCATTTCAGGGTTATGACCAACCTGGATAGCATATTCAAAAGCAGAGACATTACTTTGCCAACAAAGGTCCGTCTAGTCAAGGCTATGGTTTTCCTGTGGTCATGTATGGATGTGAGAGTTGGACTGTGAAGAAGGCTGAGCACCGAAGAATTGATGCTTTTGAAGTGTGGTGTTGGAGAAGACTCTTGAGAGTCCCTTGGACTGCAGGGAGATCCAACCAGTCCATTCTGAAGGAGATCAGCCCTGGGATTTCTTTGGAGGGAATGATGCTAAAGCTGGCCACCTCATGCGAAGAGTTGACTCATTGGAAAAGACTCTGATGCTGGGAGTGATTGGGGGCAGGAGAAGAAGGGGACAACCAAGGATGAGATGGCTGAATGGCATCACGGACTCAATGGATGTGAGTCTGAGTGAACTCTGGAAGTTGATGATGGACAGGGAGGCCTGGCGTTCTGCAATTCATGGG
Source organism: Raphicerus campestris (assembly GCA_006410735.1). Classification (NCBI taxonomy): domain Eukaryota; kingdom Metazoa; phylum Chordata; class Mammalia; order Artiodactyla; family Bovidae; genus Raphicerus; species Raphicerus campestris. Next base: position 526,107 of record SJYW01022416.1, read on the forward strand.
GTTGCAAAGAGTCGGACACGACTGAGCAACTGAACTGAACTGAACTGAACATGTGATCACGGTCATCAAGTAGTTAATTTCTTGCATTTGATGGGGGTTTTAGCATCTGTAAAACAGCTCAGGGAATGTGTACCAGATACTATTACCTAGGTACTTCAGAGAGGAGCTGAAGCAGAAGAAATGAGTGGGTGTCTGCCCCACCGAGGCCCCATAAGGCCCTGCTTCCTTCCATAAGTAGAGACACTGCACTGGCTATAATCATGGGGACAAAGGTAGCTCACCTCATCAAGTGACAAGATAGATTAAATCAAACTCTAGCCACATGTCAAATTAAAATATCTTCAGTACCAGTTGAACTTGATGTTAGAAAACCCTCATTAGAGAATTTGCACATGTCCTTGGCATCTCAAGTACAAATGCTTCACCACCCACTCAGTCCCTGAAGTGCCTTTCATACCATCTTCTCTTCCTCTTCCCTTTAGAAGAAATCATCCCCTACTTCCACTGCCAGGAACTAACTCACAAAAAGTCTTGTGGGGCTTTACTTCATTTTTTATCTCAGTCACTTTCTAGTCTTCCTGTTCCTCCCTTCTGCTTGTGACCCATGAAATTCTTAGCTGAGCTCCTCTCTTCCTCTCCTTCCAGAAAACATTTTCCCCCCTGACATCCTGGGTGCATTTCCCCTTGTGATCATTCAACAGACTCAGGTTCCTTCTCTTGTTTTTTCTCCATGTATTCAATGTCTTTAAATACCAAGCTACCAGGCATTCACTCCACCCAAAGGTTTCTTTCCTTCTCATTGTTTCCTTGGTTTGTTTGAGAAGGTGGGGGTGGGGGTGGGGTTTGCTTTTTAGTTTGTTTTTGATAGGTTAGAAACCAGCCTTTTTAAAATTATTTGTATGTGAACAGGAGATTGGAAGGTAAAAGGACCACACTATAGTGTGGCAGTGTGCAAAAAGGAATACACCCCACCAAACTCCACTGTCCTAGGCTGTCTGCAGGCAGCAGTTTGGAACTTGGTGTGACTGGAGCCTCCAAACAGGTCTCCTGAAATCCAGCTCTTCCAGTTAGCCTTCTGTTGACCAGAGCTACCCATCTCCTTCATTCCATTGGAGGATGGAGAGGGCCACCGGGTTAGTTGAATGGGAAGGTTTGCTTTGATATTCATAATGGTCTCTTATCAAAGAATTCAGTTCTTGCACAATCTCATGTCTTCCCAGTGATTCTCTAAGCAGTCAGGAGGCCGTGGTCTACCAGAAACTGAGTTTTACTAGTTTTACTAGTTCTCCCTGAAATCAGAAGTCTTTTCCTGGAACAGCCAAATTCACGGGGGAAAAAAATCACATTTCAGGTCCATACTGGCTCATGCAACACATGGATGGATGGATGGGCAGACCACACACAGACATACACATTCACACACACATTGACACACACACACACATACACACACACGCCTCTGCCATGCAGATATGGAAAAGGAGGTAGGGTCCCAGCAAGTAGGAATAGGCTTTCCATGACACTCAATTAGATGCAGTGATCTTCATGCCACCCCTCACACAGCAACAAGTCTACCATCCAGACCACTCCCAGAGCAGAGTGATGATTCTTGAAGCCAGTGCTCCTTATGTTGCCAGAGCCTCCCAGTAGCCTCTGTATGTGGGACTCTCGGGATAAGGTGTTGAGGTCGGCAGAGAGGAAGATGGGCTGGACACAGGTGCTGGTGTGGGCCTTGTCTAGGAGGCTGCTTCAGAGTAGCAATGTCAGCACTGAGCAGGATGAGGTTGTAGTTGGGCTGCACAATGACAGCAGAAATCTGCAGTTTCTGGATAATTTTTTCATCCCAGTTGTCATCCTGGTCATATTTCCCCCAAAAGACCTTGAAGACTGCTGTCTTAATCACAGTGACCTTCCCCAGGTGGATAGCACTGGCCAGTCACCACCGCAGTGCTCTGGTTCACGCGTGCGCCACTGCAGACTTAACCCGCGCATCCGTGCGCAGGCTGCCACCATGCACTCCTCCGGCCCTCCAGTAGAGGGCCACCTGCAACAGCCAGCACACTCCAGGGGTTTGGGGAACTACTGTCTCAATGTTCCTAGACTATGGAGAAAGCCCCAGCTTAGTAAGATAAATTCAGATTTCCCCTTCCTAAAGGCAATGTCTCAATCCCTCAACCAGGAAAGTACAAATCTAGAAAGGTGGTCTCTATGATTGTGATGACCACTAAGCCACCTGGCCTCTTTTTCTTTTTCTTTGCAATAGTAATCAACCACCTTGACATGGCTAGCAACAAAGATCAAGGTTAAAATTAAAGGTTGTGAAAGCAAATGAAATCTGGGTTCCAGCCCCAGGCACTTAATGGCAATAAAGTGAAAGGTGCTCAGTACTGTTACTCTTTGCAACCCCATGGACTACAGTTCATGAAATTATCCAGGTCAGAATACTGGAGTGGGTAGCCTTTCCTTTCTTCAGGGGATCTTCCCAACCCAGGGATCAAACCCAGGCTTCCCACATTGCGGGCAGATTCTTCACCATCTGAGCCACCAGGGAAGCCTTAATGACAATAAAACCTTGGACAAATCGCCAAATCACCAAGACTCCTCTCTTGCCTGTAAGATAATATAGTAACGCTGTGCTTAGTCACTCAGTCTGTCCTTTGCAAACCCATGGACTTCAGCCTGCCAGGCTCCTCTGTNCTGGACACAGGTGCTGGTGTGGGCCTTGTCTAGGAGGCTGCTTCAGAGTAGCAATGTCAGCACTGAGCAGGATGAGGTTGTAGTTGGGCTGCACAATGACAGCAGAAATCTGCAGTTTCTGGATAATTTTTTCATCCCAGTTGTCATCCTGGTCATATTTCCCCAAAAAGACCTTGAAGACTGCTGTCTTAATCACAGTGACCTTCCCCAGGTGGATAGCACTGGCCAGTCACCACCGCAGTGCTCTGGTTCACGCGTACTCCACTGCAGACTTAACCCGCGCATCCGTGTGCAGGCTGCCACCGTGCACTCCTCCAGCCCTCCAGTAGAGGGCCACCTGCAACAGCCAGCACACTCCAGGGGTTTGGGGAACTACTGTCTCAATGTTCCTAGACTATGGAGAAAGCCCCAGCTTAGTAAGATAAATTCAGATTTCCCCTTCCTAAAGGCAATGTCTCAATCCCTCAACCAGGAAAGTACAAATCTAGAAAGGTGGTCTCTATGATTGTGATGACCACTAAGCCACCTGGCCTCTTTTTCTTTTTCTTTGCAATAGTAATCAACCACCTTGACATGGCTAGCAACAAAGATCAAGGTTAAAATTAAAGGTTGTGAAAGCAAATGAAATCTGGGTTCCAGCCCCAGGCACTTAATGGCAATAAAGTGAAAGGTGCTCAGTACTGTTACTCTTTGCAACACCATGGACTACAGTTCATGAAATTATCCAGGTCAGAATACTGGAGTGGGTAGCCTTTCCTTTCTTCAGGGGATCTTCCCAACCCAGGGATCAAACCCAGGTTTCCCACATTGCGGGCAGATTCTTCACCATCTAAGCCACCAGGGAAGCCTTAATGACAATAAAACCTTGGACAAATCGCCAAATCACCAAGACTCCTCTCTTGCCTGTAAGATAATATAGTAACGCTGTGCTTAGTCACTCAGTCTGTCCTTTGCAAACCCATGGACTTCAGCCTGCCAGGCTCCTCTGCGCATGGGGATTCACCAGGCAAGAATACTGGAATGCGTTGCAATGCCATTGTTTCATTCTTCAGGAGATGGGATGATATGATGCCGGTAAATAGACTCAAAACATCATTATAAACATTTCCACCATAAACTAAGTCATACTATTCTCCTTTGACAAAAATAATGGTGAAGGCAGTTTAGTGTGTGCAAGACTCCACTCAAGGGTTCTTTAAGCTTTCTTCTTCTTACTATAAAGAGAAAAAAGGAAAATAAATATCATCTGTGGTTTGATTTGAAACATATAAAATTTATGAAGCATAGGGAAAAACTGAAAGAAAATATTGGAAATGTCAATAGTTGCTCTGGTGGGCTTTTTTCCTACTTTCCTGCCTCCTTGTATTTTCTATTAGTGGGCCTGTCTGATTTTCACAATGAAATATTACCATCATTTTAAGATATAAAGAATTTCTTTTAAAAGTTCCATCTTCTTGTTTTCTTTTTGATACATACATAATGTTTTTAAATTTAAAAAATCAAGCAGATGATTACAAAACATCATATGATATATGACTTATTACATATTTTGGTTAAGATACAAATTGGAATCTACAATAAACCAAAAAGCAAAAAAGAGACTTATGATAGACATTTTTCTTTTAAAATCTTAAGTTTAAATAGTATCATAAAATCAATATACTTTCAAGGGAAAGCAAAACTGTTCCTGATTCTTTTTTAAAAACATAGATATAGAAACGCAGATTATAATTCTGATATATACACATATTACTTTGAGGAAAATGAACAATAAGATTGTATTTTCTACATGTATAGATGTGAGAGTTAGACTATAAAGAAAGCTGAGTGCAGAAGAATTGATGCTTTTGAACTGTGGTGTTGGAGAAGACTCTTGAGAGTCCCTTGGAAACAGCGAGGAGGTCCAACCAATCCATCCGAAAGGAAATCAGTGAATATTCATTGGAAGGACTGATGCTAAAGCTGAAACTTCAATACTTTGGTCACCTGATCAGAAGAACTGACTCATTGTAAAGGACCCTGATGCTGGGAAAGATTGAAGGCGGGAAGAGAAGGGGGTGACAGAGGATGAGATGGTTGGATGGCATCACTAACTCAATGGACATGAGTTTGAGAAAACTTTGGGAGTTGGTGATGGACAGGGAAGCCTGGCGTGCTGCAGTCCATGGGTCACAAAAAGTCAGATACGACTGTGCAACTGAACTGACTGACTGATGTATTCAGTTACCTTCCTAAAGTTTTATTTATCAAATCTTTTCTTTCTACTTTTATTTTTTCTTTCTACTTTTAATATAAAATGCATGTTGATTTGCTTATTATTTATANCGACTGTGCAACTGAACTGACTGACTGATGTATTCAGTTACCTTCCTAAAGTTTTATTTATCAAATCTTTTCTTTCTACTTTTATTTTTTCTTTCTACTTTTAATATAAAATGCATGTTGATTTGCTTATTATTTATAATAAGCATCCTCCATAAGCAATAGCTATGCAAAGAAATAGGATGTTCTGCTATTTTGGAAGAGCATCCATCAGTTCAGTCTATCTCAGCATGAATGTTATGTCTCTTTGTCCAAGAAAACAAGGCTCTGGAAATGCTTAAAAGTGGAATTCAGTAAACTTGTGAGTTTCTATACTTAAGCATATACTTGAACTTATTATCTTTGTCTAAGTATCTATTCTGTGAGTGCTTTGTATTCTGAAGTTGCATACAGAAGCAAACATCATCCTAATCTGAAAGTTTCCCTAATAAACCGGCACCATTCCATAGACAACTCTAGTGTCTGCTGATACATGGGAGCGCAAGTCTCTTGATGACTTTAGGATATCTGATAATACTATAAATTTCCTTTGCAAATGGAAATTGAAGTTGAAAGATTACCTAAAACATACACAAAGTTACTGATAGATTAATGTCCAGCAAAATTAGACTGGTTAACAATCAGTCTAGAGAAAAAGGAAAGAATGATAGGAAGAGACAAGAATGATGACTAAAAAAGGATTAAAAGAGAGATTTAAGACAACTGATCTTCAGGATAAATGACTCTTCATGATTATAATGAATAAGGATGAAGTGAAGATTATCTGTTTTCATATTATTTTGTCTGAAAAATTATACCCATTAAAATCAAACCTTGAATCATTCTTGGTAATACAAATGTAACATACATAACATTGTATAATATATAATTTCATTTTAAGATGACATCATAATCAAATCTTTTTTTCTTTCTTGACTATTTACCATGATATTTTGGTCTATTTTAAGCAGACTTTTTCCTTAAAATGTCAACTTTTCTCATGTTAAGGAGACCATGAGTATGTTATTTTACAACATAAATCTTAACAAAAATTAAATTTCTTTCAGGAAAGGGAGAGGGATGGTTGTTGTTCAGTCACTAAGTCACATCTGACTCTTTGAGACCCATGGACTGCAGCAAGCCATCACCAACCATCCCAATCTATCACCAACCCCTGGAGCTGGCTCAAATTCATGTCCATCAAATTGGTGATGCTATCCAACCATTTCAACCTCTGTCATCCACTTCTCCCTTCAGTCTTTCTCAGCATCAAGATCTTCTCCAATGAAAGAGTCAGTTCTTCACATCAGGTGGCTAAAGTATTGGAGCTTCAGCTTCAGCATCTGTCCTTCAAAAGAATATTCAAGATAATTTCCTTTAGGAGGGAATGGAGATTGAGTTAAACACCAATGACCAATAATTTAATCAGTATAACCTAATTATAAAACCTCCAGATAAATCCAAAACAAAAGTGTTCAGAATGCATCTGAATCAGTGAACACGCTGAGGAGCTGGGGAGAGTGGCTTACCCAGCGAGGGCACGGGAGCCCCATCTAATAAACTGTTCCTGAGTTCTGTCAGCCCCTCTGGAAAGTGATCCACCTGAGGAGAGGATCGGGGAGTCCCCAATTTGTAGCTGGTCTGTTGAATAAGTATGTGAGGCCTGGGGCTTGTGGTAGTGTCTGAAGTGGAGGCAGTCTTGTGGCAATGAGCTCTTAACATGTGGGATCTCAGCCTAGGTAGTTAATGTCAGCATTGAACTGAATCACTGAGCACCAATTGATGTCCAGCGAGTCAGAGAAGTAGTCATCAATGTGGAAAAAAATCCATGTTTGATGTCAGAAGTCTTTTGAATAGAGAATGTTTTTCTTTAATTATGAAACTAGTTTTGACTTTCGAGATTTCTAAGTGGGTTCTACGGAACCCCAGGCTTCCATGAACCACACTTTGAGAACCTCCACTCTATCATAATAGCAAAATGTGTTGTTCTACAAAATATTGGGTTGGCCAAAAAGTTCTTGTAAGATCTTATGGAAAAACCAGAATTTTTTGGTCAACCCAATAATACTAGACAATGTTTACACAGAGAAAGACGGAATTTTTTAAATTTTGTTTTATTGAAATGCAGTTGATTTACAGTGCTGTGTTAATTTTGACTGTACATATATATATATAACTGAATCACTTTGTACGTTCTTTTTCATAATGGTTTTATCACAGGATATTGAATATAGTTCCATGTGCCATAAGTAGGTCCTTGTTTAGAATCTTTTCTAAAGAGAGTAAACAGTGTTTGTAGAAGTTCTCTGACTGAAAGTCATACTTTTTCTGAGTTTATAAAATAAGTAAGTAGAACCATGTGCCTTTGCAAAGCCCATTCAGAATGAATAGGCTCTAAAAGAGCATTTTCTAAAAGACCATTTACTCAAGAAAATAGAATTCTTAGATAAAGCAGCAATGGGAAAGGACAATGGCAGAGGGAGGGAAAATTTAATGCATGTGATCATTATTTGTAATCAATAGAAGGACTATGTTCTCTACTAAATTTTGTGTCCTGCTCACTATACTGCTACACATACTTCTTGCAAGCAGGAAATTCTTATAAATTATTTTTCAATTCCTAGGCCAAATACAGTGGTTAGTATACAGCTGGGATTCAATAGATGCTGAATGAGTGAATTTACAAACAAGAAGCTAAATATATGTGTGACTTCAGGATATGGAAAACAAGAATTGATAGTAAAACTGCCAAATAGAGTTGAGATCTTAAAAGAGACCATGGATATGGAAAACAAGAATTGATAGTAAAACTGCCAAATAGAGTTGAGATCTTAAAAGAGACCAAAGAAAAAGGTACAAGTAGAAAAATTAAAAGCACTTGGGAATTCTCTTCTCCCTTGATTTTTTTTTGTATTTCTTCTCAATCCATCCAATACAGCTTTTCTTCTTTTTCTAAAACTCTCCACTTTTAGTCATTTTGCTAATATACATGCATACATATATGTATGTACATATATGCACATATGTGTATACATACGTATATACATATATATATATAAGAGCAGAATACATAGATGTCAAGTACTAGGCTCCCCTAGAAATTCAAACCTGCATTTGCCCAGGTAAGTGAATTGCTGGTTGCAAAGTGGAAAAGCAGCTCTATCTATTAATAATAGAAGAGTTCAAAGTCTGCACCCTTGGTTTTACACGTGCTTCTGCCATTTGCACACTGTGTGAACTTGCTTAGTAATCCTTTCAGCTCAGTTACCTCATAGGTAAAGTTGAACTAACAGTCTGGGTTCTGCTTACTTTATAAATTTATTAAGAGTGAATTGTAAAAATAATACAAATAAATAGTAAAGTCCTAAGCAAATGGAAAGCATGTTTATCATCCACTCTACCTATTTGTCAATGGGAAGTTAAGTGGACTTCTAGAGCCACTCAACCTATGATGGTGATGGAAGACGGAAGTCACAGACTATATCTCCCTTTCCAGCTAGTCCAGGTAGAATAAAGCTTTAAGAACTCAAGGCTCAGGACAGATTTTGCTGGTTTAATCCTGTACCCTCTCTCTATTTCACTGGTTTCCATCCAGTAATTCTGTAATAGAAAGGATGATAGAGAAGGCAGGTAAATCCCTGCACATGAGGGAAGCGTTCAGGAAAGGAAGAGATAAGGAAGATGATTTCTCACTCTGCACACCTCATCCTACCTCTGCCAAAGACACCTTCCTCAAAGGCCAAAGTGTTAGTAGTTCATGACTATTCTTTCTATTGGCATAGGTAGGAATGGGGAAAGGAAGCAACTTTCTCCCTTATGTACCTCATTCCACTTCATTTCAAGCAATGGGAAAGAAATAAATATGGGGAAAGTATGCCTTGGACAGAAGACACATCTCATACAAACAGTGCCCAAACGTAAAAATATTCAGCATGATTTATAAACACCAGGAGAGTGGAATACTCAGATGCTTTTCTAAGTTAGTTATGAATATGCTGAATTCCTCAGTCATGTCCAACTCTTTGCAACCCCTTGAACTGCAGCCCACCAGGTGCCTCTGTCCATGGAATTTTCCAGGCAATCATACTGGAGTGGGTTATAGATAGACTTATACTATCAAATAATTGATCCCTAAATAAAAACTAATAAATTTAGAATATCCACCTATGAAAGAGTAATAAAAAGATATTGAGATTATAGCATACTAATATTTTTTGAAACAAAAATATATAGTTATTCCAAAATCAGCTGTGATGCAATTAAATGTAAAGGTATTTCATTGCACCTCCTACTATCTGACATTTATTTGAATGAAAAGTAACATAATTCTCTTGAATTGCTACTTTTTCAGAAAGCAAAAAAAGTGTTAGAGACTTTGTTCACTCCTAGGTGGGCTGCCGTCTATGGGGTCGCACAAAGTCGGACATGACTGAAGTGACTTAGCAGCAGCAGAAATGAATTACTTAACCTATCTGTGCAAATAATTGCATCTTGAATCCAAATGTAATAACATAACATACATTATCTAATACAAGTTGAAAGTATGGTCTAAACTTTTCTTAGCCATTAAAATTTTTGTGGAGGTTACATAATCTTGGTGGTGAAACTGAGGAAACCTCATGCATATAATGCAAGAGAAAAGCAAAATTGAGACAAACTGGAAATCTGTACCTATTCCCCAAAATTCCACTTTCTAGTAGAGACCTGCATTTGAGTTTGCTAGACATCTGTGCAAGCGGAGTGTCAACTCAACAGAAATGCAAAAGAAAAGCAGAACTTCAAATTCTTTGATGATACAAAGTTTTGAACACAAAAGTCAATCACTCCTCAGTTAACAGTGGAAGAATATATATTAANGAGTTTGCTAGACATCTGTGCAAGCAGAGTGTCAACTCAACAGAAATGCAAAAAGAAAAGCAGAACTTCAAATCCTTTGATGATACAAAGTTTTGAACACAAAAGTCAATCACTCCTCAGTTAACAGTGGAAGAATATATATTAATTATTTCTAGGTTTCACAATTATACTTAACATCATTTTGCTAAAATCTATATTTTCTATAATAAAAGAGGGTCACATCTCAACAGAATGCCTTAATGAAAAGTAAGCAAACATTATGCACAAGTGAGCTAAACTGACGAACAGCAAACACTCTCATTGGAATCCATGAACTTCTGCTCTGTTAGATCCAGATCACATGACCAAGACATTATCGCTCCCACACTAACAAGCTGGAGAAAGTACAAAGTCATAACCCCTTTTTTATTTTTTTAAACTTGTCACAAAGTTGAGTACACAAAGAGACTTCAGTGAACAAAATCCCAGAAAGTGATCAACTTTTCATGTGAAAGACCTGAGTCTACTCTCTTCCTTAGAAAATTAGAATAAGGTAACCAGCCAAACCATTAATAACCGTTTAATGGTCAAGTGTGAGCAAGCATGACAGATAAAAATTCTAAGGCAGTACAGACACAAAAGAAGACTGAACAAACCTGAAAACTCTTTCCCAGAGATGCTCACCAGGTGCTCAGGGCTTGTGCACTACCACCTGGAGGCGGGCAGGGCATCAAGAATAGAACGAGAGCGGACTTCCTGCAGAGAAGGGGTAAGCCCAAAGACAACAGAACAGCATACAGACCTGGAGGAAAATAGCTGGCAACCTCGATTTCTATATCTAGCAAAAAATATCTGCCAAAACATGACGGCAAAGAGAAGACCTTTTTTAGAAAAGCAAAAGATGAAAAAGTGTGTTACCAGCAGACCTATAATAAGAAACATGATAAGGATAGTTTTTCAAACTGATAGAAAATGCTGCCAAATGAAAACTTGCATCCATAGAAAGTAAATGTTGCTAGAAATGGTAAGTATGTAATAAATAGGAAAGACATTTTTGCCATTCATTACCTCTTTAAAATTTAATTAAGGGATGAACAGAAAACTCAGTAAAAAGTAAAGTTTTAAAATTGAAATGTTTTCAACCTCAAATTAGAGAAATTAAAATATAAATAATGTGTGTGTTTGTATGTGTTGGTCACTCAGTTGTGTCTGACTCTTTGCAACGCTGTGGACTATAGCCCTCTAGGCTTCTCTGCCCATGAAATTCTCCAGACAAGAATACTGAAGTAGGTTGCCATTTCCTTCTCCAGAGGATCTTCCTGGGATGGAAACCAGGTCTACTGCATTGAAGGCAAATACTTTACCATCTGAGCCAACAGGGAAGCCCAGTATAAACAATTAGTATTATTTTCATATATCAGACTGGAAAAAGTTTTTTAAAAAAAGAAAATGAATTCTTTTGGCAAGATATGGGGAAACGGACACTCTCATATGTTGTTCTTAGGAAATTATTATATCCCTTCTGGAGAAAAATGTAGCAATCTTCAACAAAGCTATTTGTGCACTAACCTTCTGACTCAGTAATCCCACTTCTAGGAATCTCCCCTGCCAATACTCTTCTAGCAATATAAAAACATATAGTCATGAGGCTATTCATTGCAGTGTAGTTTGTACAGACAACCTTCAAACAGTATACAAGTGCATATGTATGAGGTTATTTATTGCTCTATTGTTTGCACAGTTGGCCCTTGGATAAGGATCCCAGGGGTCCTCTGTGCACTTGAAAATTTGAAGGACTTTGCAGTTAGCCCTCCACATCCACAGTTCTGCATCTGTAGATTCAACCAACCACAGATTATGTAATACTACAGTGTTTATACAAAAAAAAAAAAAAAATCCACATAGAAGTAGACCCAGGCAATTCAAATCCATCTTGTTCAGGGGTCAACTGTATTTGAAAATTTTAGAAAGAAACCAGATATCCATAAATAGGAGAATCATTGAATAAATTATGATATATTTATATAACATAATACTCTGCAGGTATAAAAGAATAAGGAAGATTCCACTACACTGATTTGGGTATGTTCTAGGACATATTGTTAAATGAGGAACTAAAATGCAAAGGAGTAGCTATAGTATTCTACACTTCATGTAAGAAAGAAGGGACTACTAGCTTGACTATAATGAAAAGATGGATAATAACAAGTTGACAAATGTATAAAAGTTAGAATTCTCATGGCACTGCTAAGGAGAATGTAAAATGCAGTGGTGCAGCCACTTTGGAAAAATAGTCTGACAACTCCCCAGAAGGGTAAACATAAAGTCACCAAATAACCCAGCAATTTCACCTCTAGTCATGTATTCAAGAGAAATGAAGACATATATCCATACAAAATTTTTATGCAAATGTTCAGAGCAACATGATTTATGATAGCCCAAAAGTGGAAACAATCTAAATGTCTATCAACTGA